>JARJCM010000105.1:0-349532 GCA_029233265.1 Mycena alexandri | reverse complement strand
ACCAAGCCCCCAAGACTATCAAGTTTAACACTTCATACTTCAAGCTACGAGAGCACTCAGCGCAATCCGCTCCGCCGCTGTTGGCTCCAAGATGCCCTCAAGAATTCGCGACGAACACGTCATGACCCCTTTCCGTACATTGTTATCAACAGGGATCCGAGGTGCGTTCCCCGTCACATTGCTTCTATCATCGTGATACTGACCAGTAGAACGATGCCAGTACCCTCAAACTACTGCATCGCTGACGCAAACGACCCGCACGGCACTACTTATGCACCTCCCTTCCCGTGTGCGCGCACCCGGTTGTCGTGTCCCCGTCCTTCGACGATCTGCGCCTCGCTCGCCGTGTCCGCACATCACTGCGGGCTGCTCATATTGCCGTAAACTACAGTTCGGCCATGTTCAGTATGTACAGTAGTGCGATAATATACTCTTTTCATTCAATTCTGGTGCATACAACGATGAACTGAGTATCTGCGAGAAACCCAATACTGTAACCACAAAGCGAATATGGCGCGGTATGGGGCCACTTTCACGTTATAGTTCGATGCATGTCATTCTGTCGCCATACTATATTGTGGGGATGTGGCGCGTCTGATGGTCTGGCGCCAGACCTCACCAGACCTCCCCAGACGCGAAACATTTTGCTGATGCGTAAAGTCCTTGCTTCGACCACTTAAGCGGCTGAAACTGCAACCACAATATCTTTCAGTCAACTATCGGGACAAGTTGGTGAATCCCCAAATACAGAAGATCAAATGTCTATCTTCCAATGTTGAGTTCAAGCTCCTTCAGAGTGTGTGAAATGCACATGTACACATTTTCAGTGTGGCGCTGATCGGCGCGCGCTGACGCGGAGTGCCGCGGCATTGGCGCGCGTTGACGCGGCACTGACGCGCATTGACGCGGCAGTGACGCGCACAGGCGCGGGTGTTGACGCGGCACCGGCGCGGCAACATTGACATTAATACCCCTTTTTAAGTTCTCGGAGCGTTGTTGGATCCCTCATTACATGTCCGCCACCATGTTCAAGCACATTAAACTTGATTTACACTGAAATAGCTCAATTCAACACAGGTTCAACATATAATTTTGCAGTTCAAGTTCAACTTTTGTCCTTCTTAGCACAGGAACACTGAAAGAGCAGTTTAGAAGTGTCGTAGACAGTAACCTTACGGGATGCCGCGTCAGTGCGCGCCGCCCCGCGTCACTTCTCCAGACCGGATCGTCATGCTACCCACCATGCTCGCTCGCCCGCCCTCGCGTCCTCAGTCGGATTACTGTCAAAGCTCCCTTGTCTTTGCTAATTTTTTATCCTTCTTGGCTTCCTCCTAGCATTAGAGCGCTACCATTTTATCCACAGATTCAATCAGCTCGCTCTGAAGCCATTCAGCGGGTTTCGCATTCCCATTTCGTTCCGCCGCGAAGTCTTGCACTTCATTTACGGACCTGAGCTCCTGCTCTTGAGTCGTTCACTGCGGGCCTGGGCTACTGCTAGACATGGCAGGTCTTTCTTCGATCATTCTCAGCCTCCCGTTATTCACAGACTTCTGGGTCATTCATAACTTCGACACCCAGAAGTTACTGTTCGATCATCCATTCAAACTTCAAGCTCTGTCTCACTCACTCACCAGCTTCCTCATCTAATTATATCGATCTTGATTCGACAGCCAATGGATGAGTTCCGGGCACAGCTCTTGCTCACAGGAGAACTGGTCCCGCAGGCATCCAAATTTCATATTGTCACGTCCAACATCGAAACAAGATCCAGAACTCACCCTGACTCTAGTCCCGAGTTGATTCTGCTCCGATTCATCTTTATAGCGACGGTTCTTTGTTAACCTCACACTGATCGCGGTCCGGCTGTGCTCCGGACCCAGTGTCAACTGGACATTTCTTCACTGGCTCCAGCTTCGCCTACCACACCTGAGCAATCTCCTTGGATATTTCTACTTTTGGCTGTGCTCCTCGTCCGTGGCCTCATGGAACAAAATTTGTCCCCGTACCGAAAGGTCTACAACTTGCGAGGCACGAGCAAATCGTCGTAGCGTGTGTCTACGAGAGACTACGAAAGGTCTGCCTTGTCTGTTTGTGAATCTATTTGGAACTTTATTCGAGTCGATTTCGCATTGGGTTCTACAGCTTGCATGTTGCCCACGGCAACCTTAACTCCAAGTCTTTCGAGACACGTCTTACCCAAGCGTTCAAGTCTCGGTTGCTGTTCCCTCTTAGATCTATTATACACTTCCTCATACTCACAGTCTAAGGGACCCTTGAATGCGATCTTTTACCTGCCACCAATTTCGAATTAGGTTCAAGTTCAATTTGCGATTTATTCTATTCTACAGCTTGTCATGCCCACAGCCACGCTCGCCTGCTGTGCCAAGTTCGAGTCAAGGTCTTCCAACCCAGGTTCACAGCTGTTGGGGTGAGCCGGTCTTAACCAGCGGCGCAATCCTCTGGGCTCTCTGCCCATTTTCGTTCACAAGTTCCTTGTGCCATTAGCAAAACTGGCGCCCACTTGGTGTCTGTTCACTGCCTAACGGCTCTTGCATCGGAATGTGATCGCCTCCCAGCCTCTGGGTATTGTTCTTTATCTGCAACTCAAATGTCCCTCCCCCACATTAATATTGTCATCCTTCATACGTTTTGGTTCTCTGTGTCGCGCCAGAGCGCAAATGGGAATTTTTACTCCATTTCCATGATCCATCCTTCCCCAGATTGTTGTTACAGTGGGCCTATCCACGGCCTGAACTTGGGGCTTTCCCCTCATGATCAACCTCGATGTCGCCACTTTTCACGGCGTTGGCTTCGGCGTCTGACCCGTGGTTCACTTTCAAAAGCCTCGGTTTTCTTCTAGTCGCATTATTCTTAGTAGCCATTTAACTTCGCTGCCTCGATATCCTTGATTTAACACTTGGTGTTGTGGACTGCGTCACTGCTCTATTCGGCTCTTGATCAATTTTCGGAGAGCTTGAGCTCTGGGAACGTCATCTTTAATTCGGCGCTCACCGCAGTGTGCATGGCCACAGGAACTCTGGGATCCTCGAAATGTTGTGATTTCATCTTCGAATCGAATCAGTTCTTGGTTCGCTCTTCCTCGGCATGCAGATATCTGCAAGTACACGGAAGGAATTTTGGTTGGGTTAGCCGCGGGCGTTGGGAGTGCCCTCGTCTGGCATCGCTGTTGGGCTCAGTCTGGTCCATTCCTAACGCCCTGCGACCTGGGGTGCAGCGGTTCCGGATCAGTCCATCGTTTCTCCTTCCACCCCTCATCAAATCGTACGGCTGTCTCGTTCGATTAATTTTATTTACAGGAAGCGAAGGAACATGAACAACGAGTTTATCGAAAACAAACAAGTAGGTATGTAAGGTGGTCATCCGTCCATAAAACTACAAGATGTTGACGAAGCACACATCATTCCAGGGGATCGATATTACAAGACGCTGACTAGACATTTGTGTACTCTTGTTCCTTTTGCTAGGTTCCCCTCAGTATAAGAGACAGCCGTGTATATTTTGGGCTGTGGGGGCCAGCGGCAGTCTCATTTGCTACCGCTGGCTTCCAGGTCGCAGGGCGATGGGGATGCACGTGAATGAACCCAAAAGTGCCGCCCAGACAAGGGCAGACCCAACGCTCGTGGCTAACCCAAAAGCAAAGGCGGCCTTCGAGCAGGGAGAAAAGGTAGTTGCATCAAGCGATTTCATTTCGCCATTGCGCTGAATCTGAGTAGCCTCCGGAAGACTTCGAGAGGCAGGAGGAGTGTAAGTTGATGGTAACTCCATGGTTTGGCAGTCGACAGAAGCGAGTATGTCCGATGGTACCAGCAAAATCCGGAGGTGCGTAATCTGTGGCAAAGAACACAACGCTAGCGCAATGGAAGTGAATAGTCGAAATGCCCTCCAGACACGTTGGAAAAGACCCGGAGGGGCTATTTAGTGAGTATTACCCATGCCAATAGGTTTTCTCCAACATCATGACTGCGACAGTACAACGTACTGTACTTTTTCGTTCAAATCGACAGGGGGGGGTGACGCGTGACACATTTTACCTATTCGACAATTCGACAGCCGGCGAAATTTTGCGTGTAGTGATGTCGCGGGCCCGGCTCGGCCTGAATGCCCGGGCTTGGGCTCGGCTTGGGCGGGCTCGGGCTTCAAATTCTCCAGGCCCGAGCCCGAGCCTGAGTGCGAGGCCTGAAGCCCCGAGCCCGGGCTTGGGCCCAGGCTTTCTCATAGCCAAAGATAAAAAGCGGTATGCCCGGGTACATGTATATTATGTGGGAGTAGAAGGTACCAAATGTCCCCGCGACGAAGTTGGGGGGTTTTTTCGGCTGTTCTGAACATTGAACACCGCTGCAATTCAGTGGTTCAACACATTGCTGGCACTGATTTGTACCATTCGCCAGTTTAGAGCGGTGACGATCAGCCGAACGACAGGTTTGCGCCATAAAGTTCGGCATTTGACGGAACCGAAGCCTCCTAAGCCGAAATGCCGTGAGCGCTTCGCGCCGTCGGCACGCTCTTGGTCATATATATCCAGGCCCGGGCTTGCGAGGCCTGGCGGGCCTGGCATTTCTCAAGCCCGAGCCCTAAGCCCGCCCAAGCCTTGTATCGGGCTCGGCTCGGCTTGACCAAGCCCGGGCCCGGCTCGGCTCGGCCTGAGGGCCTGGGCCGGGCCCGCGACATCACTATTTGCGTGACACCCCGAAAATTTCGACATTCGCACCGAAAATTTGGCTTTTTTGGAGCTTTTGGGCGGTTTTTGGGCCTGTGTGACCATATGTAGGTTCGACAGAGGCCCGGGTGACGCGTGACCACGACCAAAATTCGACATCGACAGGGAGGTGCGTGACGCGTGACTGTCGATTTGAACGAAAAAGTACAGTAGATGAACGGTGAACAAGGATCTACCGACCAGGAGATTAGATCTATCAGGCGAGAGAGAACACTTTGATGAGATGCGGGAGTGTGTTCTGGGATGAATGAGTGGCCTTATGGAAAGACATTCGGTGGTAGGTGGTATATCCTTGAAGCGCGGAAAGTTGAGTACCATAACCAACCTTAAAATCGTGTCAACCGTTGGCTGCATGATAACGATATGGCAAATTCCGAATCCTGAGCGCGGCGCCAACCAGTGAACGGGCCCAAAATCCGTGGTATGTAACAGCGCAATTCAATATCAGTGCTTTAGTATCCATGTAGTTCATATCTCAGTGCTTTAGTGAAACTATGCTGGGTGTGATGTAACCCGGAAGATTTACAGAACTTGAACCCTGGGAATATCCATCCGTATACGGCAATTGACTATTTTCAGGATATCGAACGGATGCAGACAGATGAAACCCAGAGGATCTGAGGTCATGATCTCTAGTGATCTATTGGGGCGCCTAAGGGGCGAGGGATCTCCATTTTGAGCTTGAGATAAATTTATTTGGAACCATCCGAAATAAAGTGTTTGGAGGATCTTAAAGCGAGAGACCCGACGTCACGTCCACGGATGCTAACTGTGTCAAGCCTTACGGAAAGATTGAGCTTCGTTAGCCCATGCGGGAATCCAGGAAGAGATGGTAATGGTCACCCTTGTTCCCGGGTATGTATACACCGTAAACCGTAAACGGGTCGTAATGAGGTCCGGTTGAATCGAAAGGACCCGATGCGATATTTGAGAGTTTTAATGGCGTCACCCGACCCAGAGATCTAGGCTCATGTGGAAGACTTTTGATACATCCGAAGGGTCTATCCCGTAGGGTGTATCTTAGACTAGGGCAACTGCACCGCAGCATTGTCAACTATCTGAACAAATTTGAATTCTTAGGCACAGAAACTGCGTGAGAGGTGGGTGGTTATGGGATAACGAATCGTGCGGTGAAAAATCCGGTTAACCAGGCAAGTGTCGCGCCGGAATACTGTGTAGGTAAGTAAGTGTTCGCAAGGCGCCGGAAGTTGTTGACACAAAGACAAGTATTAATCAAGGCAAGCATTATGAGTCCCCGTTATTTGCCAGGTGTGGGTTGAGTAGCAGACCACTTTATGGCAGTTCATGCCGTTCAGAATGCGAGTAAACCAAGATTGAGAGCAGTGCAGTTTGTCCATTTGGATGGCCCTGAAGACCAAGGTACTAGATGCACCGCACTTTAGTTAGGCAGGACTGAAAGCCACGGTATTAGGACATTGCAGTTCTTAGGCGGCAGGTGCTGACGGTAGTCAAATCGCAGTATCACATGTATTCGAGAGGGCAATGGCATCAAAACGGATACTTGAGGAATCATCAACCTCAGAAAGGTGCAAGTGAAAACAACGTGGTCCGAAATCGAACATGTAATGCACCATGTAAATCTGGCGCGTCCGAATGGACGGTTCGTCGGATGCGAAGTTCCAACCTGAATTGAAGGTGGGTGATATGTTACTTTTCGAGGCACATTTAGCCCGAAACCGAAGCAAATTTCTGCCCTACGGGAAGGGTGGCTTGTCAGCGGAGACGGAAGGCGGTTGGTCTAGCCAAGCGGTGTATTACGGCCATATGTTTTTCTCAGCCTCAGGTAAAGAGTCGTCGATACGCAAATTTCAGCTGAAGTCATATTTGAACCGAATGTGAAGGCGTACCCCAGCCGAATGGCCGTAATCAAGGCATACTTTAGCCATAAGTGATACCGTATTTCAACTGAAGGGACAGGCATATTTCAGCCAGATGAATGTGTATTCTAGTGGAGCCGCATATTTTAGCCTGGTGTATGTTAGATCCGCATGTTAAGCACCATTTAGGCCTGAGCAACTGGAGAGGAATATCGCTGAGCAAACCTAAATCCCCAACAGCAAAGACGGTTTTAAACCCGAGGAATTTTCGAATTGTCAGGACGAAGTATCAGGTATCAGTAATTTTTTGAAGGGCGCCAGAATCGATTCAGTGGCGATCAGGATTGAGGCGTGAGCAATATTTGAATGGCTCATTTAGGTCGAGAGCGATCCAGTCGCGAGCATGATGTAGGTCCCCGCAAATTCCGAATGGTCAGGAGTAGAACTTAGGCCCGAGTAATTTTCAAAAGAGAACCAGGCCGTAGCAAGGTTCGAATGGTTAGGAGTGCAGTTTAGGTCCGAATACCTTTCGACGGCACATTTGAGCCGCGCAATATTCGAACGGCGCATTTAGGCCAGGACGTGTGCAGCTGTGATCACGATATAAGCCGTTGACTGTTCGAATGGCACATCTCGGCCAGAAAGATACAGCTGCGAGCATGGTTTAGGCTCAAGCAATATTCGAATGGCGCATGTAGCGGGAGCGCGAGCACAGTTTAGGTCCGATGGATGTTAGGATGGCACATGTAGTCCGGGAGTCATCTAGATGCGAGCACTGTTTAGGCCCAAGTAATATTCAAATGGCGTATGTAGGCCGAGAGCGCGAGCGCGGTTCAGGCCCGATGAATGTTAGGATGACAGATGTAGGCCGGAGTGATCCAGTTGCGAGCACAGTTTAGGCCCGAGCAATATTTGAAAAGCACCTGTAGGCCGGCGGTGATCTGGTTGCGAGCACGGTTTAGGCCCAATAAAATATAAATATTTGAATGGCGCATGTAGGCCGGGAACGATCCAATCACGAGCACGGTCGAGGCCCGATAAATGTTTGAATAACACATCTAGACCAGAAAAGTCCAGCTGTGAGCACGGTTGAAGCCTGATAAATATTCGAATAGCGCATGTAGGCCGTGAGCAGAGTTTAGGTCCAATGAAGTTCTAGATATAAAAATGGCGCATGTAGGCAGGGAGTGATCCAGTCGCGAGCATAGTTTAGGCCCCAACAAAATTCTAGATATCTGAATGGCACATGTAGGCCGGCAGTGATCCATTTGTGAGCATGATTTAGGCCCCTCGAATGGCGCATGTAGGCCGAGAGTGATCCAGTCGCGAGCACGATTTAGGCCCAATGAATGTTGGAATGGCACATCTAGGCCAGAAGAATTCAGCTGCGAGCACGGTTTAGGCCCGAGCAATATTTGAATGGCATATGTCGGCCGGGAGCGATCCATTTGTGAGCACGATATAGGCCCATATTCGAATGGCACCTGTAGGCCGGGAGTGATTCAGTCGCGAGCACGGTTTAGGCCCGATAAATGATGGGTGGCGCATCTAGGCCAGAAGAATTCAGCTGCGAGCACGGTTAGGCCCGAGCAATATCTGAATGGCACATGTAGGCCGGGAGTGATCCAGTCGTGAGCACGGTTTAGGCCCGATAAATGATGGAATGGTGCATCTAGGCCAGAAGAATTCAGCTGCGAGGACGGTTTAGGCTCGAGCAATATTTGAAAGGCACATGTAGGACGACAGCGATCGATTTGTGAGCACAATTTAGGCCCGATAAATTCCGAATTGGCGCATATAGGGCAGGAGAACGTGTGCGAGATAGGAGTCGGTGCATGGTGTGCAGACTGGTCAACACTAGGAAGAGGTAGGATTGGAGGAGCCCGGATCAAGAGGGCAGACAAGACAATCATAGCACAATCTTTGCCGCAAATTTCGCAGATGGCAGAGATAGGAGCAACTCAGCAGAATCCACAAGGCGGCAGACAAGTTGCAGACAAGAGCAGAAGAGGTGTGATCAGAGAATCCAAAAATCTAGTAAGTTTCAAAGTAGTTCCTCGAAAAGAAATCATCGGGTTCCTTGAGGTTCATTAAGCATGCAGCTCTTGTCGACCTAGCGGAGTGTCGTGGCGAGGGAGAAAGGTCCGATCATCCCGTCACTCCGCTGTCACAAGACATTGCACTGCTTCACAGGCTCATGCGGTCCGCCCATTATGGCACGCGCCGGCGTAGATGATAAAACATGAGGGTTCTATAGACCATCCCACAAATATTCCTGGAGCCATGCACAGTATCTACCTGTATTTTAAAATCTTTAAATTCGTCCCGGTATTGCTTGTTCACAAACAGGAACGAAGTGACGGTTTGTGCTCACTCCACCGAGAATGTCCGCAAAAACGACACGTGCCGTGCTCAAAACGTGATCACTTGTCATTACTGCTGACATCTTGAGTTCACTTCCAGTTTTCAGGTCTTTTAGCCCCCAGCGTCGTCGTCAGGCCCCAAAATTTGAAGTTGTGATGACTGCATTGTGAGTTAGAATATTTCTCCCCTCACACAGGGGGCAAAGATTAGCGCACTTGTCATAACCGCATGCGTGCCGCATCCGACACGCACTCGCTGCGTACTTGCTCCACGCTTGCAATGAGCTTACGTAATTCAAGTTTCCAACTCACGCGAGTTCGATTCCGTGCAGTGCCATACTTTTACATTCAAAGTTTGTTCTCAACTCGGGGATGTAATCATTCAAATCCCATATGTTGTGTCTGCAAGTCCAAAATAAGTGAGTATATACTGTTCATTGCTGAGATAATGGGTGGCTAATGGGGGATGAGCTTCTCTAAAACATGTGCATGAACAAATACAACACAGTGTTACTCAAATGAGTGGTGAGTCCAACTGCTGAAATCATCTCAGGGCTGTTCAGAATCATGAAAGAATATGACCCGCCTTATGACCTATTCTGGTCTGCTTTGTAAAAGCAGTCTGACATAGACTCAAAATATTGACATGCTTTCAATCCACAAGAGATGCCAAATTTTAGTACTAGCGGGAGACTAGTTGCACTACAGTTAGTTGGCCCAGAATCCAGACTTAGAGAACACTGTCATCACTCCTTGGAAAAAATCTCTAGCTGGCAAACTCACTGCAACTTCGGTTGGAATCAAGCTGATAAACCGCGAGAAATACCGCACAGAGGCAATACTATTGGGTATCCTAAAGAATCCCGGAGGCTGCATGGGATAGTGGAAGTAGAATAGAGAAACGTGAGCTTACACATGATGATGAGATTGTGGGGGAATGTATTAGCAAGTTTAAACACAGCCATAAGCCAGATATCAATGCTTGCTAATGTTTCATGGTGCACAGTTGAAGCATACAAAACCATACATGTATTTTCTCTGTACTGAATTCCTTGAGATTGCCAGTTTAGATACAAAATCAAAGATAAAAAAGATGACCGCCGGCAGGATTGAACTCACGTGTGGTGGGAAACTTGAATTACATAAGCTTAGTGCAAGTGTGGAGCAAGTACGCAGCGAGTGCGTGTCGGATGCGGCACGCATGCGGTTATCACAGGTGCGTTAATCTTTGCCCCCTGTGTCACGAAGACCACAATGCAGTACAGTTACACGAGAATATCGAACAAAGGTCCAAAGGAACGAGGTTGAACATTATTTCGGGCTCTCGGATGCCTCAATCCCGAGTCCATCTCTGATAATTACTTAGATACACTCTGTTTGTGCCCGCCGCTTGCCGGCCACTTACAATCATAGAATATTCAAAAACAGAACGTTAGTTCTTTTTTGCTCTAGATGTCCAAGAATGTCCGCGAAAAACGTGACCAGTTGCCCTACGTCATTCTCGATACCATCATTTAGCCCCCCTCAGTGTCAAAACCAAAAATCCAAAGAAAATTTGGAAGCGCTGAGGCTTGGTTGGATTTTTTGTTTCCCCTACTACATTGTCTCAAAGAGACCCACGAGGAACTCGAGCCGACCGAGGAACGAGGTCGGGCGAGAGTTTCGAGTCTTTCTGTCAAAACACCATCAATCAAATCATCCGCACACCGCCCAGCAACGCCGGCAAGATGTAAGTTGACTTATTGCAAGGTGAAATGGGTAACATTGTCTCAAAGAGACCCACGAGGAAATCGAGCCGACCGAGGAACGAGGTCCGGCGAGAGTTTCGAGTCTTTCTGTCAAAACACCATCCTTCAAATCATCCGCACACCGCCCAGCAACGCCGGCAAGATGTAAGTTGACTTATTGCAAGGTGAAATGGGTACCTCATAGCCATATTTCTATATAGAGAGACATTTCTAGTATATACTGCCAGTGTAGGCACTTTGCGAACCTTGAGATGCTGAAAACAATAACGGCGCGGCACCATGGCAAGGCAGATTCTTGAAACTGAGTACTCTGAGAGTTCTGTTTTTGCCCCGCCGCTTGCCGGCTACTACCAATCATTTGAGGGAGCGCCAAAGGCCAGGCAGTGGTCACGTGCACATTGTTTGTTGATATTTTACTCCGCTCGCCTTTGCCTTCCACCACTACATCGTCGCGTCTGTTGGTTTGGACACCACGGACTGCGGTACGAGGACGGGAGTGACCGGACCGATTGTGTGACGTAACGCGTACCGTATACCGTGACCGTGTTTGACCGGCTAACCTCACTGCTACTGTCATCGTCTGCAGTGAGGTATGTCGCGTCTCGCTCAGTATTCACCGTAGATAGCTAACGCCGTAGTATAGAACTTGTCTCACTAGGGTTCTAGGTGAATACATACTGCTACTGTCATCGTCTGCAGTGAGAACTTGTCTCACTAGGGTTCTAGCTTCCAATAGGTTATGGGCCTTTAATCGTTGTCGCCTACAACGAAGGAAGCCGAACCTACGCATACCTTGACCTATACCGAGCAGCTGGACTTTATTTAACGTTTTCGACCCACGACTCGCGCTGTGCGTACGACAAGTTCTCTTGAAACTCGACGCGACACCCCGACATGGATCACGCTTCTTACTCGCCGAGTAACCCCTTCTACCCACCACCGGTGGATAACCCGTGGAGCCAGCAGCCTCCAAACCCGCGCGCATTCGCGACCGCATACGGCGAGGCCCACGTCCCACTTCCAGACACCTCGCCGGATGTCAACGTCAACACGCCAGAGAATCCCACAGTCGCCTTCAATGCGCCACCTCGCCGTTACCATCCACCTCATGCGACGTTCGTCCAGCAGCAGCCACCGCAGCTCCCGCCGTGGCCATTTCCTCCCGGCACGACTTTTCCTCCGCACCCGCCGGCGCACCAGCAGCACCCTAGCGCATTCCAACACGTTGCTCACCAGCACCATCTGAACGCACCGGGTCCGTCTCTTGGTTACCCGCCGGGACTTGGACAACACCAGATGCCGCCCTCGTACCAGACCGCCCCAGTCCAGCACCACCCGCATCCCCAGTTCGCTCAGCAGCCGTACGGCCACGCTCCTCCCCAGCAACCCATCTCCTCGCTCCTGAGCTCGGTGTCCGGGTACGTTGCGGAGCGCGATACGACGTTCAAGGTCATCACGCTGAATACGACCGGGTGGACGGAGAAGGATCTTTTGGACATGGAACACAATAACTGGTCTGTTTACTCGCAGCGTGTCACTAACCACCTCGCGATGCACGGCGCGGCGGACAAATGGCTGGACCCATCGTACTCCCTACCATCCTTCGACATGTTCCCTCGTGCCCACGCTGTTTGGCTCGACAACGACCGCGTTATACGCGCGTTCTTGACCGAAACGTGCGCACTGAACGAACGCGAACACTTCGCGAATTGCCGCACCGCCGCCGAGATTTGGTTCGCCCTGCGACGACGCCATGAGCAACGCGGACCGCTACGCCAGATGATTGACATGCAGGAGTTCTTCACGATCAAGTACGGCTCGGACCCATCGGCGTTCGCCGAGACTTCGAGGCGCTTGACTGAACTCGGGCGCACTATATGGGCGTCAGGCATCCCCGACATCGACTCGTTTATAGTGAGCGGCATGCTCAACGCTCTGTCCCCGTACCCTAGCCTCGTGGACGGCTTGTTGGCCCTCCCGTCGATCAGCCCCGCACTCATCAAGTCGCGGCTGGAGACGAAGAGGGACATACCCTCCAGCATCCAGGGGACCGCCTTCGCCGCCACCAAGGAGCTATGCAACACGCCTGGATGCAAGGCGCCGGGTAGCCACACCTGGACCTTCTGCATCCAGCCAGGGGGTGGAATGGCCGGTCGCTCCTTAGACGAGGCCAAGGCGGCACAACGCACAGCGAACGGGCAGCGCACCCAACAACCGAGGGGGCGCGAGCAGGGCGGACGCAGCGGCGGGACGAACGACACGGGAAAAGGCCTTCAACGACACATAAAGGTCAATCCTGCAGGGCAAGCTTACATCACTACGCACGGCGTCGACATTCCCCTCCCGGCCGCTCTCTTGACCACGACGACATCCACCGCTCCCACTGCCCCCGCTCCCGCCACCGCCCTTCCCGCTCACCCGAACCCAACTCCCAGCGCTAACTTCGTCAATCTCCGCACGGATGATCTGCCTGCGGGTGATTGGGGGGTGCATGCGGCCACCATGGAGGACAACGGCGATCCGCCGCGGATTGGGGTGGAATGGGAGGTATTGGCGGAGTATGTCGCAGCACACGTCGATGCGAAGAGCGCCGTATACACGATCATCGCTGACTCCGGCGCCAACGTCCACGTTACACCTTTCCATTCCGACTTCACGACGTTCACCCCGATCCCACCGCGCGCCATCAAGGGCTTCCAAGGCACCTCTATCAACGCGCTGGGGGTCGGAACCGTCGTGACGAACAAATTCACCCTGCATAACATCCTCTTTGTTCCCGATGCGGCTGTCCGCCTCCTGTCCGTCATCCGACTCTGCAAGTCCACCGGGGGTGCGTGCCACTTCGACTCCGCACGAGCGTGGATCACGGACAGCGAAGGACGCATCGTTTGTGACGGCGCGACCATCCCTGAGCGCGAGCTCTACTCCATGACATGCACCGTCCAACATCCCGTCGCCGCCATTGCTGCAAGCGCTGAAACCCGGGGTCTCCATAGCTGGCACCTCCGACTCGGCCACGCTAACCACCAAGCGTGCGTGGATAACTTCCAGAATGGCGTCGTAGACGGTATGGCCCTCGACGTCGCCTCCTCCGCCCCTTCATGTGTTCATTGTATTCGTGGTAAACAGGGAAAAGCTCCAATCCCGAAAACCCGCGAGGACGACGAATCGAAGGCGACGCGGAGGCTGGAAAAGGTGTTTGTGGACTTGAGCGGACCCATGGCGGTGAAGTCGAGGAGTGGTAACGAATATATTCTCGACATCGTAGACGATTGTTCCTCGCGCGGCTGGTGTATCCCAATCCCTAATAAAGCCGCCGCCTTCCATTACCTCAAATGTTGGATCATCGCCGTCGAAGCCCGCACCGGTCTCAAGGTCGGCCTCGTGAACACCGACAACGGGGAGCTTCAGTCCACTGAGATGGAGAACTGGTGCGCCGCTCGCGGGACCGTTTTTCGGAACACCGCGCCGTACACGTCTGCGCAGAATGGCAAGGTAGAGCGTTTTCACCGCGTCATACACGAGAAATCTCGCGCCATGCGCCTCGGATGCGACGCGCCGCCATACCTGTGGGATGAGTTTGCAGTCACGGCTGCGTACTTACACGCGTGAACACCATCCAAATCCCAAAATGGTCTCACCCCGCACGAGTGCTTCGAACTAAAGAAGCCGAACCTCTCCCACCTTCGCGAGATCGGTTGTCGTGCGTTCGTGCTGATTGAGGTCCACAACCCGAAAATTTTTGCGCGCTCAATCGAGTGTGTCCTAATCGGTTACGCTCCACATGCTAAAGCTTACAGATGCTGGGAGCGTTCGACGGGGAAAATTTTCAACTCTATCAACGTGCGATTCATCGAGAGCGGTCAGATCGCCCGGGTGAGCTACAATCGCGATCGCCTAGCTCAGCGTGTCGCGATACCCCCCGACCCGAAGCTCGGCGTCCCCGACGACCAGTCGTCCGATGACCCCGCGCTTCGTACGTCAATTTCCCCCGGACCCGCCTCCCTCCCTCATCCAGATGCCGATGCCGCGCCTGCGCCCGCCGCACCGGATGCCGCCGCCGCCGTGCCCGTCCATGACGCGCCCGCGCCCGCCGCACCGGATGCCGCCGCCGCCACGCCGCTACGCCGCTCCTCCCGTCCGCGCCGTGCTCCCGCGCCGTACGCTCACAACGCCGAAGACGACGCAGACGAGGAACTGGACCTAATCCGGGAGAACAACAAAGTCATCAGCGCTACTCCTGAAGATGACGACCCCGAGGAGGGCATAATTCTCGCCCAACTCAACGCTTACCTGTCGGAAAATCCCATCGATGTCGAGTATCCGGACGACCCCAGGAACTACTCGGAGGCGATGGCAGCGCCCGACGCGGATAAATGGATCGCAGGTACTCACGAGGAGTTGGCAGCGCTACGCAACCTCAACGTTTACGAGCTCGTTCATCCATCCGCCGTCCCTCTCAACAAGACCATACTCGACCTCCGCGGCGTGTATACGCGCAAGCGGGACATGACGGGTGAGGTTGTACGAAACAAGGTTCGTTTCTGTATCAAGGGTTACCGCCAAATTTACGGCCGCGACTACATGGACACAACCTCCCCGACCGCTCGTCTCGAATCCTTCCGCGCCGTACTCCACATCGCAGCTTCCAAGGGCTGGGACATTCAACAAGTCGACGTCAAGACGGCCTTCTTGAACGCCCCACTCCCCGAGGACGAGATCCAGTACACCCGGCAGCCCAAACACTACGAGGAGGAAGGAAAGGAGAAGTGGTTATGGAAAGTCGTGAAGAGCTTGTATGGACTGAAGCAGAGCGGGCGTGCGTGGAATAAAACCATGCACGCGGCGATGTTGGAGTGGGGTTTCGAAGGTTGCCGTGCGAGTGGTGCGTGTACGTTCGCCGGGACGGAGACCAGACGAACTTGGTGGCCATCCACGTGGACGACATGGTGTGTGCGGGCTCGGACGTCGCCGCTAACGACCTTTTCAAGTCGCAGCTCCGCTCCAAGTGGGCGATATCCGACCTAGGCGAAATAAAATATTGCCTCGGCATCGGAATCGTTCGCGACCCCGAGCGACGCACCATCTCTCTCTCCCAAACCGCCCTCATCGACAAAATCATTGCCCAATTCGGTCAATCGGACGCCCATCCTGTATCCACACCTATGGAAGCCGGCCTTCAGTTGGTCCGACGTTCGAAGGACGACCCACCTTTATCCCAGCTCGACGTCGACCGCCTAGCCGTTGTCCCCTACCGCTCCCTAGTCGGTGGCCTCAACTACGTCTCCCGCGGTACACGCCCCGACATATCCCTCGCCGTTGGCAAGCTTGCCGCCTTCCTGGATTGTTACGACATCTCCCACTGGAACGCCGGACTCCGCGTCGTCCGCTACCTCAAGGGCACGCGGAACTTGCAGCTGACGCTAGGCGGCAACGGGCCACCAATCCTGTCGGGCTTCGGCGACTCGGACTTCGCCAACGACCCAATACAGCGCCGCTCGATCATGGGCTACACTTTCTCCTTGGGATCGGGAGCCATATCCTGGGCGTCGAGGAAACAGAAATGTACCACGGTCTCGTCGACAGAAGCGGAATACATCGCGGCGTCCGAAGCGGCGAAGGAGGTATATTGGCTGCGTTCGCTCCTTCGTGGATTAGACATCCCAGTCGAGGGCCCGACACCAATTCGTTGTGACAACGATGCGGCGAGGGCTCTGTCTGGCGACCAATCTTTCCATGATAGAGCGAAGCATGTCGACATACGCTACCACCACGTCCGCGACGGCGTCGAAAAGCGGAAGGTTTTCCTGCCACGCGTCAACTCCCGCGATAACGTTGCCGACACGCTTACCAAGGCTCTCCCCGCGACCGATTTTATCCGCCACCGGGCATCCTTGGGACTGGAATGAGGGGGTGTTTCGCGCGTGAGGGGGTGTAGTGTGTACGCAGTCCGCGTTGAGGGGGTGTGTTGGTTTGGACACCACGGACTGCGGTACGAGGACGGGAGTGACCGGACCGATTGTGTGACGTAACGCGTACCGTATACCGTGACCGTGTTTGACCGGCTAACCTCACTGCTACTGTCATCGTCTGCAGTGAGGTATGTCGCGTCTCGCTCAGTATTCACCGTAGATAGCTAACGCCGTAGTATAGAACTTGTCTCACTAGGGTTCTAGGTGAATACATACTGCTACTGTCATCGTCTGCAGTGAGAACTTGTCTCACTAGGGTTCTAGCTTCCAATAGCGTCGTCCTCTCGCCCCCCACCCTCTGAGCCCCTCTGAGCATCCCTGTTGGTCCACCATACATGCCTCGACTCCCCTGGCCGTGGTAGACACGCTTTTTGGCTTCTCTCGACCAGTAGCGGCCGAGAACGGTTTCCACCAACAGGGACACGTAGGTGATCTATTCCTTTCTTCGGGGGTCCATTAAGCTCACCAGCAGTCATTCAGAGGCCCCTAGTCCCACCTGTGATTGGAGATTTACCAGCAAGATGACCGTCTACACGTAAGTACATCATCTGGTATCCATGCGGTGTGCAGGCTGATTCATGGCGATTCAGACGACGTTCGTGTCGTTCTCTGTGTCTGTGGCACACCATTCAGGGCGGAGATGGGCCAGGGATAGCAACGTAAGTGCAGGAGAATGCACATCGTGACCACGGTACGTCCGCCGCCCTCCCATTCCCATTTTCCCATCCTCTCCGCCCCAATTCCATCATCTCGTCCTCACATTACATCGAATTCCCCCTCCCTTCCTTGCTCCTACGATTCGGAGGCTGCTCGTGCCTAGAATCAGCACTTGGGTCTGGCACCCGCAAATCCAATCGCTCCCCTTTACTCTCTCATTTTTACTGCTCCGCCGATAAGTTACTAACTCGTTCTCCAGATTGTCCAGCCCTTGCTTCGACGCGCTTTTCAGCTACTCTCGGCCACCGCGACTGACCTCAGAACAAGTGAGCTTTCATCCCCGCAAATAACTGGTTCGGAGGATGTCTGCCACAATTCGGACGTACGTTCTTTCCTTGCATCCACCTCCCTCCTTCTCCACCACTCCCTGCTCATCCCTCCCATCTCGCACGGTGTCTCAGTGTTTCCTCAGGTGCCACTTCCGCGGCGAAGTTCAATAACCGTGGGCCGACGCTAGAATAATTTGAATCCCAGCACCCTCTTTAAGTCGGACGACTTGGTCTTTATTTCTTCATTCCGGTAAAGGTCTCTTTACTTTCCCTAGCTCTGCAACACCGTCAATATTCTCGAATGCATTGTAGGCTTCTCCAGTGCTTCACTATTCGCCCACATGTGGCCATCACATGCTGGCATGCTGTTGCGTCCTCGTCACCCTCATCTTCCTGCGTGCTCAACGGTATTCAAAAGCATGAAAATGTCGCCCATTGTCGCGACCCCCTTCAGTGCGTGTTCTACATGTGGTCAAGTATCACCGCTGAAAGAGCGAAGTACGCCAGGGCGCGGGAGTTGTATGCACATACAATCTAGGTACGTCGCCTCGAAAACGTCGCCACATCTGTTTTTCTAATTCTTAATCTTTCTATCCCGCCCTGAGGAGACCACTCTGCGACCACGCACGGAGCTTTGCAACTAATGCCCACCTTGGTGAGTTTTCCGTTCAATACATGCCTTTCATCAGAACTGACACTTTACCTCGTTTATGCTATGCACGACTTCACATACAATTGCAAACCTCTCTGTTGGTGACTAGAGATCGCGCCGAGAATGTACGCGGGTCGAAGTAAGCCGTCTCAGATGCCCTTACCTGTTGTATTGCTAATTTCACGTTCCCGCTCACCGTCAACGTGATTTCCAACGTGATTCACAACCCAGCGAACCAAAGTACGTCTACCTGAACCATCCATGTTTACAAGTCGCTGACTTTGTTACCTATTTGAATCCAACCCAACTCAACGACAATATTCAAGCTTCCTCTCGGACGTAGAAGGTCAGTCCTAGCTTTCGGCACACACTGCTTCCTTCACTTATTGATGTATTTTCACAGTTACGACTTCAATTAGGCGATGAGTTGTTGGTCCGAGTAGTTGCTGGCTTGTAGTAGTACAATGTGAAATATATATAGTTACAATTATTGGATAAATACGAGGAAGCAACGGAGAGCAATAGCCTGTTGAAAGGAGTGGCAAAAGCATTCAGATAAAGTGCCGGAAGGCACTCCAATTGAGTGCTTCGAAGTGCTCTAATGGAGCGCCTCCGACGCGCCGGGGGCTCCAGAGGAGAAGTTGGGCCCCTCCTATGGAGCGCTTTTGGGGTACTCCAGGGAGTGCTTCGGCTTTTTACAGTGTTGACACTCACACAACTGAAAAAATCTGGACAACTCGCGCGGAGGTCGTCGAGCCATTTGTCGATTTGGTTAGCCTGTCCCGTCGATTAATGGCCAGCGAATCCATTGACGCCAAACGATATACCTCGGCTGCAGGACTGACTTCCGTGGGCTGGAGATCAGACCCCGCAGTGGCGTCGCCCGCGCTCGTCTTCGTTAGCGAAGCCCTCAAGTTGGCCGTCGAGGGGGCAGAGCTGATCTGCGGGGAGCGCCCTCGACAGACGCCGGCGGAGAAACCAGCGAACGCAGGAACGTGGTTGCGGGATATGTGCGATCCAAACAAACTCATGGTGGTCAAGAGTAACGAGTTTGTTGTCGGTGCTCCCAAACGCCGGGTGAATAACTGGTACTCCCTCGCACACGCAGCTGCTACACTCGCGCTCACGGCACTAAGAGTGCGCCTTCCCACCCACTGTGAAAAAACACGCCCGCGCTGCAATGTGCGAGTGTTGGTACACGACGTGGTAACACTAATCGATTTCGTAGCAGGTATTACGATAAGTAAGAAGAGGAGGAAGACTAGGACGTTATAGCCGCCGGCGCGGGTGCACCACGTAATCCTTGCTCGTACTCACACTCGCCCTACTCCTGGCACCGACGTCCGCATACGCGTACCCATACCCATCCCCACCGACATCCTCTCCCTCACCCGCATACCCCAGTCTCGGGCGCGAAGGTCCCATATACCACCCTCCTCTCCGCCGCGCCCGAACTCAATCCAGGAAGGATGTCCCAGGCACACGCGGAGGCTGTGGGCAATCTAATACGACCACACCCCAGCTTCCACTACCCCGCACAATCTCCACCACCCTCGCACCGCGGTCCGCGCGACGCACCGATGAGCCGGCCCCACCATGGGTCGGGCGCTTCTAGACTCGGTCGTGGGACACTCAGGCCCGCGACGCGCTTGCGTGTGCGCTTGGTCGTCGATGCGGAGGTCGTCGATGAGGAGGACGAGGTCGAGGTGACCTCGACCTCGGCAGCGTAGGGATGGAGGGAGGAAGATGGTGCGGCGGGTAACAATGACGCGCCGCGGATGACGGCAGCGGGTGCGAGCGACGAGGCGCCGCCTAAGCGCGGTGTGGGGAGCGAGATGATGGAGGAGGACGACGAGCCCTGCATCCTCGCCCCGTCCTCGCCCTTGACATCCACCTCCATCTGTTGGTCGTCCGCGTGCTGCGAAGGCGTAAACGACGGCACCGGCGGGAAGACGACATCTTCAATTGCGCGGATGACGCACCCGCGCCCGGCCTCGGGGATGCGGTGCTCGTCGCGCTCACCCTCCTCCTCCTGTCGTCCCGCCTCCACAGACACCGCGCGTTCGTCCATAGCGGAAGAGACTGACGGCCGCTCCCGCTCGCTCCCAGGCGTGGTCCTCCGTCCCCTGGAGACCGGCGGACGCATTGACGGTGGTGCGGGTGCAGCTGGTGTGGAGATGGACGATGCCGGCGTGCATGCGCATTCGGAGAATATTCGCGAGTTACGCGATGAGGTGGCGTTCCGCGGGGGTTGGCGCTGGGTAACCTGCGAGAGAAGGAAAAGGTCAATGAACTGTTGGGAAGAGGCGAGACGAAAGACTGGGGAAAGGATATGGGCAGAAGACATACACGGGCCAAGATATGCTAACGAAGTAGGATAGCCGTATACGAGACACGAAGAGAAGGAAGAATCGAAAGACAAAAACAAGGAGATAATCGTACGAAAATGTAATCGTACGGACGCATGGCATGAAGTAAAAGAGTAGATAATCAAAGATGAAGTGCGGGGGGAGAAGCGCGGCGTAGGCAGTGAAAGTGGACGGCGGAGTAGACGGGGGAAGAGGATAACCACGCGCAGAAAGGTCGAAACAAAATAAAAGAAAGCATACGCACCCAACACCATTCACCCCCCCAACCTCCCGAACGCGATGCACCGCGTTCGCGTCGTCCCACTCCCACCCAACGACAGTCTCCTCCCCCTCCTTCAGCGCCCGCGTCGCGAAGATACCAAAGTGCATCCTGCACTCGTCCTCCCCATCCCCGCCTTGCCCCATTCGCTCGCCGTCCCTTCCGTCTCCACCCTCCTTCCCTGCCGCCTCTCCATCCCGTTTTCGTCGCGCCCTCCGCCCACCCTCCTCCGGACACACAAATGCCCACACCTCTGCATTCGGCCAACACCCGCTCCTCACCCACCGCTCGCACCCGCCGCTTCCCCTTGCGTCCAGCGCCACGTCCAGGGGCCCACGAGGTGGACGAAGCGCTTCGGCAGCCCTGCGTGTACCCGTTCGCCGGCGCGGCGTTAAACAAGCCAAGGGCGGCGTTCTACGAATACGGAAGGAGGGGATATGGGCGAAAAGGGAGAAAGTCCAGTAAGAAATGTGCGAAAAAAAATGTCATCCAGTCTGAGTCGCCAAGAAGAATAAAAAAGCAAAAAGCAAGAAGCAAAAAGCCAAGAAACCACTCCAAACGAATAAACGAAACGAAATCGCACAAACCTCAACGCCCCCGCCGCCACACTCCGCCCAAACCACATCCGGTGCACACCGAAGGGCGCCGCCGGACCACGAGAGGAGGCGCGCGTGTCGAGACCGGGAAGGGCGCGGGGTTGTGGGTGGTAGGGGGGTCTGTGGAAGGAAGGGTAGGTAGGTCAGCGTTGATGCAGAGACGGACACAGAGGAAGAGAAATATAAATATAAAATGAATACAAAGAGGCGGAGGCTCGCGACCATCTTCACACTCCAATTCGCAACGAGGGCGAAGGAAATCGCGGGTGCCGAGGTGCAAACATCACGGGCCAGTGGTGGAAGACGGGCTAACACACCCCTGCAACGACCCTTGAGAACAAGTCCTCCCTCCCACCTCCCCTCACCGCCGACCACGCATAAAAAAAAACCCCGAATTCGCATCCAACGACTAAATGCTCGTGGGGCACGCGGTGTATGACATGCCCTGTCAAGATTCCAGAAGGGCCAAGGCCCACGAGTAACACCGAGCGAGACGACGAAGGCGAAATGCGCACGGGCCCCGACGCTCGCGGCGTCCCCGAACCTCCAAGTTCCACGCAAGCGGGAAGAAACGGGGGGAGAGGATGCGCGGGCATGCTAGGCTGGTGGTGGCCAAAGGGGAAGGCACAGCCAACCATGGCGGCGAGCACCAGGTCGAAGAAATCTGGGTGGGAGACGCGCGGCCCCCCGCGTGTGAAAAAAAGAAATCGAGTCCGAGGGCGAACGCAGACCGCGGATGATGACACGAGGAGCGGCGAAAGAGATCCCACAAGGCGCGGGGCAATCCCGGCAACGAGTGTCGACAAGACAAAATCACTCCCCGCCTACCCTACTCCCCGCGATCCCAAAAAATCCAAACCCCTGCTTATGCACAAACTCCCGTCGCACACGCGCGGCCACATACCCACGAACGACGTAGGAGACATCCTAAACCTAGAGCTTACGGTCAAAGCCAAATCTGCCTCCCATCTCGACTCGCCGACGAAAAAAACAAGATGAATGTAATTCCGCGCACGCGGTCCTCGACAGGCATGCATGAACAACAAAAGGCACGTCGAGAGTGATGATGCGCGGGTTGCGCAAGGGTGCGAGGAGGCACCAGCGAATATCCACCACGGCCAAGATAAAAAGATACGAATAAAAATAAAGGAAAGAGCGAGCGGCGCGCATGAACGCAGCAACGCAATCAACGCAGGAAACCCGGTTCCACGCCTTGAAAGGGAGAAAGGGAACGAAAATGAGAGAATTAAAAAGGATGGTGGAAAAAGCCGCCTTCCTTTTTGGGAAAACTCGGCAGCGAGCGCTGCACAACAAGGAGAAAGCCGAAAATGAAAGAGCCGCAACACGAAAGAGAACGGGGAAGCGGACGCGGCTGCATACACAAGACAGCCACGCATGTCCGCGGAAGCGGCCAAGGAAGTCCCTTCCCGAACGCGCCTCCGCGCAGCAGTCGCAGTGCAAAAACGATCCTGCCCAAAAAAAGAAAAACCCAATAAAGAGAAAGCAACCCGCCCCAACGCCCTCGTGAATAAGCTCTGTCCCGTTCGCAGAATGCGTCCCCACCCCGTGTCGGAGGTCCAGCCCATCGTCCCGCTGAGGGCCTTGGGGAGCGGGATGGAGAACCAATTCTTCTTGGCCCAAGTCGTGCCGCCGGTCGCGACGTCTATAGAAGGAGGGAAGGAGGGTGAGTTGAATGAGGTAGGGGAATGTGGAGCAACGGGGCGCACCAAGACCATACTGCGCACTCGCGTACGAACTGGACGACGCATACGACGGGCCCGACGCGGAGCTCGCGTGTGAGCCGTGCGAGGCCGTCGACCTCGCAGCACTCCCAGCTCCACCACCTCCACCTCCCGCTCGAGTTTGAGTAGGAGTCCGATTGGGACGGCGAGTGTTTCATGCCGGCTGGGGACGACCGTTCCATTGCTGCTCCCCAGCTGTCCCGTGCTTGAATTGAGCGAGACGCTCGAGGTGGCGGAGACGGCGTTGGGAGGGACGCGAGAGAGGGCAGGTCGAGGATGGGCTCGAAGCCTGTGCCTTCGACCACCGTCAGCTCTGGGGTTTAGAAACCGCCGGAGGTCGTTCGTGCGTATATGGGGCGATGTACGCGACGTGCGTTTGGTGGTCGGTGGAGATTTGGATACTGGGGTGGTCGGGAGGGCGGTGGGGCGATTTTGCCTTGCGCGAAGTCGACACTCGCTGGCGGGACTGCTCAGCGCCTTTCGTATATCCTCCGCTGCTACCCAGCACATCGGCCACGGCCTCCCTTTACCGTTGGACGCGCATTTGCATCTTTCACACCGCGGAGACTCGGGACCCTCCAACCCCGACTTCTTCTCCCTCTTCATCGCTACCGGGACCAGCTTCGCCTTCCCCCTCTCCCTATCCCTCCCAGCACCTCCCCCACGTCCCCCCGCATCTCCTAAACCGGGTCTGGGGACGCCGCGCGTTGGGCGAGTGCCGCGGCGTTCTCGTTCTGTTCAGCGCTTCTATCACCACCTCCCCTAGTCCCCTGTATCGTCTCCCCCGCTTTCCGTCGCCCTCGCTCCGATCGGGAGGTTTGGGGCCGCTGCGCGCGTCGGGGCGGGCGCACGTCGTTCTCGCGCTGTGTTGCCGATGGGCCTTACCGTTCCTGGAATGTTGCTGCCTAGGTATGGGACAGCGTGCGTCGCGGGCGGTGGAGCGTTGGGTCGTTGACGCGAATTCGAAGTTTTATTTTTCTGGGTGGTGGGCGGCAGGGGAGCACCAACTTGGTTCTCGAACGTCGTTGCGGGGGCGTGTTGGTCCTTCTACCGCGACCGAGCTGGGTTGCCCGCACATTCTCTCCCCCAGTTTCTTCCCGCTTGTATGGAATTTGGAGGCCTGGGTCGGGCGAGTCCGAAATTGACGCACGTCGTTCTCGTTTTGTGGCGCTCCTCTGGCTTAGCGCTGCTGGAATCTTGGTAGGGCGTGCGATACACCTGTGCGGCGTCGTGGGTACTGGGCGTGGAAGGCCGCAAAGAACGCGGCGGAACAGGGGCCTGCATCCGGCAGGGAGAGGGAGTCGTCGTGCGAGGAAGACCGAAGACGAGCCGAGCGCGGAGGAGGATAGAGGCGAATTGACATGCGTCGGACTTACTTGAAGACGAATGGCCCTCGGAAGACGAAGCAGCAGCAGGAGCCACGCGCTCCTCGTGCTCCGCGGCAGCGTCGCCAACGTGGCGGTGCCCGGATCACTGAATCCTGCTTCCCTTCCAGCGTCTCTCACACTAATCCTCACGAAGACAACGCGGACTGCTTTGTATCGCACGCCTCGCTGACGCCTCAGCTGCTGGAATCTGCGCGACTACCCGTCACGAATTTCTACCCGTATTTGGTTTTCTCAGCCCGTTTTCCTCTGCAGGCGCGGCGAAGCTCTCTGTATCACCCATCATCTTCACTTTCCGTGGCTAAAACTCTGTGTTTCGGCCCTGACGTTCTATACACTTGACATCTTGGTTCCTGTCGAAATACTTACGTTTGGCCCGGGAAATAAACGCCTACGCTCTGACCTCCTCACCACTGGAATCTCGTAGTGCAGTCCTTCTCAATCTGCCGTGTGCCGGTCTACCGTCTGCAATTACGGGACTGCGTCGAGCGCGGTTCTACAAATTCGGCGCGTTCGTTCTCTTCTGCGGACACTTCTGGGGTAATTGGTTCGGACTTCGGAGGAGAGCTAGGGAAAGGATGCGAAACTCAGAGCCCCGAACTCTGTGAGCGGAAACTCGGCATGGTGCGTTGCATGGCTCCTTTTCCACTGCCTGGGTATGACCTCTTCCGCAGGCCACGATATCGATTGTGTTCGCGGATATGATTGACCACCTTTCTCTCGGCTTTGCTCCGCATCTAAACTTGAACTTGTTTGGCTTCCTGCTGTGTCCATACTGCCCTCATTTTTTGTTGTGCTGGGGGCAAGCTGCTTTCGCGTGCGGACCGCACCGCCGACGGTATTTGGACCTTTCCCCGCGCGAAGTTCTGGATCTCTGCGATTGAATGGCAGTGGACGGTCCCGTCCTCTCCTTTGGGGCGGTCCGCGCTAGATCTCTCTCATTCACTTCCGCCCATATATGCTTCTCTCCGGGTTTTGATATTTGTCGCTTCGCCTGGTGCCGAGGATTCCTACCTCGCGTCCTAGATTTTACCGCCCCTTTGCTAGACTCCTCTGTGCTCCCGCCTCAGCTGACTATGGTCGTATCCTACTTGAGCTTACAATCTTTCCCTGTGGCCGCCGGATCACCTCGAGGGTGTGACGTCAACCGTGGGGATTGTGGAAACGCAGTTTCTGGGATCCAGTTTGCCTACTGAGGTACGCTCCTGTTTGCTTCCCCTACTGTTACTCCGGTGTTCATGAGTCAATTTCCACGCGTCCCAGTTTCGCGATGGCGAACGCGGGAATCCGCTCGCGAACGCCGCTCTCCGTGTAGTTTCTCGGACGGTACGCCACGTCTTTTTCATCCTTTAGATTCACCGTTTCTCACACCGCGACGCGGCGTACCAGATTTTGGCGCTGTGTTGGGCCTGATATACTTTCTGCTCCCTCGTCCGCATATGCGCGCGCCGTAACCAGGCTGAATCAATGCGCCGAGGATGGGGCCGTAGGCACAACGTCCTGAGTTTGGTATGAAGGTGCGTTACAAGTCGATTTTTCTACGCAATGCCCTAACATTTAATTTGTGCCGTACGCATAGCCTCCTGTCATTATTGCTGCTGTTCATTATACAGTACCGACGAATATGCTACCCACAGATGCGCCCTCCAGCCCCACCATACTTGCAGCAGACCATTTGCATGCATTCGGCGTCGACGTCGCAGCGGCTATGGTTTACATGGGGTGGTGCACTCTTCAGGTGAGCCATACCGTTTTTGCTCTACAGGGGCGGCGGCAGTGGCTCGTGCAAGAGGACAGCTTCGGTCGCGGCCAATGGGACAGGTGCATCGTCTCTATGACTCCGATTAGCCATACGCTAACCAGTATTGGAGATCCGGATTCGCAACCGCCTGCTTGCGAATATCTTGTAAGTATTTTCCCTCTGTTACATCTGCTGCGCTGACCCTACCCGAAGGCCGATGTCGTGGTCTTCGAATTCGACACAGTAAGTAACAGTTCGTTGACCACCTGCATTACACCCATAGGTTTGGCTAGTGCCTGGGAATCGTCTTTAGGGGGGTGGGCAGAGTACCGAGGTGTGCTCTCTGTGACCGGTGTTATTATCACCAAGTTATAATCGTCGTTATCGTCGTCGTGATTGTGTCCTTTTGTAAGTCTTTCGCCAATATCTGGGTTTCCGCGCGCTGAATTTCGCGGGTAGCTTTCCACCGTGTGTCGTCGACGATGTCAATACCTCGATGGAGGTCGGAAGGGATGTGCGGTCGGTTTTGTTGAGGATGGAGTTTCCTCTTTGGGTTGTTGGCGTTCAGTGCCAGATCAGAACGGTCTCTCCTTTCGTTTATTTATCATTCTTCTTGACGTCGATCGTATTCTCACTTAGCTATTTATTCATTCATTTTACCTGCGAGCTTACCTGCAGACATCAACTTACTGTATTCTCTACCACTTAAATCGGCTCAGCATGCATCTCAAATTATTAGGACGCAGCAGGAATACAAACGGGGGAAAAACATGTATAGGTTGAGGGAGCGACTAAGTGTGATCTACAGATCTTGCGTGCTCTTCGCAGCTCGGGGAGGGAGTCTCGGCGGAGACTGCGGCATTGGACCTGCTTTCACTGTCCGCGCTCCCCTTCCCGTTACCAACTTCGGTCGTTTGGCAGGGGGATCTTGCGTAGCATCCCCGTTCTCATCCACCGTCACATGTCTACGTTTTTGCGCCTCACTAGGAGCTGATTTCGGAGCTCTCGGTGGCCGATTGATCACGTCGGTCGCGCGAAGGGGGCCACGGTCGAAAGCATGCGGCTGGCCATTGGTCATGTCGTCCCTGCCTGTATTGCACGATGAGAACGATGAATCCGAAAGACACGTCAACTTACCGGCCCCTTGACCGACGAATCCGACGATGACGCTGGAGTCCGTGGAAGCGGTCGATGGAAGTCTAATAATGCTCCCTCTCGTGCTCATGGCTTCTGCAGCAGCATTCGCAAAATGTATCAAGTGAGGACTCTTGATGCCCAATTTATTCTCTGTCTGCACTTCCGCCGGCGGGTTCTGATTCCCAGCCAGCGCCGGGGCCGTGACGGGAGCTAGAGAGCTGCGGTAGTCCTGCGGAGCTAGAGCCATCAGTGCATTTGAGTAGTAGCTATTTGAATGGTTCAGTGCAGACACTTTCACAAGTTTACAGCGCAAGTACCTCAAGTTGCCATTTCTATCCCGGAGAATAAGACATGTAATTTTCCCAGCCCGACGCCGCTGTTCCAGCAGGTCTTGGAGGCGCTTATCGCTACTCTGGTAAGTGAGCGGAGGACGAGTGTGAACGACTGGAGGTCTGCTTTCCGCTTCGGAATTGCAACGACGCGGAGGGTTTCCGTCACATGTACGAGCGTGTTGTTGAATTTTTGAGGGATCTTTGAATGCCGCGTGACAGACGGAGCACTCAAAAACGCCGCCAACACGGGCCACCCTCTTCTGAATTCCCGACAGCAGTGTGAGGAGAACCGTAGGCTGGTGAACCATACGGTGGTGATAGTGTTGACCGCAAGTTATTACCGCAAAACAGTGCGGACAAGTACTAGCGGCATTGAGCGAAGAACTGCAAGAGGACGTAGAGTGGACATACCGTTTCACGATCGGCTGAGGCATGGTATGGCGTGGGAGGGATCAACAAAAAGTAAGTAGTTAACGACTTGGAACGCACGTGACCACGGCTTGATGTCGGCAACTGCGGCCAACGGAATAAAAGCGTTTGTTTGTGCTTTTTTGTGCCGCAGCAGCCATGTCGCACGCATTTGTTTTAGTGCAAATCTTGGTTAATATTCAGGGTGCAGGGGCAATTCGAATATCTTGCATCATGCATGCTTGGCACGGTGAAACTTCGTCGCTGTTGACTAGACCACCAGTGACTAACTTGAACATCACAAGTCCTTGGGTTGGACTAGATCATGCGGCGATCCCCCAATCGGTTGAAATTTACAAATTCTGCAAAACCCGCGGCGAGATCAATGTTGACCGAAGTGAGTGTTGAAACACTTGTTCGAACCCTCAGATCTTGCTGTTGCCGATGCATTTCTCGCCGTTGAGGTCGACCGTCCATCGAGGGCCTCGGAAGTGTCACAAATTACCGAAGAAGAAGGTTTGACTTGGTTGGTGGAACGCAAGCGACGCTTGCGAGCACAGTGTTCAAGTTCAGTGGAACTCTGGTCCATCGCTCACATCGCAAAGATTTGCGGAGTGCAACTATATATGCCCTCGCTCATTTTGTGTTTGGTTATAGTAACCGTACACTAGTCATTGCTGACTTGCAAGGTACGCACTTTGTGTTCTCGCTTCGTGGATTGACCCCTGCTCACGACTTGCAACTTGAAGGCACTCCCTGTCTCGTTCAGAATAGTCATGGCGTCGTCCCATTTGATGTCATGACTCATACCAAGGAAGGGTGAGCTGCTGCCACATTTCTCGTTGCTTGCAGCCAATCCTTGCCATACAGAGACCCGTGTATCGGTGATTTCGGCATCGAGGGGATGAAATCCTTCGTCAACGATCACCACTGCACAGATACTGTATGTGCCGCGAGCACTCACTCTCGACTCATCATACCCTCTTGCTATGCAGGAAGACGGGGACTCTGAGGAGGAGGCTAAGGGCTCCAATTCTAATGACCCGATCTTCAGGTTCATGGCTAGTACGAAGTAGGATATGGTTCTGTCGCTACCACGCACTTCAATTACTTTACAATCTATAAATGAGGCATTGAAGTGGACTTTTTTCTGAATGGGAATGACACTGAGTAGAAAAATGTGTAAGGAACTTCTGACTTACCAAGGCACCGATTTGCGAGGGAATTTTTGAAGGGTTAGCTTGGTCAAGCACAATTTTCCGTGTATATCATTGAAGGGGTGCAACATCAGTAGCGGGTTTGTTTTTATCAGCCTACTTTTCTTTTTCCTCGGATGGCGTCGAGCAGTTTATTTATTTATCAAAATTAGTATTACCAGCGAGCGCAACCAAAGCGCAACCATTGGTCGCCTTGGAGATCGAGAACGAGTGTCAGTGCTGATTGATGATTTATTAGCAACTCGACAGAGAAGGGAAAACAAAAAGGACTCGAGCTCGCACTCACTGCGTTCTGGGGTCAACTGAACTCAGCCTACACTGACATATCTAGGTGCTTCTAGCTCAGCATGAGTCCCTAGACAGAGCTAGAGATATGACCTACACTCAGCTACACAAACCTACTGCATACTGAGTAGTGATGTTCGGGTCGGGTCGGGCAGGGCTTGGGCCCACAAAATATCCTGAGCCCGACCCTATTTGAGGGTCGGGCCCGGGAGGCTCAAGCTCGGGCCTATCAGTATTACGAGTCTAAAAAAAATATGCCTGGATACTTTTAGTATCCTAGGTCTACATACCATGAATCCATTCAAAAAAGGCAATTTTTCCTATATGGGGTTAATCGACTTACGCGGAGCTCTGATACGATCAGTACGTTAGTTCTGGTCACCTGGGTGCCTTAAGCGAGAGAGAGACAAATGTACCCTCATCAGCCATTTGACCAAAATCTTGTCCCCTTTTGGACCTTGTCAGCTTGCCGACAAGCTCACAAGGCGAAAAGGGCTCAAAATTACACTCACAAAATGGGAACAGAGGTAGGGTGAATCCTTTGAATGCCAGGGAACACCTATTTGACTAGCCTAGTGCATACCTGAGATGTTTATCTATTCCCAAATTCAAAATAAATGCACTTGTTCAGGGCCGAACTAGCGACCTTGTGAGATTGACCTCTAAGTTTGCGGCCTTTTCGTCTTTCGGTCTTTTTGCCCTTGTTTGCCCTTGTTCAAGCCTGGACAAGCATCAAAAGTTTTGTGTCAAAAGTCTGATGCTGGCGCTTCTTTGTGTGTCTTTTCCCTCTCCTTAAATATGGACACTGGTCGGGGGGGGGAGAAGGCTGCGGCACCATAGTTGGTTTTATTATTTGCAGCCGAGGCGGAGGTGTTGAGCCTGAGGGCGTTGAGGGAGAGGGCCATCAGGCCGACCTGCGAGAAAGAGGTTGTCATCAGTCGGTGAAGATACTCAATATTCTGGCAGAAGAGGAAGGGGAAAAAGGAAAGTTAGAAGAGAAGAAAGTACGAGGCAAAGCAAACAGAGTAAAATTATGGTGGTGTGTGGGAAGATGGGGGAGGAGGATGATTTGAGCGCTGAGCTGAGGGATTATTAAGAGGGTTGGGAGTGGGAGGGAAGCGAAGTGAAGGGAGGGAGGGGAGGACGAAAGGCGGAGGAAGGTATGATGGACGGGGGGGAAAATAAGTGCAAAGGACGACAACAGAAGGGGGTATGAACCGCAGAATATCGACTGAGCAGGGAGGATGAGGGGATGCGGAGGAGAGTATGTATGTATGTATTAATGTAGGTATGGAAAGGATGACATCGAACGAAGCCCGAGCAAGAGAACAGAGAAGTAGAATGTAGATACACTGCAAGCAGCGCAATGAGCCGGAAAAAGGAAAGGGACAGGGAACAAACGGCTAGCGAAAGAACATTGAAATCGAAAAGGCAATAGAGGAGAGAAAAATCAAAGGAGGGCACAAGTACATGGGAACAAAAAAAGAACAGAAAAGAAAAGAGGCTGCAAAAAAAAACCAAACCCAACTCAAGGTTGTCTTCATGTCCTTTAATTAGGATGTACAAAAGTGGTAATATACAAGTTGTCTGCGAGATGTGAACTCGTTATTTACCCACGGTTTCTCTGCCATCGATGGGACGTCGATTTTGTGCGATGATGTCTTTGCTTAGTGTTGGGGTCCCTTCCTCTTTTGGGAATTTGATAGCTGCTTACATCACTCGATATTACTAGTATTTGACCAATAGTTTTGATTTGATTTGATTATTTCACTTTTGTTACTACATGTGGCCAGTAAGGCGAAGGTAGCAGTACGTATGGGGTATGGGTAAGTAGCTAGTTGGTATAATGTATGAATCATTTTTTTTATCCAAGATGAGAGTGAGAGAGAGGGAAGAGAAATGAGTACATATGGGGAAAACTTGAGATGGAGTGGCGAATTGTGAGGCAGCTCGTTTCGTACGTATTGCGGGAGAAGAAAATCGGCTTGGGGTTTGAGTTTGTTATTAGTTGAGTATAGAGTAGGGAGAAAAGGAAATGACCAATAGTGAACGCTGAAAATGTCATCCTTACATTGAGGTTTTTCGTCATTGTTAGTTGCTTGCTTTACAGTCCCAGGATTGTCCTCACCTCTCAATCTCTAGAGCGGCTGAGCAGTATGGAATTCAACCAGAAACCGGATATATTTCAGCGGCGCATATGATGATTTTCACCGACCTTAGGATGAAAAATGGCCGTCAACAGGTTGGCTGGGATAGGATAAACAGTATACTAAATCCGTCATTTCCAACCTATAGGCCTGCCAGTCTCTCCGGACGTTTTCGACCTACAGCAGTTTAATTTGAGTAATAACCTATTCCCTCTTGAATACCACACGTTGGCTAGTTGAAAAGGATATTGAAGTATATTGATTATTATGGGCTAATAAGTATGTACTCCGCATTACTACTTGGTATCGCTACCCAGACTGCTCTACTCGACTCGAAGACACCACACTATACAGCGGGATTGCTACTCCAGCTTCTCCCGTGCACCCAAACTGAGCGGCTCAAGACCCCACCCATCGAGCAGGTCAATCTTACATGCGGATGAGGGCACAACAAAGTTAGCAGGAGATTGTGACTCCTGCACCTCTGGGGGTTGGGAAAGGTAGATATGGGTCTCATGGACCCAAAAGAATCCACAGCCAGAATTCTGTGGGAAATTGGGTGAGATTCACAGGTTTTGCTGCAGACCAAATTTGTGCAAACACTGTGCTCGGATTTTCTATGGACGGAGATTGTGGCCCCTGCACTTCTGGGGGTTGGGAAACAGGAAACCTGTTCTAGGGACTATATAGATCTCTAAAACACTCAGGAAATAGGTGGCCATGAATCAACTCCTACACTACATTTACACCGCTGTGATTATTTGGTTGGCCCAACACGCACAACCAAATAAATGTTTTCGGGACCTCTCGCAGTTCCACCATGATTTTCTTTTCGGTATTCTACTCCGAAATGTCTTTAGGAGGAGGTTTCCTCAACCGGCCATCGCTATATATAAATAGAGCTGTATTCATATGCTGTTGATCACGTCATTTTGATGGCATTGAACTGGCTAAGGCTCCAACCATTTCCGTCTTGAAACTGTTTCAAACGGTTATAACCGTTTTTATTTCCATTTGATTTGGTGGCCTGGACAAACAGTTTGCAAACTGTTTTCAAACGGTTTAAACCATTATTTTTTGCGCAGTGGGCAGCCAGCCGATTCTCCGGCTCAACCATTGATTTCGGAACCAATATTCATCCGCCCATCCACGACCTTCCATGAAGGTCTGCTGGCGCCCGCCTTCCGAGTCATTCCGCAACGTTAATATTCACCCACAACGTCGGCGGTGAGCATAAAGTGTGACCCAATGTGATGGTACGCGTTCTTCCTGGGTGGGGCAATACAACAATTTTGGGATGTGTTCAAAGGCTATGCCAGCGACCCCAATAACCCGCTGAAGTGGTGGAAGGTCGGTGTTTTGAGCCTTTTCCCTGACTTTCTCGAGCGCGCACCACCTCTGTCACGATTCTGAGTCACGAACTTCGCGGCTTGTTGAAACCTGAAACAATCACACAGGTGATGTTCGGCAAAATGTGGATAAAGGATGGGTTGTTGAAGGAGGCAGTGGGCACCATTGGACTGTGGTAGAGGCTAGCTACTGCGTGTTTTGCCCGCCCAAAAAATACTGTTTGAAACGGTTTGAAACGGTTTCAAATGGTTTTATTACCGTTTCCGTTTTAGTTTGCCCGGTCCTTCAAACTAAAATCAAATGGTTGGAGCCTTAGAACTGGCCAGAGGTGTCGAGTACATGTTAAACCACAAACCCAAAGGCCAAAGGCCAGACTCGTACTGCCATGCACCAGTAATGGCCCTCAAACACAAAGTGTTTTCTAAGTGTGTTCGGTAAGGTTCAACTTTAAATTTTGAGCATACATTACTTGTACTTTACCTTGGTAAAGCACTCAATGATGTTTTGATAGCAAGCAACAACCCACTGACCTTGTTTCAAGCACTCTAATCTCCACGGAACATCGTGTGAATATCGACTCTCCTGCCCATCCTTGAGTGAGCACCAAAGGGAAAAGATACTTCAAATCAACTTCAGTTGCAGGTAAAAATCTAGGTTTTCAACCCAACTCATCACAAAATTTTGACTTGGGATAGTCATGTGGTTGGGCCCGAGCTCAAGCCCAGGGTCGGGGGCCCCGAGAAATTCTGAGCCCGACCTTGAGCCCGACTTGGGCCCTACTTTGGGTCGGGTCGGGTCGGGCTCAAAGGCCCGGGCTCGGGCTCGGGCTCAAGCCCTGACCCGGAACATCACTAATACTGAGTTACGCAGACCCGCACTTACCTACCGTAGACTGATGCTAATTCTAGGGCTGAGCGGAACGCAGTGACTGCCCTGCGCAGCAATAATTGACCCTCAAAAACCAGTTCTTGATTTGAGTCAAACCGCGTAGCTCTCGCCTACCGTAACCTCTGCACTCCCATAACCCTTCGTCAAAAAACTTGAATTGGCGCAGTATTGGCGCGGCGTTACCGCGCCTCAACCGTGATTTACTGAGGGCAACCCAAACACACGACTCTTGAAAGATACCCAGCAGGTTTCATAAATTAGCCCCGTTGTCGCCAGCACATTAACCATTCGGACCAACACAGCCAATCTCTTGCCTCTATCATGGCCGCCGGCGCCCGGACTCGGGGGACACGAGCATCGCGCTGAGAACAACCCGTGGCTGTGGATCCGGAGTTGCTCGAACCCAAAAAACCGTCTACGGAAGTTATTCCTTGAGTCTTCCGCCAGCAATTTGCTCCAGCCGTATGGCTTGAAACTACTTCTTCCGTGGCGAGTTCTCGTCTGCGACAAGGACGATGCCCGTTGCCTCGGAGCCGGGAGTCGGTTACCAGCAGGTCACGTCCCACCGTGAAATCCATAGGGGAGAGAAGCAACGCAACACGGGCTCGCTGTCGGAGGAGGCCCGGGACACACTCGAAGCTCTGCACGTAATTAAGGTTTCGGCTGATTTTCCAGTACCTACGGGGATCGTCGCACCCATCCCCTTTCTACTCGTTCTTCCAGGGTTCCAGTGTATTCACCCGCAATGTAATCTAACAACATATGTTCACACGTCCATGAACGTGATGGGTGTCCACTTCCGCACCAGTCATCCAGAGGTGCCTCCCCCGGTTCCTTCAGCGCGTTATGTGCCAGTCATTTGGTCTGCCCAACTACTTTCAAGTGGCCGTGGACGTACCGCTGCAGGATTTTGCGGCGGCCAGTGACATGCCTAATGTTCCTCTCCCTGGCGAACCCGCCCGACGTCGAGGGCGACCTAAAGTGCAAAACTCGCTAAAGGAGTTCATCAGGATGGGAGAGGCCGGGGAAATCGCAGCGACCAGCCAGCGGTTTCACAGCGTTGCCCACGAAGACGATGACTTTGAGGCACTCCAGAGATTCCTCACTGGGCAGGATGACACATCTGGCACCCATCTGTCTCCAGAGGAAGAGGAGGAAGAGGAGATGTTGACAGACGAGATCACCTCCTGGGGCAACCGAGCTTGAATGGGGTGCTTTGATTGGAAAAGCGGACTTTTCCATCCTGAGGAAAGAATCGGAGGGAGTGCAGGGCTCAGACAAGGTGTTGAGCGGTACATTAGGCTCGCGATGGGAGAGATACCGCGGGTTAACAAAGTCACACTCGCTCAACTCCTGCAGAAAACATCTCAGGACAAAAAACAGTGCTCTTTCTAGAGGCAAAGAACGACATACAGAGCCATATATCAACCTGGAATTCGTTTTTGGGAATGGTACTTCGCGATTGCCGGGATCCCATTCCATATTTCCCTCGCCATCTGTCGCCCACAGTCGGAAAATGTGCGAACGCGCTGTTCGCAAAGTGATCAATATCTGCGGACATCGACGTTCTAGCGGGTCTGGTCCATGCTCTGATCTTTGAGATCCTCTCTGCGGAGGACGCAAAGCTCTCCCGAATGGATAACTCTCCCTATTCGGGGAACCAACCAGAATTTCCTCGGGCGGTTCAGAACTAGGGTCAAGAAATCATCGATTTTGGAGTGCATGCAAAGAATCTGCACATACAGTGAGCAAGTCCTCCGACGGTAATACTTTGTTCAAGCTGGTTGAAATTAAGAGAGTGACGGGTGAGATGAAAAGAGCCCGTTCCAGACTGTTCGCGAGCTCGCGAACGTTGATCGTTTTTAGTGAAAGCTTCCCTTCAATGTCATTTGGTGTGATGTCCAACCCTGGGCTTCGACTCGGCTATGTGCAAGTTGGATTCGAAATTAGCGTAAGGACAAAACCCACTCGTGGATGGCTTTCAACACATCATTCACAGTGGGGTAGGAATGGGTACCCAGGAGGGCGTGAATTAAAATGAGAAGAGGGCCTACCATCAGGAAAATCCCAAATTGCTATGAGCCACTATGAGCTGCTACATAGACCCACATAGACGCCATAGACCTTATAGACAACTGCTATAGCGTCTATGTGTCTATGGATGTCTATAAAAACAGGCTATAGACGCCATAGCAACTTGGATTTTTCCTGATGACCGTGATCATGGCGCCGAGGATCCACGAGGCGTGCTCCATATCCCGCAAAACCCCCGGTGTAGACGAACGTCGGGCACCTTTGAGATGTTCCAGGAACCTGTCCCGGGCGTTGTCCCTTGATGGCGGTGATGGCTTCTCCGCCGAAAAGTCGGAATAAGCGGTGAGCACGACGGTTGTCCATGTTGGCAGAAGTTTTCCGCAGACCTAGAGGAGACGTGAGGAGGACATTCCAGGAAGCACATGGCCATACCCGTTCAAGCGTTGCATAGGACGACTCCGAAAGATGAGGATTTTTAGGTGCAAGGACGGAGGTCGGCTCTAGTACACTGAGAACCCGGTCGAGGACAAGAAGGGGCAGTAAACCGTCGCTGAAAGCGCGCTGTTGCGTCACACCGGTGCCGATAACGCTTGCGAAGTCTAAGAGTGAGCGAACATATCCATTTTGTGCACTGTAAAGAGTAGAAGCACTGTATATTAATTCCCAGGGTGAAAATGTGCTCGTTGGCACTGTCGATGTGGCGGCCCTGCAAAAACGCGTCGGGGACTGGGACTACTGTCTGTCTCAGATCAAGTATTAGATATTAGTGTCAAAATCAAGAAATTGGTACCTGCATAACATTTTTGTCGTTCTGGAAGAGGTTACTGGTCCAGGGAACACTCTTAAGCCTAGGAGCGTCAAAGAGGCTTCAGGGCGGTTCTCTTCTTGCAGGTATTGTTGAATTTTTTCCATCATTGGACGAGTGTCAGTGGAGTACAAATCAAGCCTTGTCTTGGATTTATCAGCCGGGGATTGCCGTATTGTATATCGGGACCAATCCTGCTTATGACAGCTTTTACTGGACAAAAGCCAGTTTAAACCGGTGCGCACTCGTGCAATGCGCGCGGACCGATGCGGAACGCGTTCAAGCAAGTGCAAACGAGTGCTTCTTCGTTCTGATACCAGTTCTGCACTGATGGCACCATAACCTTCAATTCACTTCAACTATTTGGAGGCCACTGGCACTAGTTCCGCATCCAATCTGACACTTTGTATCGCGTGCAGCCCTGATGCTGCACTCAGTCAATATTTGTGCTGCACTTGTGCAGAACTCTCTCTGAACGAATGCAACACAAGTGCTGCAAATTCAGCCAATTCAATTTGTCTCTAATCCTACCTCATTCTATTCCTTGTGATCGGTTCCATCCGACTCCATCCAACTCAGGTTAGGTCATAAGCAGAGCATTTTCTTACTCCTCCGATTTATTCTTACTTCTTCGTTCTACGGTGTTTTTTTTGATTTCTAATTACTGACTCAAATGGAGTTGAGTGGCAGGAAAATATTAAAATCGTATTTATCGCATGGTGGTTCGGGCATCTCGGTCACGTTGAATGTACGCCAAAAGAACGCAATTAATTTGCTGCGTTCACGCATCTCCAACTAGGAACTTCAACTTCAACCTCTGTAAAATTTGCATTGACTCCAGACCGGAAGTGCTTACTGTGCTCACCAATGTAGTCCGGCCCCGGTTGTTTCTCAATGGGACCACGCCGGAGTGTGCCTACCTACCAATGGCTGCGAATCTTTGATTCGCCTCTTCTCATTGCTGCTGAAATAATTTCCTTGATGAACATTAGGGTGTGGGTTAATGTAGGTCTGCTTCTTGAGCCCTCCTCCTTCCTTCCATCCTTGTTTCTGTCTCTTCCTCTTTCATCCCCAATCAAAATAGGAATAGGGGCCAATTTCCCAATTGAGCCACCCGACGGAGTCATTGGACTGAATCTTAAGTTGGTTTTGCGCGCGCCCAGCACGAAATTGCAACATTTTCCACTCGAAAAGAAAAGAAGCCCCTCCGCGAATGCAGCCAGAGTGTAGATCAATGCGGCTTGTAAACAGCATTCAAATGCACGCAGTCGCACGTGTTTGCAGGCGCCAGCACTCATCTGCATGGAGGGACGCGTGCAGCATCGTGCAGAATGCACTTTTGTCCAATAATGACCGTCATATCTGCTTTCGCTGTTCGGACGAGGCTGACGATACTTACTTGCGGGTTTGCTCGTTCGGCCGAGTCTGGCCATTCGTTACCCTGATCCTTTTTGAATCATCAGGGGCATACTTAACAATATTGCCCTACTGGACAGTGCCCGGACCTGACAAGAGAGTTCGCAAGTTCAGTCAAATATTTCTGGTTATTGTACCCTCGCCCACGTTTGAAGTAAATGACAAGAATGACAAAATAAAAAGCAAATCCGCTGTTCCACATTGATAACCAATTGATAACTGAGACTAATTCTTTTACGCACGCACACAGTTCCGGCGCGCTTCATGTCAACGCCACGAGGGCGCCGGGGTCGCCCAGGGGGTATAAGCCTTCACGAGACGAAGCCCTCCAAAATGAAAATAAAATCCATATTGGAGGTGATACACGCATTTTGGGACCCAAAAAGGTATCAGAGGAGATCGGCTTGTGCCGCAATACATCCGATCCACCTTCGATTTTGGTCCTTTCCGTACGTTGTGTTTCTTGTAGAGTTTTTTTCTGTTTGTCCGCATTGTGGACTCGCGCTTTTGACTGGATCCGTCCGCGAAACGGATCGAAGGTTTGTTTTGTGAGAAGGTCCGTTCTGGCCTGTGGGAGGGCTCACTGGGGCTCAGGTTGGCAGGGAGTGGTCCAGGGCCATGGTGTATTTTTACTTGCTTTGTACACGAGGATAATCCCTGGAACCGGCGTTCGTAATTCCGACCGTGTCGTGTAATCTCCCTCTACCCACCCAAGAAAGGTGACTTGAATGTCTGATTGCCAGCAAGCGCGGAGTTCAGAGCGGGAGCAGGAGAACTGCGGTAGTCTTGCGGAGCTGGAGCCACAAGTGCATCGCGGTGGTGATAGTCTTGACCGCAAGGCAAGTTACCGCAAAACAGTACGAACCTGTACTAGCGGCATTAAGATTGAGCGAAGGACTGCGAGAGGACGTAGAGTTTCAACACCGGCCGCGGCATGGTATGGCGGTGAGACACTGAGAGGAGAGGGATCAACCAAGGATCAACAATCGACTTTGAACGCACGTGGCCATGGCATACGGTTTGATGTCGGCAACTGCGGCCAACGGAGTAAAAGCATTTTTAAGTATTGTGCGCCGCACGCAGTTCTCTTAGGGCAAGAAACATAAACATTATTTTCTAGTTTTCTAACAACTTGCAGCTCAGCTGCCGCTGAGGTGCCGCTGGTCGTAAGCAGTCCCGCGGCAATGGAGTTTTTGCACTCTACGAATATTTTGCGTGCCCTGAAAGAAGTCGTTGAGTTCTAGAAGGCTGCTCGACGATACATAATGGAGATCCGAGATGAAGGCATGGAGACTAGCGCTCAGCGCCGCGTTAGCGAAAATGCCGACGATCAGATCTGTCGGTCCGTGCGCGGGTGTTACGTGATTGGGCGCCTTCTCTCTTTGATGCGGTGGGCGCGGTCTCAGTTCTGCCTTTGACATCCTGGTTCGCAGACCCACTTCGTTCGGATTCAACACGTCCGCTCCTTTGGTCGTGCTCACTCTCGGGTCTCGCTTTTCGTGGTCATTGACGTGTTTCTTTTTTGCCTCGCAATGGTCTGGGTGGATGCAAGCAGCAAGGTGGCGTTCTGAAGACCTGCAGAGCTGTGTCTATACCAATTGCGCGAGTGGATTCCGGCTTTCTTGTGCGCGTTTGTTCGTCGTCCTCCTGTTCTCCTTCATCCTTTTCCATTCATTTCCATTATTATAATTTTTGCCACAGACTGCGGCTTGGCGCTTTTTCTGCCGAACCGCCTGGCCAGTAGCTGTCTGCCCTTTGCCACAACGTCTGATCTATTTCATGGATTTCTTGCTTTGCTTTCACGATTCTCGGTTCAATTCCTCCTTTTTTTGTCTTCTGAAGGTGCCTCCGGATCCTCACTTTACACCCCTCGACGCCTTTCTTCTGCGATTTTCGTACTCTTTTTATACCTCCTTTCTCCGCCCAACCCAACCCACTTTCGTTTTCAGCACCACGGACTGGGAACAAAAAACAGCCGCAGCCCAGGCGCCGCACCACCACGCTCTCCCGCATCCTCTCCCGCATCCCCATGATCTTCAATCAGCAGGGCCCCGCGGTACGGCTACGACTACGCGCACGTCACGACGGTCCTCGGTCCCAAGCGGCGGCGGCGGCGGCGCAGGGGGCGGAGGCTACACCAAGGACGGCGCTCTGGTGCTGGGGCCGGGGATGTACGAGTTTCCGCCCTCGCCATACGGCACTACCACGTCCACGTCGTCACGCTTCCTCGCGCTCTCGCCGACGCCGCCGTCCCGACAGAGTCGAGCACCAGCACCAGCACCCGCACCAGCTTAGCGTGCATGCACCTGAGCTCTCGGGGCTTTAGCAGCGGCGGCAGGGGCTCTTTGCATGCGCGTGAATGACTCGGGGGCTTGACTTGGGGTTCGACCCTAGCACGAGCACAAGCACTCTCGGCGGCGGTGACAGCACGTTGTTCGGCGGAAGTTCGTCCGGTACCGGTAGGCATCTGTCGCAGGCGCGTTTGTGGAGGACGCACCGGCGCCGTTGCCATTGCATGTTTGGGTCCCAGCAACGGCAGCAGTAGGCTCAGGCGCAGAAGGCTCAGCAGCAGCAGAAAGACGCGCTTGGATTTGGGCTAGGGTTGTTCGGAGGGAAGGGATCGGCTGAGGTCGGACGCTTCGTCGTCGTCGTCTGCGGCGGGTGGAGCCTGCGGTGCGTGCGCGTGGTGGCGCCCGTGGACACGGTAATGGGCAAGGACACGGGCATCATTGCGATGCGGGGACGGCGGGTGGTGGAGGAAATGAGGTTCGTCTTCCTTACTTTCTTTCGCATGGTCCCCTTTGCCGTTTTTTCTGTCTTTCTCGAACGTGACACTGACGATCTACTCCCCCAGCCCGTCAACTCCCTCTCTCTCGTTCAACCGGCTTCGTCCCCGCTGTACACCACGTTCGCGTCGCGCATTATTGAGACCGCAGACCCGCAGGCGAACATCTTCTTGCAGCAGAACCTCGAGGTAAATTTTCCCTTCTCTCGTTGTGAGACTTGACATTGACAACCCCCCACAGGTAGAAGGAGCAGAGGAGCGCGGACGTATTGTCGATGTGATTTGCGCACGCGGCGGCGGCGAGATGATGATGCATCGGCGCGTTTCTATGCGCTCTTCTTCACCCGTTGCTCATGCTCGATTCAGGTTCGGCAACTGGGCGGTACAGGTCTCGAGGCCGCCGCAGGTCCGGAAGAGCGTCGTAAGATTGTCGCATGCATGCGGTACGTTCTCTTTCAAGCACCCAACTGGACGGTTCTTCGCAGCAGCCGCGTCGTCGACCTCGATACAAACTGCTACGGGTGCCACGTTCTCCAGAGGGTGCTCGACTGCGAGGAGGAAGAGTCCTCTTGCCGATTGTGTCGGAGCTGCTCATGGGCGACCCTGTGCAGACGCTCGTGCGTCGCATGTGTGGAGCAAGGTTCCCTTCCTCTTTGGATTTTCCCTCCTCTGCCGCCGCTGACGGGTATGTGGTAGATCATGGAGCTCTCGTGGACCCCGCCCGCACCGCCGCTCTTTGCGCAGTAAGCCTTCTCCCTTTCCAAATCTTCGACGACGCATCATCAATTCCCTCTCCGCACAGCGTGAACAACTCCCTCAAGGGCAAGTGGGCCTCGCTCGCATGCCACGAGACGGGATCGCTGGTCGTCCAGGTTTGTCCTCTTTACTCCTCGCACCCATCTTCTTGTCTTATATTTCTCCTCTTAGCATGCATTCGAGAACCTCGGGGAGAGCGCCAAGGACGGCCTGGTCGACGAGCTGCTGGGGCAGGGCAGCGCGGTCTTTGGTGAGGTCGCCCAGAGCCAGTGGGGCTTGTACTGCATGCAGCACAGTGCGTTTCTTAATCGTTCTTATCTTGCCTTCGACTGATTACCGGTACAGTCCTACACTTGTCAGACAAGCACGGCCAGATCGCACTCGAGCACCTCCTCGCGGGTCTTCTCGAGTACGTGACGGATACGCGCCTACTACGGATACTTATTTTTCGCTCATTTCCCTTGCATTGTCAATTGAACTCCGGGTACGCCCTCGACTTGCTCCTCCTCCCGACTGCGCGCTCACCTCGATTCCAGATCCTATACAATTCGCTCATTTTCCTTGCATCATCATCATCGGCATCCGCCACGACCAACCATCTCAAAATATCAACGCGCCTCCGCGCTATGCATTATCACCACCATCTCATCTCACTCAGTTCCCGGAGCTCGGTCGGCAATTATTTACATCGAACCGAGAAATAAACATTATTCACTTAATTCGACTCGGCTCGACTCTACGAGGAGAATCTTAACGAAGCTTACCTTGGCTTGCTCGCTCCGCATAATGCAGGCGCATGCCCTGCTCGCGTACACTGGCATTCACATTCATGGCCCTGCATACCTCGCATACTCGCTCGACCAACCATGTCGAAAGAAATCATAATCATCAGGCAATCTCGGAACAAGATCAACTCCTGATTCGTACCATCCAACGACATTACATGTAATCTCGAGCGTCTCTTTGCATCATCGATCCATCCATTCCATATTTCGGTTTCTGTTTCTGTCTGCATAGCATAGCATCGGTACTTATTCCACGCATCCACCCATACATCCACTGTCTCGCATCCAACAATCCTGCATTCCTCATCCTACCATACGCATACACATAAAATTATATCGCACGGACTCAGGCTCTCGCCTTGGTATTTCCTGACGCTTTACATACAGCACCATCCTCCTTTTCTGACGCTTTCATGTTAGATTCCGAGACTCCACGCATCCATACGCATATGAGACCGCGCATGCACGTGTATCCATTCTTTGTATCAAACAGGGCAAAAAGCGAGGACAGCAAGAAAAAACGGCCGGTGAGTACAGCGCTCGAAAGTCCTCCTCCGGGTCCTCTGCGGGTGTATATCTGGATCGCCTTCCCCTCTGCCGATGCACTGCGTTCAGCCGCGTCGACCAAGCGTCGACGAACCTCTGCGTACTAGTAGTACTTACTGGCCTCCACGGACCTCTGCCGACCGACCATGGGAAACAGGCCCTTGCCGACGTGACGACGTCACCGTACGATCCGCGCGCTCGAGCGGCTCCCTCGCACGGACCAGCATCCCATCCCCAACCGCACTTCCAATCGCAATCCCGCAAACCCAGCAGGGATGCACAGTGAATTCAAACCGATTGCGAGTTGGGTATTTGGTAAAGCATGCCGAGTTTTCTAACTTTTCATATGCGATCCGGCGGGAGGAAATAAAGAGGCTTGGGAATTCGAACACAGAATTCATATGTTTTCACTTCTTGCCCCTTTGTGCAAACTGGCACCTCAGTGTGAATCTACTTGAAAAGACCTCATTGTTCAAAATCTCGGAGGCCGTACATCACAGTACCATCTCTTCCCCTCCAGTTATCGATAACAAGTCCCATGAATGGACCCGAGGGCTCTATGTGCTCTTCCCTCAAGTATCCCTCGTGGACGGTTTCCAAATTGTTGAGCAGCGGTCGCATGCGCTCACAGAAGCGATGCGCCGACTCCCTATCATTGCGGAGGATACTGGCGTTCATGCCGTCGAGTAGGGGCACCTAGATCCGCGTCAAAAACTGGGAAAAGGGGAAAAGTTTCGACCTGCATTCCCAGAAATGGAAACTCTGAGTTCTTGCTCCCCATCATCCACCATCAAGCGCAAAATCGAGACAATCCTGACATCGGTCTTGCTTACACCATCACAGCAATTGCACGTTGATTCAGTTTGTGATAATCTGGAAAGAAGTAAACGACACGGCCTCTAATGAAAAGTGTCCTTACTGAGTGGTGCACTTGGTGCATTGTCGAATGAATGAGTCCTCCAACTCGAAGGGGAAAAAATCCACCACCCGGGCTCGCACAAAGAATGTCGTAGGACATTGTGTCGAGGCAAGCATTTGCTTTATTGTTACACACTGGCGAAAAATTTTCGACGGTGCGGTTCCAGCTCGTGAAGGTGAAGGAGCTTCTCCAATCCGCTCCTTGTCCACTCCGGACCTCAAAGGGTCTTTTTGCGTCGAGAAAATTGTTCCCAGCGATGTTGCCTTCTTGCATAGAGTGAATTCACCGACGTGGAGGAGTGTGCCGGATCCCGGGTTTTTTTCCTCTAGGGTTAGAGCTGAGAACTGCGGAGAGCAAATGTCACCGGCAGATGGAGGGCACACAACGCCCAACGATGATCGGGAGGAAGGCACGACAGATGTTGCTGAAGTGCTTAAGGATTCGGCGATGTGAATGAGCTCAGCGGAGGGTTGCTGTGCGATGAAGGGGGTTTCCTTAGGAATGTCCACTGACGCGCGAATGGCTATAGCTAGCACCGGTGACTCCATCCGCTTCCGCGAGGATTCGTCTTCAATTGTCGCCTGAGACAGATTTTCAGCGGGCGTTCCTGGATGAACATTAACGAGCGGTTGGTGAAGAGCATAAGACTCACCAGTGTTGATATTGCTTTGCGGTGAACTCAACGCTCGTCGGTAGGAAGGCGGGGTATGTGTTTCTGAGGAGTTTCCAATACTTCTCTGGGGTTTGGCGGGCCGTTGCTCGGATACAGTTTGGGTGCTCATAACTCGTTTCGGCGGTGTGCCATGATCGTTAGGTACTTCACTTGACAACTGAGATTGATTTTTGGGGGGTCCTAAACGACTCTGTGAGCAAATTGTCGATGAGGCGTAGGAAAACTTGCGAGTGTTGCCTTCAAGGCCTTTGGCCAAGGAGTCCCCAATATGGCTCGGGGGATTCGTGGCATGAAGGCGTTGAGGTGTGATGGATTGGGATACAGCGTGTTTGGGGAGAGGAGGCAATGTGTCGTCATGGCCGATCATCCCCTCTCGATTCGCTATACGACGAACCGGAGACCCCATCCGTTTCGGCGGGGGATGATCCTCAGGTAACTCAGTTGACAATCGAGATGAATCTTGAACCGGCTGCACTAAACGAGTATAAGGGAACTGTGGATGAAATCGTAGAAAAACTCACGAAAACGAGTGTCAATCTTCCATTCTTGGTCCTGCCCCTTTTGTTGAAGTTTCAAAGCAACTTCGTGGGAATACTTTAATACAATCGGGAGGTTGTTTGCGATTCTAGCCGACACCGTTACCGGGACCGCACCGTCGAGGGAAAGAAACAGCTCCCAGCCCATCCTGAACTCGAGTTTCTGTCGCTGAAATTCCTCGATGCAACGGCCAGAGAAGACGACCTCAAACCGCTTGGGTTCAGGGGATAGTTGAACCTGAATGCGGTATTTGGAGCTCAGAAGCCATCGCATAACAATCGTTCCGAAAACGAATCCCGAATCGCCTGGGGTCCATCCCAGGAGTTGAGTGGGAGTTATTGCCTGCGCTGAGTCCTCGAATATGTCGGAGGGAAGGCGCTGGCGCTTGGGGTCGTGTTCTGGCTCCTCAGCGCTCCTCTTCATTGAGCCAAGTGATGGTTTGTGTTCAGGAAATCCTCGGAGTCGGATCACTGGCAAGCCGCCTTCTCATCACATGATATTCACGTGCTGCGCAGGGAAAATTGAGCGAGCTGGCTATTCTCAGTAGAGAGGAATCTTCTTTTTTTTTTCTCAACATTGAGCGAAGCAAAAGCGAAGTATTTCTACCCTCAGGGTCCTTTCCTCATCCGTCGACGCGATGAGACAAGAGCTTTGAGGTTGATTGTAGGCTACTTAAAACGAGACGTACGAGGCATCAATTGGTCAGTAGTCCAATCAGTACGACGCCTGTTAAATTTGGGACCTTGTCTCAATCTTCGGCAATCAACAGCCAACGTTCTCTCTTCCGCTGTATCCGCCACCGAGTTCAAGCTCTTGCTTTTGAAGCCTCCAGGGTGGACTCTCTTGTAGAATTACTGGTTACAAACTTTATCAAAGCAAAATCTGCTAGTGATTCCCACCTCGTCCTTAATTCACCTGTTCCTGTCCCACTGTCCGCCGACCGTCGGACCATCTGCCCTGCATCTTCGAAGAAGTTCTGTGCCGTGATCGAAGATACGACTTTTTGGAGCGGTCTCGAGACGCTGCTTGGAGATCTGGAGCCTATCTGCCTGGGTACAAATATTAACCAGAAGGTACTCCACACGTCTCGACCAGGTTTTGCTCACCATAGCCGGGATTTTCTTGCATTTCGTGGACCAACCCGAAGCACCTTATAGCGGGTGGTTGATGTATCACCGTCCGCTAGTGTCCACAGGGCCGCGATGTATAGAAACCGGCAGGAAGTTCGCCGGGAGATGAAGGCGGCAAAGAGTAGAGTTTGAGGCGGAGGATTAGCCAGGGCGGTAGCGGAGCATCGCCGGATGAAACGAGCTAGACATCCAGGAGAGGGCTTCAGGAGGGGTAGGATTTGAACATTGACTGTTGGCTTGAGTGGATGCGCCCCAGGTAAAGTGTTTCGGACATTCCTTGTGGTGATGGTGGAAGGAAAGAGCGAATGTCACGCTTGGTCACACCGTTCCGAACTTCCGGACACCGTTCCGAGCCGGAGTCCGGCTCTCGCATCAAACCATAAGTTCAACCTCGTTTCACCCTTCAGGACGCTTTAAAGGGAATTTGAAGAGATATAGATGTCATTAAACCTATCTTAGTTTGTTATTGTTGAGGATAAACAACCATGCTGTATTTTAACGTCCGCTTTACTCGAATATTTGCTGTTAGAGTAAATGCATGTTTTACTTCTGTGCAGCAGCTTTACGGCGGATCTGAGACGACGGAACATTGTAGAATTACTACCAGCTTTCCTCTCTAGGAAGACGATACTGTCCATCTCGAGCACAAAGTGCTTCACGGCGACGGGCTCCTTGTCGGCATCAAGCAGGCGTTCGACGTCGATGATGCGGCCGGTAGCGAGAGCACGACTGCCCACCGCGGGCAGAGGCTTCTTTTTATTGTAGCGCGGGATGTTCGGGATGTTAAATCTGAAGTGGATGACGCCGGGAGTTCCCAGAGCCGTGATGTACTGCTCGGCTTTGACGTCGAAAGTGGAATCCTTCTCGTTGACTGCCAAGACCGTCCCGCAAACGTGGGCAATAGCCCGATTGAATGGGCTGAAGGCGTCGGGAGGGCCAAGATAAGCCAGCTGCCGTATCCCTAGCTCAGCACAATCCTGCGGAGAAGTGTAAAAATGTTGTCGTACATCGAGGATGTCCCCGGCAAAGTGGTAGTTTTTGGTCTCGAGCGAGTCGGAGTGATGCTGGACCGCTTTCGTCATGTTCGCAGCCTGCACAACAACTTGTTAGCATGTCGCCAAATACCGAGTTCAATCTACCTGGATCCACAGGCTGTATTTTGCGGGCTCGTCCGGGAACACGAAATCGTTTGCGTTGTACCATCTCAGGCACCCGACAAGACCAGCGATACTTCCGTTCAAATATACTTGTGCATCGACAACAAAGCTCTTTCTTTTCGTATCGTCCGGCACTCGGGGGTTCTCCAAGACGGCAAGACAGTTGAATGTCACCAAAGACATCGTTGGAAGGTGAAAGTTGTGGTCGAAGCTGCGAGAAAAATCAAAAACCAAAGCAGGAGACAACAAACAGCCGGAAAGTTTGCCGCACTTCCTTGGAAGCAGACAAAAACATGTCGCAGACCTCGAACTCTGCTCCATTGCCGCCAGGCAACAGCCCCGAAACAAATGCCTCCCCGGTCGTACGCAGCTCACTGAGAATGCGAAGAATTCGGTCGATTGTTTTTTTCCGCAGACAAAGCCAGGATCTTCCTCGTCGAATGGAACAGCGGGATTGAACCCGACAACTGCTGGTACTTCAAGTGTGCCGGTGAGTACGCCTCGGGCTGAATACTTTCTTCAAGATTGTCAATTCAATTCCACAGAACCAAGCAGTTGGATTATCGAACACTGGTACTGCGAATGGAACAGCTGGATTGAACGCGACAACTGCCACCGGTGCAGCATCAAGCGGTCCAGTGAGTACCCCCATCCGAGAGCGAGAGCATTGGGCTGAATTTGTGTTTTCAAGACTGTCAATGCAACCCTACAGAACCAAGCAGTTGCTACTGTGAACAGCGGTTCTGTGTCTTCACCGACCACCGGAGGATTGAACCCAACGACAACTGTGAGCTGCTACTGAATATTCGACAGTTGTCTTATCCAGTCCCTTTAGAATCAGCCAAGCCCGGTGTTCATTGTTACGGTACCGGTTGAGTGGCAATTGAGAGGGTCCGGTCATGTTCACGTTCTCGAATATCTGTAGGGGCATAGAAGTTGTCGTCAAGTCGTGGTTGTATGTGGTTCTATTATGCTGTACGCTTCAACTCTATCATCACAAGAAATCATACACGCGTTTCAACTACTGGAAAATCTGGGGGAATACTACGTTAAGAGTCCTATCCGCAGCCGAATTCTCTGGCAACATAATCTTCACCCGACGCCGCGAAGTTGCTCTCGACAGAGCAACATACAACTGACCATGTGCAAACACCGGCATTCGCAGATCAACTCCGACGTATTTCACCGACTGCCCCTGGGATTTATTGATTGAGATTGCGAATGCAAGGCGGACGGGGAACTGGAGTCGCGAAATCATGAACGCGAAATTGGTTGTGTCGCCGGTGGGGCTAAGTTTGACCCTGGGAATAAACGCCGTCTCCCCGTTGTGATCCCCGCCGAGGATTTCCACCTCCAAGACCCGTTCCGACATGCGGCGCACAACCATTCGGGTGCCGTTGCACAGGCCTCTGCTCGCTCCGAGGTTCCGAAGCAGGATGAGAGGACATCCGGGTTTTATCGTGAGTTCACCCGGAGGAAGGCCCGATGTTTCCAGAGAACGGAGGTACTCGACCGGAATTGCATCATTGACTTGGGGATCGTCCGCTCCCGCCTCAGCGATGACTTTGTCGGCGCTAAAGAATGTTCTCCCTTCTCCTGTCATCCTGCTCAGAACCGTCTCGTTCAGAACTGACACGTCGGCGTTGCGGGGAGCTAGAATCATTCTGTCCAGGAAGTACTCTGGCGGCGGTGTGGGGCCGTTGATACCGGGGTATATGGTATCGATAAGCTGGTCCTGTTGTCGGCAAACCATCTCCGCCGGCAAGTCGACAGTTCCGTCGCTTCGGTTGACTGTGCCATACCCGACGTCCAAGAGCCACCGTGCGAACTCAACCTCCTCGGGCCCGGAATCCAGCCGCATGTTCTGAGGGAGGGTAAGTTTCTCGATGCCCGTCCACAGGTATGAACGTTGGAGGCAAGCATCAATAATTTCCTCTTGTGTGCCTTTGGGAACGACGGGTAGCGTTTGCTTGGGGTCAGAGCCGAAGACAAAGGTTTTGCCCCCAAATGGCTTGTCCACGCCGCAGATGTCGCGCATGGTCCGGTCTACGGCTTCATGGCAGAAGCGGTGGTGCATCATCGCCTCATCCCAAATGCCCAACCCCGCTGCCCGGATCAACCCAGCACGGAGGCTTTCCTTGGGGATTGCACACGTAGACTCGGAAGTCAGGCCGTCGATGGGAATTTTGAACATGAAGTGAGCTGTCCGGCCGCCGACCAGAATCAGGGCTGAGATGCCGGAGGAAGATACGCACAACACGATTACTGATTGCCCTCGGAGATGGTGCGCTACTGTGTTGTAGACGAACGACTTTCCCGTCCCCCCAGCCCCCTCGAGAAAGAATATCTTGCCGAGATTCTGCTCCACGGAAGCAATGATGCGGTCAAACGCTTCGCGTTGCTCTGTGTTCATCTTCTGGATGTCAGCCTCTGCTAGCGCACGTTCCTCGGCTGGATTATAATCGAGCTGCTCTGCTAACAACGGGTTCTCGGCCTGCAAACTCCAGTCCAATTGCGGTGGGGTCATTTCGAAATCCGTCAGTGTTCGGCTGGAATCATTCAAGATCCTCTCGAGCAAGAAGAGCTCGTAGTCGTGAGCTTGCTCGTCAGTCGGATTCTCGTGTCCCATCCGTCGGAGCCTGCGCGCCAAGTCATCGCATATATGGGTCCGAAACTCGTCCCACAGTTTCTGCGGTTCAGCCGGGTCGCAAAAGAGAAGTAACGTTGCGAAAAGATGCCGCAATCTCTCTCCGGTTTGCATCTCCGCGGCTTCTGAGAGACAGAGACGCCATTCGCCGTCATCCTGCAACAGTCCTCTTGCAATACAGGCCTGACGATATGTCTGATATTGAACACCTGTCAGAATTGATGTTCAGCCTGCGGCGTGAAGTAAGTACTGTACTGCAGCCCACCTTCATACTTCAACAGGTCTTCGTGCGACCGCGGCCCTTTGACGATGGAAAGAAGAGTGCGAAGATAGAAGCGTTCTCCGGCAGTTGGAGACACAAAATACATACGTCCAAGAGCCCACCCTTTCTTGCGGAGCCCCCAGTGCGGTGTTGGCTTCTGCAACCATGTGAAGTACTGAGGGAACTCCTGGTATGTTCGTTTGCGCGCCTCGCACCCAACCGCGCCCGTATCACGGTTGGCCGCAAAGAAAGCCTGCAGCTTGCTGACTTCGTCTGCCGCACGCTGCAGGAGCTCCTCGGGGTCTTCAGCGGGGTCGAAGCGGACCATATGTTGACCAGGAAGATGAACAGGTAGGCGGACAACATTCGGGATCTGGTCGTGCGTATCGAAGTGGAAAATACGCCACGCGGCCTCTGCTGGCCCAATATACCGGCCGTCAACGTATGATTTAATCTCGTCCACATCTACTTCAAGCGTCGCCCGGTCACCACCTTTGTGGATGTACTTGAAAGGGTACTTGATCGACCTGACGGTGGCCGCGCATTCGACGTTGATGTGGCAGTTGTATCGTCCCGATAGATACGGCGAATAAGGCACGATCCAGGAATTGTCAACCATATGATTCCCGACCTTGTATTCGCGTCCGTCTTGTGGCCTGCAGTACAGCGGATAGCCGTCGACGTTCATCGAAGTCACCGCCTGGAAAGGTTTCGGATAATATTTCGTGCATTTGCCGTTCTCCATGCAAGGGGCGCAAACGTTGTATACCCCGCAGGGTCCATGAACCATGCAGCTCTGTATCGTCTCGAATAACAGTGGCTGCGTCTCCGGGTCGGGCCACTTTGCGCAGATGATCTCGTCGACATCCTGATAATAATAGATCAGCCCCAGCCACGCCCGCGAGAACCGGAGACGCTCACATCGGGATTGAGAAGCTTGAATTCTCGTGCAAGGAATATTAACATGTGCATGTGCGGGAGGCCTCGCTTCTGGAACTCGATGGTGTATACATAGGCTGCACATTCACCGAAGATACCAAACTTGTAAATCTCCTCGATGATGCTGTTTTTCTTCAGCTCGAATACCCGCGCGACCAGATCTGGGCGGTCGAAGGAGGTCTGCCCCGGAAGAAGTGCCTCCGTCACTTCAGGCCACCGCGGATTAGCCGTCACCGTGATGAAAAGATCAACCTTTCGGAAGTAGCGCGCGATAGCCATAGCGTCCTGGTATCTTTGCTGCATGTGTCTTGGGCCGCCGATATACGATGAGGGCAGGACGATTAGCTTGCGGCCCAATTCATCGAGGTTTACTGGATCATCCATATGCAAGATCGCGTCTTCGAGACCGTTGTACAAGGTAGCACGGATCTGCTTTTGGTTGTGGAAGAGAAAGCTGAGTCGGTTCTGGTCGATGGAGGCGTAGGCATCAACCAGAAATTGCTGGAACAACCGCCCTCCATGGAGGATGGAAGAGAATTCGTTCCGCCGAGGGGATATCCTGTAGGCATAATATCGTGTTTGGGTGAGCCGCCCTGCTTTGTCCTTATCGGGCTCATTCAACCTGAGATCGGGGGTACCAGCCGTGCTCGCCGCGCGCGAACAGGAGTACATAATAAAGTGTCGCATAGGCCGGATGGAGGTCGGAGATGCGGTAGAGTGGCGCTCCGTGGGGCATGCGGTTGCGGAGAATTATGTCGCGGCCTTCTTTACCACCTTCCCCCTGACCGGGCAGAATTACCGCCACCTCTTCTGCGGTTGGAAGGTTGTATCGCCGACGGTCCTGCCCAGGCATCACTCGCAGATGAACCTCGGCATGCTGGATGTCTTCCTCCTCGTTCGTCAGGATTTCGTAGGCGTGCTGATATTTTGCCGCGTACGGATGCGACTGCAGAAGCATTGCCTGTAAGGATCCCATGGTATCCTCCCGAAGATCATTGTTCCGATGCATGCGCTGCTGTAGCGCGAGAGCGGGATCGTATACATAGAGTTGGGAGTAGGAGGGAGCGGTGCCCGTCGATGCGGTGAGCGCCCCCGAGAGATGGTACAAGTTTCCGAGGATTCGGAACACCCACCCGCTTTGGCCTGTGCGGTTTATTGCCTTGTCATCGTTCACCCCGAGGGAAGTAAAGGCAAGCGCAGCATTATATTGAGTGATATGTTTACGAAACTCGATTGCCTGCGTGTCTGCAGCTACCAGAAGTCGCTTGAGAGGCTGCGGGGGCTCAGGAAGCTCGGGGAGAACGACCTTGCCGTGATTGCAGCACATCCCAAATTTTGGATGGGCCTTGCTCGACCCACTCGTCTTCTCGGCAAGCCAATGCAGAGCACCGCAGTGCTCGCAAGCAACGTCCATGGAGCCGAGGGAATGCCGGGACACAGGGTCTTGATATTCTTCCCGTGCTGCCGTGAACAGGGCGGGGCGACGGGGACGACGACGCAGAGGAGCTGAGGTAGCGCGGTGAGAATACGTACCAGCTTTGAGAGAATATGACACACCATTGATTGTAGTGCCTTGCCCCCGGCCTCGACCTCGACCTCTTCCCCGTCCGCGTCCGCGCCCACCTGGAGCCCCGCCTCGCTGCACCGGCTCACCGCGCCGATGTTCGTTATCGTCTCCGGCAGCTTCTGGAGAATGCGTGCAACATGAGCACATGTAACGACTGTGGCAATGAAGAACTCACGATTCCTTGCCGCAGCCAGCAATTGCCCCTGCGCCCGGCCTCGCCCTCTTCCCTGCCCGTGTGCCCCTGGAGCCCCACCGCGTCGCACCGGCTCGCCACGATGTTCGTTGTTCGCTCCCCCGCCCGCAGCTTTCAAAGCATGAGTTAACGCCGTAATTTACGCAATCACCGACTTACCACGACCGATGCGCAGAACCGGGACTTGATCAAGATTGGTGGGAGGAGGAGTTAGCATGCGCACTGCATTCATAGAATGAGTAAACGGAGCGCTGGCTGAGCTCACACATCCACCGTCATCATTGCGGGCTTCATTTCCAAATCGGTCATCAGAGCGTTCGTCCCGTTCTCGGGGAGGTGCTGGTAGGAAGAAGGTGAGATGAGCCATTGTATATGTGAGCAGCTAACAGCACGCACCATGGTTTTGCAGGGTTGCGAGAGGTGTTTGTAGGCCTGTACTATTGTTCGCCTGCACATATCATTAGTCGATCTTTATAACCAAAGTTTCGAAGTATCTACCTGAAGTACACGACGTTCGGGCCCTGGGGGAACTACGCAGACACATGAATTAGCTCAGGGCTGCGCGAGAAACAACTTGGATACTACCATTTGCACTGCCTATTTCACCGCGCTCCCGTGCGCGCCTCATGCGTTGAGCAAGTGCACGTTTGCTGGGTGCAGAGCTGTCTGCATTCTCCTTCTCGTTCCGTTGGCGTGCGCGAAACTGCCGCTGTCGTATCGCATCTGTGTTTGCTGGACGCGTGGCAGTTGCCGAACCAACGACATGCGAGTCGTTGGCAGCCGATCCGACGACATGCGAGTCGTTGGCTCTGAGATTCAGCGGCGGGATTCGTATATAGAGTCTCTCGGGACCAGGTACACGTCGTCTTTGAGGGCTTCCCTCGTGAGCAGTGGCTTCAGCGCGTTGCTGCGCTCGCCGAAGTTGTTGATGTCGTTGTGGGGTGTTCGGCGGAGTTTCCATGGCCGGAGAGCTCGGAGAGCAGTCACAGTGGGTGCATTCGGTGTACAACGCGCGAATGAGCACCCCCGTTTGCCCGAGAGAGGTGGAGGAGAGCGTGTGGTTTGCGATCAACGTTTATGCGTTATTTACATCTATTTACATGTACCCATGTCTTTTGTAATATAGATGTGCTCGCAGAGAAACGAACCGCAATCTCAGCATAGACCTACCCGACCTTTCCACTCAAAACTATGTTCAAATTTCAAGTCGGAAACATTTGTGTAAATTCAGCATCGGAAGGTAAATACACATTAGTTTTAGCTTTCCATCACCTCAGAACCCGCTGGAAGTCCCTGGATCATCAAAAATTGAGTTGTTTGGGGCCATCAAACACACCAATATCACTGCGTTCCGGGGTCACCTGCGCATAGCTACGCACAGCTACGCACATAACTACACATAGCTGCACATAATATGCGCAGCTATTCGTGGAGCTGTGTAGATCACTACACAGACCTACACAGCCCTGTGTAGCTAAGCGCAGACGGCTAAACAGAGCTAAACAGAGCTAAGCAGAGCTAAACAGAGGCTGTGTAGCTAAGCGCAGACGGCAAAACAGCTCCACGAATAGCTGCGCATTGTTATGTTTAGGCGACCCCGGAACGCAGTGTATCACCCATTTCGCGGCATTCCGAGCTCGTGTTGAATTGTTAGCTCCTGGATTTTTTGTCAGTACATTTTTACGACCTTCTATATGCCCCAAAAAATACTTACTGCATTCGCGTCGAGATGTGGGACGAGCAAGATGACTAAGAGTTTTATGCTGCACTAGCATAGCCTGCAAGGTTCGGTGTTTACCGCCTCACTTGCTGTGTCATTCCCTTCGGAATTTGTTCCCTACGGATTGGATGAGTTCTAGGAATTAGTAAAAAATCAGCTTAAGCCATACATAAATGTGACGTTCCCGAACGAATTTAGTTGTGCGTTAGAACTTTGGCGGCTCCTCGGGCCGAACGCGCGCTTACCCCGGCGCCTAATCAATATCTGCGAATTTAACAATTTAACAATGTGCTATTCATCTACGTATAAAATATACTTAGGTACGTGTACCTCGATGAACCCAAGAGAGAAAAGGGCGCGTGAAAGTCTACTATTATTATTAGTGTGTGGTTACCGTTTGTGTTGGGGGCGCAAGGCGGCATCGTGTTAAGGACTGTCTTCAGCTCATCGGATACTGCGCAAACAAGACACAATCCTCGAAGAAAAAAAATGGGATTTGTATTGGAAGTAGGTGACTTGCTACACGGGACAACTTCCGGCGGTGTATCGACACAATAAGTGCGGAGTAAGCATGTCCCCAACGAAAATGATGTTTTCCAGGTCCTTTGTCAACGTGTTGAGGGTAGTGGCAGTGAAATGCGAGCGGTACACGTGATCGCAGCAAGACATACAATTTCTTCGTCCTGGGCATTTCAGAGGGGGGTGGAAGGAATAAAGGGTGTACGGCTGACAATAGAGAGTGATAGAGAGCGGAAAGGCCGCGCTGGAGAGCCGGAACGCCGGACCGGGAGGCCGTTGTAGCGCGAGGGAGGCGGTGAGCGACGAGCGGAGACCGGTGCTGCGGGTTTGAGGCGTGGGATGTCTTGGTAGGGATGTAATGAAGAGGGAGGGAGCGGATGGAGCGGGGGGATTGGGCGCAGCAGCAGGCGCGAGCTGAGGGGAGGCGGAGGGGAAAGAATCAGGCCTGCTGATGAAATAAAAGCAGCTCCACTTAAGTTCTAGGCGTTGTAGACCAATTTTGAACTTAAGTGCCCTACAGCTTAAGTTCAGCGCACAGCCTGCTAACACGCCCTGTATGCCCCCCAGCAGGCCTGTGTTAGTTGGCACTTAAGTTCGTGCCATCACTTAAATCCGGCTGACGACTCAAGTCCTACCCTGCAACTTAAGTTCCACCACCCACTTCAGTCCCACAATGCACGCAAGTCCCGTCGCACAACTTAAGCCCCATACAGCTTCAGTTCTGACAAATTGATTGGAACTTGAGTTTGGCTAAATGAAATACTTGTAGCTGTGCAAAGAATAGTGATGTTCGGGTCGGGTCGGGCCCAAAAGCCCGGGCTTGGGTCGGGTCGGGCAGGGCTTGGGCCCACAAAATATCCTGAGCCCGACTTTACCTGAGGGTCGGGCCCGGGTCGGGTCGGGCTCAGACTCAAGCCCGGGCCCATCAGTATATTTTCTAACTGTGTTCCGTAAGGTTCAACTTTAAATTTTGAGCATACATTCCTTGTATTTTACCTTGGTAAAGCACTCAATTATGTCTCGATAGCCACCAACAACCCACTGACCTTGTTTCGAGCACTCTAATCTCTATGGAATATCATGTGAAACTTGCCCATCCTCGAGTGAGCACCAAAGGGGAAAGATACTTCGAATCAACTTCCGTTGCAGGTAAAATTTAGGGTTTCAACCCAACTCACAGTGAAATTTTGACTTGGGATAGTCATGTGGTTGGGCCCGGGCTTAAGCCCAGGGTCGGGGGCCCTGAAAAAATCTGAGCCCGACCTTGAGCCCGACTTGGGCCCTCCTTTGGGTCGGGTCGGGTCGGGCTCAAAAGCCCGGGCTTGGGCTCGGGCTCGGGCTCAAGCCCTGGCCCGGAACATCACTAGCAAAGAAGCGAGCCACGTGCGACTTGAGGAGGGACACCTATTGGGCCAGTGGATCTTCAGAGTTGAATGATGGAAGACAGAATGTAACATACCAACTTGCGGCACTCTGAGCATTGTAAGACAAGTCAGGGACAGTAGTGAGTACTACGAAGAAGAAGAGTGTTTGATTCACGCACCAAATGGTACTAAGTTACACCGGATGGAGCCTAGTAGTCGGGGCGAGCCTGAGAGCGAGTGAACGAGATGTGGCCTGGAGTGACTACAGGAAGGATCACTGAACAGCAGTCAGAGGTGGGCAGGGTTGAGTGTTGTATCGGTAGGTGCTGCAGACGATGGGGTGGGTGGCATGGCATGGTGGTGGTGGTGGAAGAGAAGATGTGAGGTGCAAAGTCGGACAATGGAAGTGATGCCATCAATTGGTCCAAACAAAGGTTCACCGGTGGCCACACAGCCGACTCTTGTTTCTCTCCTCCACACCACCACCACCACCACTGGTATATTTCCCCCTGCCACTCAACCTTTGCCCCAAGTTTTACTGCCACCCCTCTTGCCCCCCTCTGATCTCAACTGGGACCCTTCCAAGTTTCAACTCGAGCCGGTGCTTTCAACCTGATTAAATTCTACTTCGGTGGCAAGTGGCAAATTATTTTCTGCTGTGGTGAGTTTCCTCTCTTAAATTCTGCACCTGTGGCACAGAACTAAAGTCCCGCTTCATCCCACTTCAGAACCTAGTTTCTGCAACTGAAGCCTCGATGTCGAACTTGAGTCCCACTGAACTTAAGTTTTGCGCTGGAACAAAAGTCAGGAAGCCCAGGACAAGGTGTGTTTTTTTCCCTTGCCTGTAGCATGGAACTCAAGTGCCACTCCAGATCTTGAGTTTCTCCAGAACTGAAGTCCGAACGTTGAACTGAAGTCCCACGAAACTTAAGTGTCGGCAGGAACTCAAGTCGAGTCGAACTTAAGTTCTACACTTAAGTATTTATTTTACAAACATTTGTATGACTGCAACATAGGTTCCATCAACATCTTCAGTAGTCTTTCCAGACTTAAGTCCCCTCAACAACTTAAGTTCCTTATGTACCTACAGTGGGATTGCACTGAATTTAGCATACATTGAGAACTTAAGTTGTATGAAACTTCAGTTCTACATCGGTCTACACCACCAACCACTTAAGTGGAGCTAATAAAGTATTTGTTGTGAAAGTGGCTGGGGCACGGCAACACACCTCCACCCTGTGCAGCGGATTCCGCGCGTGATCCCTGACCAGAAGCTCGCAGCCATAACAATCCTTGCAACGCACCTCCACCAATCCTGATTTACAGGCGGGGTGGCCACAGACACACCGGGGGTGGGCGACATGATCTCCACGTCCCTCCCTGCACAAGATCTCGTCTAACCAGCGAACACGATAGCGTTCCTTCCAGGTCTTAACTGGACGGTACTGCGGGCAGCTTAGAATGCCGTCTCAAAGCAACAACAATGAAAGACATACCGGCTCGCGCTTGGTCGGCAAGTCCGCTTCTGACTCGCTAGACGAGGACGCAGGAACGGCGTCTTCCTCCACTTCCGACTGGCCCTGTCCTTCTGGGAAAGTCCAGTCATTGTCGACGAAATCGTAGAGCCACGTTTCCCCAGGGGGACTAGGACCAGAGGTGGATGCGAGAGACAAGCCAGTGGCGGCGACAGGGACCGAGAGCCCGACCATCGAGGCCCGGTAGACCAGGTGGCCATTGAGATCGCGGGATTGCCGCTCATAGAAGACTTCTTCTTCGTCGTTGGACAAGGAGGAATACTCTGAATCGGAGCCGGAGCTGTCGCCCAACATAGTTTCCGGTTTCTTGTGTTTACTCATCGCGCGAGAATAAAATAAATAATTAAATAAAAGAGTGTGGGGTGGAAGAGGAGGGAAGAGGAGGAGAGCGAGCCCTTCACGTGCGTGTAAACAAACAACAAACCGTGCATTAGGGGCTAAGGCATTCCCTGACACACTTCTCAGTATGTCAAGGATGGTCTAGTGGTACTGCGTCTTTCTATTCGCTTTGCTGAGCATTCAGTTGCGCTGGGTTCGAATCCCGTACCTCGCGTCTCTTTTCTTTTGGACTTACACATTTTTTTCTTTCTTTTTCTTTGTCGTCTGACAAAATGTTGGTTGCACGATACAAGATTACGGAGAACAGGATCAAATCAAGCAGAGAAACTAAATAGCGTAGATAACGACAAAAACAAAATATCAATTGTCTTCATCTTCCCATTCCTCCCACAGGCATGAGTCGGTCCTCAATTCCTTCTGCACCCACAACAATTGAGCACGCGCAGCATGCTCCTCCACAATCCAGCGTCGACGACGAGCACCCTCCTGGGATGACTCGTCAACCACAAAACCCTCCACGAAACAAACTCCATCGGTGAGCGAAGGTCCGGCCGAAAGTGCGGCTGAACGGCCCTGCGACTGCAAGGAATGGTATAGGGAGCGCGCGGGCTCAAAGTCGTCAAATACAGCCCCATAGCCGTCACTACCAACCGCGTACGCAATCCTCCCTGGCAATGTTGCCGACCGGGAGCGAATGGTGGTCGGGGAAGCCGGGGGCAAAGATGACAAGCGGGCTGGCGATTCCATCGACTTTGGGATTGCCGGGGCGCGTGTTGTCCGTCCTGCAGTGCGTGACAAAGAGGCAGAAGATACACCAAGGGACGACGGTGAGCCGGATGACAATGGAGACGACCACGGAGATGGACCGGCGGCCGTATGCGCGCGAGGTTTGGGACTCCCAGAGGCAGGGCGGGGAAAACTGGAAGAGGAAAGCTTCACAGATGACGCCCGAGATGAACGGCCAGTTGGCGATGAGAGCCTGGGTGTAGTAGACGGTGACCCCGAGAAAGAACCGTTGAAAGGATATGTGACCGGTGGACGAGCGGGGTGGTCGTGCTCTCCACGGTCACATCCCGCAAACCAGGCGCTTTCAACAGACTCCAGGAGGAGTACCCTTTAACGGTGGCGGCGGGGACGTTCTTGTATTGCGCGTTGGCGCTGGTCCTGAGGACGGTGAGTCAATTGCGAGCTGATACATCCTCTGTGGGCATACCAAGACGTGTAAGCTCCAGGACGAGCCACCCACGTACCGGTGACAAGGTACACTCTGTGACCCGGTTTAGCGCGTGGTGGCTGGCCTGGATCGGGGTAGAACGGGACGCAGCAGCAATACTCCGACATGGAGGACAAGAGAGAAAGGGAATGATGGGCGCCCACAATGCCCAAAAAGGAAATACTCAGACTTGGGCGCCAACTCCATATTCCTCAGTAATATACAGCTGGACTAATAACCGTGACAACGTCTCGGCGCACGCTGGCGCAAGTCTACTAACTCCGCAACAGCCGCCTCGCTCACCCGCTTTGCATCCTCTATCGCCTTCAACCGCCGACGCTCATCTTGAATCTCCTGCGCTGTCTTCTTGGCTGCATACGGTTGGTCACGGTGCCGACGAACGCTCAAGAACGCGCGCGGAGTCTTGCTGGTGTTTCTAAGCTTGAGTAGGGCGTCCACCCGTGCTCGCGACCTCTCGAACTCGGCCTTCTTCACGATCAATCTTGCGCGAATCGCCTTCTCAACAGCCCCTGGCACATATCCTGGGCGAGGGACCGGGACTATCACGGGGTCAAGCCAGATCTCGAGCCCCGCGGGCGCTTCGCCAGTTCTCAGTGTCTCTGTGCTCGTCGTCAAGGCTTGGTCTGCATCTGCGAATATATTTCGTACCTCGCTTCATATACCAAGATACAGCTCTTGGTGCCCGTGCCGACGCGTTCTCCAGTGCTGCTCGGTCTGCGAGTGCCTTCTTCTCGACCAACCTCTCGCGTATCGCCTTTTCAATGGCTCCTGGCACGTAACCTGGACGCGGCGCTGGCACAAGCGCAGGGTCAAGCCAGATTTCCAGTCCTGAGTGCGTCTTGCTAGTTTTGAAGCCAGAAGTCTCTATTTCTCCCGTTAGGTGCGTTCTTGGTTAACTTAATTTATTACTTACCGAGGGTTGCCTCAACACTAGACTCGTCCACTGGGCTAACGAGCTCGCCCATGGTTTTGGAGGTTCACCGTGAAAGTTTCAGGTGGGCTTAGACGACCCCCCGATCTAAAGCCGAGCTAATATATGACCCAGAGCTATCTCCATTCAACCGCTCATGCCCCCCTTCCACCAAATCAGTTTCTCTTAGCGGTTGATAGATACGCGGCCAGATTTCCTGGCCTTGCTGCTCATAATGGAACCCCGCTACGGGGAGCAACAAGGCGTGCCCGTGCGATAGCAGCCGCCTCCTCGACCACCACTTTTATCTGAGCCCGAGCTGCCTCCCGCTGTTCCTTCTGCTTCGCCGCCCTTTCGGCCTGCTTGCGCTTCTTCTCAGCACCCTCCGCCATCCCCTCCTTGTAGGTCGCGTCGATTTGAGCCAGGGTCGGGACCAGAAGGCGAGGGGGCGCATGGAACTCAAACCAGCCCTTCTGATCAGCCTTGAACCAAGCGTCGCTCGCCGCCTTCCTAGCGTTGTGCCGCTCCCTCGCCGTCCCACACACACACCCCGTGGCCGGATAGACCCCGCGACTGCATTCGATGTTGGAATATCAAGCCGCCATCATTATTGATGGGATTTGTGACCCGCCCCGGTGTACCTTACTAAGCCCGAGGTTTGTTTACTCAGCCCGATGCACAGACTCTTAGGTTGTAGAAAGTTCTAGTACATATATTGTAGAGTATATAAGCCCCTTGTAAATTGCCCAGTAATAACAGTTCATCTTTTCTTCTGTCTCTTGGTTTGTACAGAGACCAGATATTCTTACAGGTTATTGGCCCCCGGCGCCTGAACCTCTGCTTTGCTCGTTACCCCGCTCTCATTTGTGGCCTTCTTGGGTGCCGAATCCCAACGTGTTGTTCCCTCTGTCATCGTAACCGTCGAAGCACCTGCTCATCGAGGAGTTGTGTGTTTGCCGAACTTGCCGAACTGACCCCGAAGGCGCCTATCCGAAAGCGCCCGTGTAACCGATCGCCCCTATCCGAAAGCGTGTGTTCCGCCGAACCTGATCGCGCCTAGCCGAAAGCGCGTGTCCCGTAACCGAACCCCCGAGCGTGCCTATCCGAAAGCACACGTACCGACGAACCGAACCCTTTTGTTAAACCCGTATCCCGTTCCACCCGATTACATACGATGGCTGAAGCCAATGGAGTTGCGAAACTCACGAATGAAAATTACGAAATTTGGCGCATTCTCATGGAGGCTGTGTTTACACGCCGAAATGTTCGCGACGTTGCGCTTGGAATTATCCCACGACCGTTGACAGGCCCGAATTCGAAAGGTGTCAAGGATTGGGATCGGCAGAGTGCCGAAGCTCGTGCCGAGATGATCCTGGCTGTCGAAGTCTATCAGCTCGCGCATATGTCCGCGCCGACTGCCTATGAAGTTTGGCAGGAACTCGAACGTGTCCATCGTTCCCGTGGATTTGCTACGAAAATGTCACTCCGCCTCAAATTTATGTTGATGCGCATGGAGGACACCCAGAAGATGGCATCATGGATTGGAGATGTCCGGAATGTTGCCTTCCGCTTGAAACAGAGTGGAATCACAGTTGACGATGAAGATGTCATACTTGTGCTCACGATGGGCCTTCCCGACTCCTACGACACATTTATTGTTGCCCTCAATTCCACCGACCCCGCCTCGCTTACCCTCGACTACGTGATTGGCAGAGTGCTAAACGAGGAATCACGTAGAACCCCCACGATCACACGCGAAGCCGCCTTTCGTGTTGATGTGAACCGCTCTCACAACCGTCGACCTATTTCAGAAATTACCTGCCTCAAGTGTCAGAAGAAAGGGCACTACAAGGCTGACTGCCCCGAGAATACACCCGCTGCCGCGACTGCTATTGATGCAGAGTTTGATGCTGCATGGTAAAGATGTCAGCTTGAGGGGGAATGTTGGAATATCAAGCCGCCATCATTATTGATGGGATTTGTGACCCGCCCCGGTGTACCTTACTAAGCCCGAGGTTTGTTTACTCAGCCCGATGCACAGACTCTTAGGTTGTAGAAAGTTCTAGTACATATATTGTAGAGTATATAAGCCCCTTGTAAATTGCCCAGTAATAACAGTTCATCTTTTCTTCTGTCTCTTGGTTTGTACAGAGACCAGATATTCTTACATTCGAAGCAGCGCCGCTGGAATCTGCCATTCACAGCGGGCGGGGGGTCCATACGTGGACGCGATGGAACGGGGGGTGAGGGATCGGGGGCGCGAGTGGGCAGCGATTCTGGCAACGGCCAAGTGTAGCAGGCTTTCTTGACCGGCGAGCGTGGAGGAGCATTGCGCAGGGCCATCAACTCGTCTAGACGCCCGGTGAGTTCTCCCCCTCCGCGCCTTTAAAATGTCGAAGACACTTACCGACCCTCGTTTTACGCAGCAATTTCAAGTCATCTGGAGGCAAGTCGGTTTTTTGTGTTGCCCGTTTGCCGGACACTAACTTTTTTTTTCGCGTGCAGCAGTCGCCTCAACTCTGGGTCGGGGGGAACAATTTTGGGGCATATTCCCAACACGAATCATTCTTCAACTGTTCCACAGTCAGGAGGAGCCATGAAAGAGGGAATGAAGGGTCGGTGTGTATTCCCCACATTGTGATTTCCTGATGCAGCTAATATGTACATCCAGATTGTAACCATGCGAAACCGTCGCCCTCCCCCTTCCTCTTCAGCCGCATGTGCGCCCCACTTTGGCCGCCTCCCTTGCGACAAATCGCATATACGCCATCATCTCGATCCGGAGTTTGTTGTGAGTGACTGCCTCCAAGGTACGCAAGGCTTTGACTTTTGCTCTGGCCATTTCCTGCAATCCCCGGTTCATGGCCCTTTCCTTTTCACAGTACATCCGCCTGCTTCTCGCCCAACACAATCCGGTTAGAGCAGCCGCTACGTGGGGGTAAGACACCAAGCCGCCCTCAGTCCCCTGCGCCGCCTCAATTTCCTGGCAGATTTTGTGCATGTGGGCGGCGACAAGATCTTTAAACTAAGTGAGCTCTCAAATACTTCGCCATTTCTCAAATTTTGGCCTCACTGTTCTATGAAGGTCTGGGCACAAGAGACATGGTATGGTGGATTGTGCGCGGGCGCTGAAGGCAGTAATCACAATTTGTTATAACCCACATGTCAATATTGAAAAGAGTAATTATTCACGACAAGGGGTGGTACGGTTAAATATACAGGGAGCCCAAAGCGGTCTGTCGATCCTTCTCCAATTCCTCGTGTTTTGAAAATAGCCCCATCACCCATTCCCATCGAGATCCAGGTTGCCCATCAAATGAGGCGACCAGTTCTGCGCCGCCAACGCTCGCGAGCAGGGATTTGGCCATACGGAAGCCATACTTGACCCAACGAAAAAGCCCCCCGGCCGCATATTGTGTGAAGGAAAACCGATTTTCGTCAGATTGAATTGGCGTGTTGCCATGATCAACGAATGCGGATGGGATCAGGGCGCTGGCTCCCGATGGAAAATCAATCACGAGTTTGACTTGCTTGAGATAGAGATGGCCCCCATTTTTGTGGTCGAACTTGCCGCCCGACATAAGGCCACAAAGGCCACGTACGCAATTCCCAATGTCGGCGTGCTCGTCGGCGACGACGGCCGGTCCTAGATTAAATGTGGCGGCAGGGAATATTGAGTTGGAGTACAGGTGCGGAAGGCCTGGGTGGTGCTCAAAGATGGCTGACAGGGTGTCAACATAATAGCGCCATAGCTTAGGCGCATATCTAGCCATCCCACCTACAGCGAAATCAGATTCCGTGTAACGAGGCCCAAAAGGAAATATCTCTCACTGGACTGAAACCCGGCAAGCCGACAAAGACTCTTGTTTTGAAGGATCTGGTCGATGATTTTTTGACGTTTCGAGCCGTTTACAAGATTACCCGGGCACTGTTATGCAAAAAAGAATGAGAATAATTTTTCTATGCGACACTACAGATTAATTACCTGCTGCCCACCACCAAAAGAAACACCGGTGGTGAGAACAGCGAAACGACCCCGTCGATGCTCAGTGTCTTTCGCACGGAACGTGCCCACGCGATGCCCCGCACAACGCGCGCGCTCCAGTGCGCAACCAGCGTCGGCGACAACCTCATCCCAATCATCGTCTTCAGGCCGCCCGAGGAGGATAGCAATAATCCTCCCGTCAACATCAACGATGAGCTTGGGAGAGCTGTGAAATATCGTTAGGACATAGACCACGAGTATGGGCTGTAAACTCACCGGCCATCCCATTGGATATGGCGGCATCCCGCCCGCTTCAGCTGAGGAAGGGTCCACCGCCGCCCCCTTAGCCTTGCTGCGTCCGTGGCCGCCCACCCATGCGCCCCGGGCCGAGGAGTAGGCTCGAGTGGCGTCGAACACAGTGTCCTCGATAGGTTGCTCGCGGTGGGACTGAGAGTGCTTCACGTGAGTGGGGCGTGTGTAGGGGTTGTGTGGGGTGGTGCTGGCCGTTTGCGCGCGCTGACGTCGTCGTCGTGCGTAATCATGGACCCGTTTTCGCTGTTTGTCGACAGAGCGAGAGGATGACACGTCGAGTAAGTCTTGTACACGTTGGTCTTCGGACTCAAGTAGAGCAGGAGACACGTCGCTATGGCCGTGTCAATTTCACAGTCAAATCAAAGGTATATGAGATACGTACCGAATCGCGGAAGGGAAAGGCAAGGGCGCCGGAGAGGAGCCTCGGGTGGAAGGTGGAGACGCCGTGAGCTCCGATAGAGGAGACAGAGGTTGTGATTGCACTGTCGCCTGGTCGTCCCAGTCATCAACGTCCTGCCACTCATCCTCTGGCTCATTTTTCTGCACGTCCAACGCAGCGGCATGAAGGTCAGCGGCCACCAGAGCACTCCTCAAGAACTCAGACAGATCCACGGTCGTGTGAATCACTTCAGCGGCTGGCAAGTTGTTGACGGTGGAAAGGTCGATCCAGCAGGGCGAAAACACGTGTCCGGTACGTGTTGAGCGTTCCATAGAGTCCTTTGTGCAAAAGAATATCAGTATAGTATTAAATGAGAGCACTCCAGCCACATTACTACTTCGTAGAACCCGAAGTCGACGCAATACCACCATACCACACTCTGGTAAGATTTCGCGTATGGTATCGCGTCGAACTCGGTGCCGACTGAGCAAAAATGTACCTCTGAGTTGAGAAGGGGCGGGGTTACCTTCAAGGAGGGCCAGATGGTGGTGGCATGAAGAAAATAATTTTAGCTGGAGCGGCATGACGGTAAGAGTTTGAAGTGACGGTGTGACGGCATTACATCCTTCCTTTTCTGGTCTGCTGATGGGTGTTGGCCACACATTGTTCGACCTCGGTCTCGCCAACCCAAGACATCTAAAGGGTAAGAAACTTGTCCTACCACTTGCCTGCAGCTACCAAAACATATGATACTGCTCCGAGGTCTATCCTATGACACGAAATATTGGAAACCAAACTCACCAACCACCGCAAGCTCGCCTGTCGTTCCCAGCCCTCGTATTTCTTCACAATGGAGCTCAATAAAACCAACCGAGTCTTCCTATACAAAATTTCTGGAATAATACACGGAAAAGTTTTAAGCAGATGTTCGAGGCCTGAAATCGAACCGCTAACTATAGCCGACCCGGGCTTGGTTTCAAACCACCATGCAACTCGAACATCCGTGCCCCAACAACTTGAACATCCATGCCCCGACTTATCAAGCGGTTTTGGGCAGGACAGTAACGCAACCCTTCGCCTTTTTTTACGGTCAAAACAATGTGGAAGCGGCGAGGAATCAAGAGTGGTCGCGAAAGTCAAGTTCTCCGTATAGAGTGACTTGCTCACCGTTTTTTATCATCTAAATAATGTAGTGATCTTGAAACTTGGTACCAACGACGAACAGAGCCGCAGAAAAATCACAGCGGTGAGCTAAATCCTCACAAGCATAATCGGTGCCGCGTTCATTGGTAACCGATGATTTCAGAAAATACACCGTCTGCGCTAGCTTCTAGGAGGTAAACAAGCGTACAGAAATGTTCTACAGTGCTAACCAATTAACAGTACCTCAACCCTTTCGAGCCAATCTTGGGTAGAACAACGCGGAGAACGGTGCAAGTCGTCCATCACCCGGATCATTGGTAACCGGTGATTTCAGAAAATACGCCGCCTGTGTTAGCTTCTAGGAGGTAAATAAGGATACAAAAATGTTCTACAGCGCTAACCAATCAACAGTACCTCGACTCCTCCAAGCGAATCTTAGATGGGACGACGCAGAGACGACACAAGTTGTCCATCACCCAGATCACTGCTACCCGAAATATTGGGTACTCTTCCTTCTGACCACGATGGCGCCTCAGCAAAAGAAGGGAAAACAGCGAGAGGACCAGGCAGCATATCGCCCGAGGTATGTACATCCCCTCCACCATTCAAACTCACCATACACCCGTCATTGTTTTAGACTCACTGAGGCAGAAAAGAGGGAGCGGGCTCGGGTAGCGTCTGCAGCCCATTATCGTCGGTGAGTGCGGCTGGAGCTGGTAGCATTGGACGTAGCTGACCGAGTCCCAATCGCAGGCACCCAGAGGTGCGGGAGAAGAAAAGGCTGCTGATGAGGGAACTACGGTAAGTGTATAGCTTACAAGTGAAAAATCCCTCGATTACATCGGCACATCCAGGGCGGCGAGAAAACTTGCCAGGCGGCAGTGGGACCCACCGAAAAGGACCCGCATTCTGAAGCTTCTTCAACAGCAGGAGGACGAAGTCATGGAGGTAGACGAGGAGGCAGTGACCTTGCGTCGGCCAAACACCGGGTGCGTAACAAGTTATTAAATCTTAACAAATAATAATAATACTAGGATTTCAAGACAATCTACACCTACTTGGCGTGAGCAGGCTACTACCCCAATTTGGAGCCCTCTGCCGCCGTCTTCACCCCTGTCTCCCGATACCCCTTCGACGCCCAGGTCTCTCCCGACCTCAAGGAGTCCCCAAGGCACTCCACCTCGTCCACGTTGTCCTGAGGAACCGGTACCGAATTGGAGCCCCCTCCCCCCGTCTTCTCCGCCTTCTCCCGACACCCCGTCGACAGCGAGGTCTCTCCCGAGCGGGGGCAGTAGTCCCTACTGCGGTTCCTATGGGGGCCGGGTATCGCCAGGTGTTTCCGCATCGCCCGTGGCGACTGCGCGTGGTCAGATGGCATCCCAAGTGTTTGAGAGGTTTCTAGGCGTGCAGGGGGGTGTTGACCGAATGTGGAATAATTTCTAGGTTAGCCAAGTATTGTTATTTGAGGAAACAGATTGTGTCAAGACTGCCTCGCCTCGTTATTTTTCACACCGTACTTACATATACACCGAGTGGGTTTAGCTTAGCCGAAAGTCCTGTAGATCCCAGATGTATCAATTCCCTTTTTTCTTCTTGAGACTGCTGTGCTTCGCGCTCAAGTACCTGAGTGGTATGAGGACACAATGAGCGAAAGCGTGTGTTCTTCGGAGCTTGGTTGTACCTTCTCGGTCTGCGTCCACCCCGTCTTCGACTTGGCGAGAGGATCTTGATCAACGTGATGTTGATCAAACACGACAGTTCTCGCGGTGCACCGGACTTTGCAAGAAAGGAAGAAGGGCTCAACGTTGACTTCGGTAAATGATTATTTTGGGTATAGTTGTTTCACAATTTTTTTAGACGGGGATTGTAACAGGATTGGTTTATTCAAAAAAAAAAAAGGGAACTAAAAAGTAGAAGTATCTTCGTCGACTAAAACGGCACCGTCCTTGAACATGGGGGTCGCCGCCGACGTCGCCTGCACCGAACCCTCCTCCACCAACTTCTTGACATCATGCGGATAGTTGGCCGCGTAAAAGGCGAGAGCGGCCTGGAGACCCGTCTGGCGCTGTTGGAACTGGTTGGGGACGCCGTCGATTTGCTCGCTAGCGGCAAGGCTGAAAAGCGGGTGAGTGAGATATGGATATGAAGGTAAAAGGAAAATAATATCTTACACAGTCAGGTAGAGGCCGGGCTCGCGCCCGCGGAGGACTACCCGATAACTCTGGGCCTCCTCGTGACCAGCGAAGGCGGCAACGAGCTGATCGGGGGTCGCAGGGGTGGCCTCGACGAAATTTGGTGGAACGACCGCTAGATAGACATGAGTACGGCTTCGTGAGACCCAAAAGATAGCTTATGTTTGCCGCCCAACATAGCAGAAAGGTTGGCTGTGAATGAATATCGACTCAGTGTGAAGTCTAAATGTAGGAAACAGAAATAATACCTTGCGCAACAGCCACGTTTCGCGCAATGAGGCGCAAGTTCCGTATGAGGCCCTCCAGCTCAGGAGTCCTGGCGATGGGGGTGCTGGCTGTGGGGGAGCCGATGGAGGCGTTGGTCGCGGGGGAGCCGGCTTCAGACATTGAGGTGGTGGTGGTGGGAGGGAGGAGAGGGCGTTGGGGATGGAGTGAAACATCAGAATCAGCTGCTGATGAAGGATGCGACGTACCACGTGCATTATCCACTTGGGAACGACATGGGGAGTCCAGGATTCCAATTAGGGTCGCCATCCTAGATAAAATATAAAATGTTAGGCGAAGACGGTTGAAAGCACAAATACCGGCCTCCGACTCCTGCAATGTCGCGTTGGGACACCGCTGAGCAGAAAGATTTTGTCGAGCGCTGGCTGAACATTACCTGATCATGCAGGCGGCGAGTAAACTCCACGACTTCTGGCCTCTCGTCGAGTACTCATACCACCAAGAATTCCCGCCCGAGGAGGTGGCACCAGAGTTGGCAGAAGCGGCTGCATTGAAAAGGAAGAAGGTTAGCGAGAGATTGGAGACCGAGAGGACCGCAGCTAATATTCACCCAGCGGTTGCGCAATCGTTTCGCGAACGCAGGGAAAATTAGGCGAAGGGGAGCGTGATGAGGCTTGAACGGGTCCTCAGGGGGGTTGTCTGCGTTAGGATTTCACGCTGAATGTCTACTATTTAGTCACCTGGATAAACAAACCGCCCCCGTGCTTCATCAACAGACTGAACAAGCGCGTCCACCGTCCCTCCAATACATCCCATACATAACTCTACCTGGCCCAACAATGGCACCGGCAGGCTGGGGCTCGACAGAACAGAAGGCGTTCATCCTCCAGTGGATGCCCGAGTTTTGGTGAAGAAGGCGGCTAAGAAACTGGATGGCTTCTGGCGAAAGATGAAGGAGGCCTGGTATGAAGACTTCCCAGAAGAAACGGTGCTGGGCCTTCCGGTGCAGGCGTTCGACAGCGACCCGAATGCGGAGCCTCCGCGCAAGCTGACGGAGGACGAGGCTGCGCTTCTGAATAACGCGCTCGAGGCGCGAGATAAAGTGAGTCGCACACAGAGTCCATGAAAAACGTGTCAATAACTGACCTGCCGGTTTCAGCAACTGTGCAATTCATTCTTCAACGGCGCGGCCAAGTTGCGAAAGGGCCGTTCATCGGGCGTGTCCCTAGCGTCGATCCTGTTCAAGTCTCATCCGAAACGGTGCCGCTGCCACCAAGTGCTGGAGGTTTATCAGCAAGAACACAAACCGACGATCCAGACTGCTCTCCAGGCGTCAGAATACTCTGAACTCAATGAGGCCGCCCAGTATCGCGACGAGAACGGCCAGTGGATCAGCGATGAAGACGACGAGCTCAAGATGCAGCGTGCTCGGGACGCACGGAGCCAACGCAGGCACATTCATCGGCGCGTAGTGGAGGAGTGTTGGAACGAAGAAACTAAAGAGGTCCAGGAGAGAGTGCGGCAGGCGGCAAAGAACGAGATCCTGGTGGCGCGCACAGAGGATATGCCGCCCGAGGATGGCAAGGTCCAGGAATGAACGCCAGAGGAGTACCAGTTGTAAGTTGGTTTCCACTGTAAAAGCGTTAAGTTCCGTTGCTGAGTTCTATTGGTTGGTAGGTCTTTGGACGAGTCTATGCAGGTGGCTGAGATGTTTTTGGCGGAGTTTGGGAGGATGACAGGTTGGGTGGGGGCGCTGGTGTACGCTGGCCCGGTTCCACGCTTGGGCGGCGATTTGGGTATCAAAGGGCGAGATTGCCTTTTTTGGCACTTGCGCTTCTCAGCTGACCATCACCATCTCAGCTGTTGTTTTGGCTTCACACCTGGCGGCGTCAACTTCGAGGACTTTCACAGCAACTGGAGGAAGGGTATCTCGGCCCCTCTGTCTAAATTCGCGCGGCAAGCTATATATAGGTTTTCTACGTTTTCGGGTTTTGTGTTGACGCTCAAAGTTTCTGTTGCTTTAGCACGCAGCACGCGTCTATTGCGCGGAATATTCACGGGCGATGACAAGCCCGACTCGGACGTAGAGGAAACGCCGGACGCATCAAAGAAAAAGAAGTCCAAGTCCAGATCTAAATCCAAGGAGGACGCAGTGGCTCCTGATACATCTCACCGTTCCTCGCAGCCCGTCACCACTGGCATGCCAAAGCCGGCACGTCGTCCTCGTACAACCAACCCCAAATCTTTGAAAAGCAAGGAGCCCAAATCCGCTGCCTCCGTGAAGGCCCCTGCACCACCTCTGCCTGCACCACCTCCGCCGCCAGCGCGGTCACCGTCGCCATCACCATCGCTGTTGCCATCGCCCAACGACCAAGACTACGAGAACCAGGTCCAGATGGACCATGCGCTCCAGGACGAAGATGTCTTTGGCGCAGGGACCACCCCCATTGGCATGCAGATGCACACCGTCAATGGGTACGTGTTTCTGACGGAGTTTGGAAGGGGAGAGGTGTCCGGTGGCTCCGACGTGTTCCTCTCAACCTACTCCGACGACACCTTGCTTGATTTGGGTTCATTGGGGGGGAGGGACGACGCTTGGGGGGTGCCTGGTGCCGACGCCGACAACGACAATGACTCGAGCTGGGGCTTGGATAAGCGTGACGGGAACTGGGCAGATAAGTACAAATTTGACATTGCAGGCCTCCGCTACTGGGAGTCCAATTACCCAGTACCTACGACGCACATGGGTGCTGATAAGTCCGCCGACGGTTTCGACTACGCCAACCTTACCCTCCCCGACACCAGCGCTGGCGGGGCCCAAGAAACAGACTTCAGTATGGCAGGTCTGTCGTCAAGACCGAGACCAGCCCCGCGCCCTAACCCTCCACCGTCGCAATTTATGTTCGGTCGGGACGGGCGGTACCGCAGCGCGACTGCTGCCTCTCCCTCGACCTCGGCTTCCAGCTCACCGACATCATTGGGCTCACCGACGTCATTGGGCTCACCGGCGTCTATGGGGCTGGGAGGAGGGATGTCTGGAACTCCGACACCGAGACAAGCACCACCGCCGTTACCGACATCGGCCAGGCCGCCGATCCCAAAACCCCTGCTGAGACCGCTAATGCAGTCGTCCGCGCTGTTACCAACTTCCACCAGCCCGTCTGTCACCAAACCGTTGACGCAGTCAACAGCCGCAATGGGGACCGCGACACCGAAGCGTACGTCGTTTGCCCCAGCGCGGTCTTCGCCCTTGGCGCGGCCACCGGTGACGCAGGGGCGAAACAACTCACCTCCACCACAAAACGACTCACCTCCGCCAACGGCATTACCTCCCCGTCTTCGACCATCTCCGGCTCGACCCTGTGGAGGCTCCCCCGACGCTCCACCGCTGAGCCCTCCAGTGTACTTCCCCAAGTCACGCCCGATGGTGAATCCCCCTTCGAAACTGAAGAAGACGCTAAGTCCAGCGTCGTTGGCGAAGAAAATGGAGGCAGTCAGGGGTGCGAAGAAGTCATCGACGAAACGCGGTGTCGGGGTAGCGAAAAGGAGGAGCGGGAAGAAAAATGGGGATGGGAACAGCGAGGAGGATGCGGATGTCAGCGCGGGTGACGCGGACGCACATGTTGGTGAGGGCAACGCGGGCGACACGGGTACACATGTCGTGGACGCGCAGGTTGTGGCAGACGCGGCAGCACCTGTCCTGATACACAGCATCAGCAGCAATGGCAGCCTAATAGGAGCTACGGACTCAAAAGCAGGCTGAGAAGGAGAAAGACCGGCAGGCGGCGGCGGAACGGAAGGCAAATCTGAAGCACTTCAATCCGGACGGCAACCACCCGCTCGTCGTGGTGCCTCTGCCGCCCGGCGCTGAACGTCCACGCTGTGCGCCTGCACCTCGGCGTAATATGGGGGCGATTGTCACGCTGACGGACCTGAAGCAGGTGCAGAAGGACACCGTTGTGCTGGAGGCACTGAAGGGGAGGGAAGGGGAAGGGGAAGGGGAAGGCGGTGGACAAGGTGACGGAGATGGACTCGGGGAAGAGGAAGAGCGGAGCGGTGGGCGGCGGGGAAGTCAGTGCTAAGAGGAAAGGTGACGATGAGAACAGAGAGCCCCAGGGCAGGAGAAAGAGGCACGTTCGTCTTGTTGTTGACTCGAGCTTCGTGCTGATGACTGTCAAATATTTCAGGAGAAAAAAGTCTTAGTTCTTACTACCCCTATCGCGCGGCTTGGTCGAAAATACATTTCTTTTTTCAAGGCAAGGGTGTATATGCCTTCGTCCACCAAAGGAATCAAGCCGGTCGCACATGTAGATATCAGTAACATAAGCTTCTCCAGATGATTTGCGTCGATTGTACGTTGTAGAGGTGTAAATACTCTGACTTAGAAAAATTTAGAAACTCAAAAAATGTCTTGAGCCAGGCTCGAACGCGAGCCCGACGGCATTTTACATTACATAAGTAAAGAGGTACAGGCCTTACCATTACACTATAGAGTCCCTTTCATTACTTGGAATTAAGGAGAACACATCTAGCTTCTGGTGTGTCTTAGAGGCCAAAAAAAAAACTCTTAAGTACGTTTTGATCACAATGAAATTCATAAGTAGTGGACGGGGACGCCAGAGAAAAGAAAGAAGGCTAGAAACCCAAAGGAGAAGATAGGTAGAACCATCCCCAGCGGTATGATGGGCTTTCAGACATGCTGAAAGAAGGTATAATGCAAAAAAAGGTTCGGGAGGCCGTGTACGTGGGCTGGAGGTGGTATGAGGGCGCTGGTGGCATCGTATGGAGCCTGCCCATGGTGTGTGTAGGCTGGGAATGCAGCGGGAAGCGGGGGGAATGCAGTGGGGAGGCGGTGGGGGTGAAATGCTCGAGGGGGGGTCGTACAGGCATTGTGGGGCCTAGTGGGCAGCACCAGACAACCGGTGGGCCCTGTGTCGAGCCTGCCCTGGGTGTGCATAGGCCAGGAATGCGGCGGGAAGCGGCGGGGAAGCGGCGGGTGGCGAAATGATCGGTGGGGGTCGTACAGGCATCGTGGAGCCAAGTGGGCAGCACTAGACAAGGGGGAGGGACGTGTCGAGCCTGGCCTGGGTGTTCGTAGGCCAGGAAGGTGGCGGGAAGCGGCAGGGAAGCGACGGGTGGCGAAATGATCGGGGCAGGCGGTACAAGCATCGTGGAGCCAGGTGGGCAGCGGGGAGGGACGTGTCGAGCCTGCCCTGGGCGTGCGTAGGCCAGGAAGGCGGCGGGAAGCGGCGGGGAGCGGCAGGGAAGCGACGGGTGGTGAAATGATCGGGGCGGGCCGTACAAGCATCGTGGAGCCAGGTGGGCAGTGGGGAGGGACCTGTCGAGCCTGGCCTGGGTGTTCGTAGGCCAGGAAGGTGGCGGGAAGCGGCAGGGAAGCGACGGGTGGCGAAATGATCGGGGCGGGCGGTACAAGCATCGTGGAGCCAGGTGGGCAGCGGGGAGGGACGTGTCGAGCCTGCCCTGGGCGTGCGTAGGCCAGGAAGGCGGCGGGAAGCGGCGGGGAGCGGCAGGGAAGCGACGGGTGGTGAAATGATCGGGGCGGGCCGTACAAGCATCGTGGAGCCAGGTGGGCAGTGGGGAGGGACCTGTCGAGCCTGCCCTGGGCATACGTAGGCCAGGAAGGCGGCGGGAAGGCGGAGGAGCGGCGGGTGGTGAAATGATCGGTGCGGGCCGTACAAGCATTGTGGCCGCAAAGCAGCGGGGTGGTGGCTTTTGGGTTACATGGCTACAGTTGTGGTGTCCCCACAGCCGGGATCGGGCAGGGAGCGGCGGGAAAGCAGGCGCGGAGCTGGCAGCAAGAGAAGAGGATTAGATGCTAACAACAACAAACAACACTCCGCCTACCTAACATGGGCTCATCCACGACGCATAAAGCAAGCGCCCCCGTCGAGGAGGGCCTCCAAGGATGTGCGAGGAGGTATGTATACTAAATAGCTAATGTACCTACCGCTATACAAGTCGCCAAGACCCCGCGCTAAAACTGCCCAAAAGGGGCCAAATGGGCGGGGTACACTGCCACCCGCCCACAACAGCGCCGCAACGACGCCGCCGCAAGAACAGGCGCGGGAACCGGAGATACTTCCCGGTATAGATATTGCTCTAAGGTGATACATCAGACCCATCGCTGAGCACAGATCCCTGATATATCACTGTCTGTTTCTCAGCACAACCTGGTGATATATCATAATAGCACTATGTGCTGGACTAGATTCTACCTTCTGTCAGCGACAGCCCTAGGTCGGCTTGACAGGATGTCGGTATGGAAATAACCCAGCTGGGACCTTTGTATGAATAACCCGACTAGAACCCAGGGTGAACACCGAGGATAGCACTCTCTGAGAGCACAGGTGGGCGGCAGTGGGCCTTGTTCCTCTGCCTTAAATTTCTGTTGGGCTAGCGCGGAACACGTGGGAATCTTTCACCAAAGTTTTGGAGGTGCCCTTGACTCAAGGCCTTGGTATCCGCCAGCCCCGACCCCAAGGCCTTGAGGACGATCACTGGCCCGGCCCAAACATGCCGAAATTCATTCAGGAATAAGACCAATGTGTATCTGGTACGTGTATAAGCTTATTTAAGTGGCTAGAAAGTGTTGAGAAGGCCCGAGCAGTTTGGAGACCAATTACTGTAATATGTAAACTTTTTTTTTTCAGCCTAGCGGCCGACCTCCGGTCCCGGCTCGACCGGCCCGAACACCCTTAGTATAGACATACTAGTTTTTGCCTTGTTTCCTCCGGCCTTAAATGAGTTACTTCCAAAGACAACAACGACCAAATAACGCGACGAAAGGTCGGTCGGACTCGACCCGACCCGACTCTCCCAGGCCTCGGATGCTCTCGATCACACTACTGAGTGCGATCATGTCATGATGTCAGAGAGAAGGAAAGTCGGGCCGTTTGATCTTGATGACCCCCCAAATCCGTGAACGGGGTATTCAATTATGGTGGATGCTTGTTTGGAGGTGCCGGTTATAATCGATGTCAACGTTACCGAGGCCAATATTTCAACTTTCCCGCGAGCCTTGCCGCGAGCAGTGAAAAGAATCGTCCGAATTCAGCAGCGCTAACAATCCAACTCATTGTGCCGGTATATGTGAGTACGGTTCCTCTAGTCCTCTGCCAATTCTTCCTCTGCAAGTCGTTTGAAAGATGGGAATAACGGCTCTAACAATTCGGAGGATCTGAAACAGGAGGTCAAACACTATTGGTAGCGAACCACGGAGACTGACACGTCATACTGGATGCCCGACGAAGATTTCTGGGCGGAGAAGGAATGAACTTCGAATCCCTGGCTGCGCAAGGCGTGGATCTTCGCTGATAAGGCAGCTAATGACCTCATTATGTGAGGCAATCAAGGGACTCTCAAGGGGTAAACACACCATCTAGATCGATGAGGTCCCTGCTGGTCTCTGCATGAGCCACCAAGACGGTCAGGGGTTGTGTGGTCGACTTCGATTAAAGCGCACCACGATCATCTGGAGTTGCGAGTGTACTACCTCGAGTCCCATCCCTTGATCCACCGAAAATGGGAGAACCTTCTTCTGGGCGGCCACATGAAACCCAGCGATCCGGGGGAAGGGACTGGTGGAAACGAACGTACTCTGGAAATTCTGGTCAATCGGGGAATTGACGTCCATCATGAGAACATCGCCCGCAAAGTCCTTCTTCGTACTATCTTGTTGTTCACCGGTGCTCGCTATTCACCCTTAAAAGCAAATGCACGGATCATGTAGGCGGACTCACCAACGAAATCGCCCAGGGTCTTGCCAGTATCGCGAGAGTCAAGGAGCTCTGTATAGGAAACGAAGAGGATCAGGGAGAATGTAGGTAGTGAATCACGTGGGAAATAAAGTGCACCGTTGACCTCCCCACTTGCCGATTCGTGAGATGAGGAGCCCAGTGTGCTCTCGCCGATTACTGATGTTTGAGGATGAATCGAGTCTTTTGGTCGAGGTCAGATACCAGAACATTTGGACGGCTCTATATTGTACGCGCCCTCTTGTACCACCAGCGGAGCTGCGGAATCTGCGCTCAGAGTAGCAGCTGCATTGGCTAAGTTTCATAGGGAGGGAGTCGATTATTTAAAGGAAAATGAGGCTGAATATACTGTACGCACCCTCGTGTGTCCGACGATTCGAGTCTTTAGGTTGAGGTCAGATACGAGAACATTTCGACGGCTAAATATACTGCACGCACCTTCTTGTGCCCCAGGAGCCACCAGCGGAACTGCAGGATGTACGCTCTGGGTAGCAGCTGCATTGGCTAAGTTTCATGGGGATGGAATCGATTGTTTATCTGGGAAGGAAAATGAGGTGGTCCATACCCTGATTCTTTTGCACCCTTGCTACTGCCTTGCTGGTATCTCCGGAGTCGAGGAGCTCTGCATGAGAAACGATGAGAAACAGGGACCGCGAGGTGGTCGATCAGACAAAAAAATGCACCATCTGTTCTGACTGAACCACCGTTAACCTCCCCACCCGCCAATTCGCGAGATGGGATACCAGGTGTGGCGACTGATGTCTGAGGAAGATTTGAGTCTGAGAATGTTGATCGAGGTCAGGTACGAGAACATCCTCGGCGTCTAAAATTGCACACACCCTCTTGCGTCCGACGATTCGACTCTTTTGGTCGAGGTCAGGTACGAGAACATTCGCCGAGTAAATATGTCATACGCACCCCCCTGTGTCCCGGGAACTACCGGCGGCGCTGCGGGATGTATGCTGGCGGCGGCAGCTGCATTGGCTAAGTTTCGTGGGGAGGGAATTGATTATCTGCGAAGCATACATACCCTGATTTTTACGTGCCCTCGCCTCTGCCCTTGCGTCTGCCTTCCTTTTCGACTCCTTCCCTCTGCAGTCCACACAGTTCTTGTAATCGGAGGCGGTCACCTTGCTGGGCTTGTAATCGGAGGCCGGCTTGGATTGATTGCATGTGAGGCAGACCAATGAGGTCGGAGCCGTGACCAGAGGCTCAGACGCCATTTGGGGCAGGAAGATCAAGCCAATTTCTAGGCTGAGGTTGCGGCAGGTTGCGACAAGCTCACAAGCCGAAACAACCGAGGGCAGAGTCGATTGGTAAAACTCGATCCCATCAGAAACGATGCGGTCACATTGCATTGTGGCGAGCCGCATCCTCACATCCAGTTGTGGAAAATCCTTTGAAAATCCTTCATTTCCCGGCGCACAAATTAAATCGGTTAAATAGGGTAGGGGTTAGCGCGAGCACCTCTAGAGGTAAACAGCGCAGGACTACGCATAATTACACAACGTTCCAAGTACAGATTCACAGTACGCGGCACCGCCGGAAAAAATTAAATGCACGAAAAAAGTAAGAATTTGGCCTTACCACACCCAAGGTGAAGAATCTTGAGGTAGATGCCCCTCCGCCCCGCTGCAGTAACCGGTAGCCGCATCGTGTAGGTGCACGGGAATGCCACAGCAGCGGCAACACACAGGTGCAGCAGAACGCCCGTGGCGGCCGAGGAATAATGCCGTTGAGGCGAACAAAAAATGGTCGACACGAGGGTAGAACACGCACATACAAATTTCCCAAATGCATTGAAGGCCTAGTACTGGAGACATTTTGAGTGAGAAAGGGTGGCGTATTATCCGGGGACAAAATACTTCGCACTCACGACGATGTTGACGACGCGTTCGGCGTTATTGTCTATAATAACTGCGAGGGGATGTTGGGTGATGTCCTAGACGACCGCGTAAAGGCCCAGATGGAGGCATTCGAGGCAGAACAGATTGAAGAAAGTGAGTTTTTTTGTTCGGGCACAAAAGTCGGCACTCGCCACGATGCCGACGACGCTGTCGGCGTCTCCATCTCAAACAACTGCGAGGGGATATTGGGTGGTGTCCTAGACGACCGTGTAAAGGCCCAGCTGAAGGTTTCGAGGCAGAACAGATTAAAGAAAGTGAGTTTCCTACCCCGACACAAAAAGGGGCACTCACCACGAGGCCGACGACCCGATTGGCGCCTCCATCCTAGATAATTGCAAGGAGATGTCGTAAGATGTCCTAGACGACCATGTGAAGACCGGGATGAAGCCATTCGAAGCAGAAGTTATGGAGAGAAGTGAGTTTTTTATTTGGGTACAAAAGTCGGCACTCACCACGATGCCGACAACGCGGTCGGCGTCTCCATCTCAACTAACTGCGAGGGGGTATTGAGCAGCGTCTAGAAGATCGCATAAAGGCCCAGATGAAGGTATTCGAGGCAGAACAGATTGAAGAAAGTGAGTTTTTCACCCCGACACAGAATCGGCACTCACCACGATGCCGACGACGCGTTTTGGGGACGCCTACCCAAGTAGAGGCAAGGGACCGTCGTGAGGCACCGTATACGATGCCATGAAGGCACAGATGAGGGTATTTGAAGTAGAACTGACTGATAAAGGGGAGTTTACTATTCGGGAACAAAATCATAGAATATTGAGCACTTACCGCGATTCCGACCGCACATTCGACGTCGTCATCCCACAAGACCGTGAGGGGTGTCTTGGAGAGATGCTAGAAGAACGCATTCGAGGCGGAAAGGATTTAGAAAAGTGAGTATAATATTCAGGCACAAATTTTGGCACTCACCAGAATGCTCAGGACCGGATCAGCGTAGTCAAGGAATCCCGGAGTGAGACTGGTTAAGGAGCATCCATAGTGGTCCCCGTGGCCCTGCGTCGAGTCCAGCGCGTTTCTTGAAGGAAACCACCATAGGGCGCTACGGTAAGACCCAGCGCATGGTTCACTTGTTGAGCGTTTATTGGATGTCCGAGAGTTGAAGGAGTGTGTAGGAGGGCTGATCTGGTGTCTGGAGGACGCGGTTGAAGAAGAAATGCAAAAGGTGCGTCGTGGTGGAAAGAGGCTGTGTCACTCGTGACAGCGTGATTATTTCCTATTCTGGACAAAATGATTTTAACTTCATCCACTTTATGCGACGGCTGTGGTCGACGCAGCATCAAAGCGAGCCGTAGGTTAGTTCCTAATATGGTCTAATGGGGCTGTGTGCAGAAAAATCTTGAAATCAATGATCAGTCCGCGAGGCCCGTAGCGAGCGTCCATGCTCGCCCGGACTAGACTCGTTACCAGTCTGCGCTACGGCAAAAGTAGTGATGAGGTACGGCAAACCAACCTCCCCATCTTTTTGCCGTAGTGCAGACTGGTTACGAGTCTACGCCCGGACCCTATTTTCGAAGTTTAACTAAAAGTCAGTCCACACCCATCTGCAGCATATTCTAGCGTTCGCTCAACTCTGCTGATAAGCTTGATTTCATCCCCTGAGTACATTATCCCCCTGCGAGGCCGGCGACCAGCATCTAGGAATATTGTGGATATTAGTGTTGAGGAAACATGTACGAGCGGTTCGGTGAGTTCCCTAACCGGAGGTGCGTGTGGGCGCGAGGTTATTAAACACCAAGGGGGGCGCTGATGGGGCCAAACCACGCGCCGGGGTGTGGGTGCAGGCAGCGGGGCGGGGCGGGTGCAAAAGCTAGCCGAGGGCAGCGCGCAGAGGTAGCAAGCCTGCGAGCTCCAGACGTGGGTTAGGGCGCAGCTATTGAAGGCCGAAGGGGTGCCGACGAGGCCAAACCAGGTGCGGGGGGTAGGGATGTAAGCAGCGGGGTGGTGCGGGTGCAAAAGCGGCCGAGGGCCGCAGCCCGCTCGCAGAAGCAGCGCGAGATGGAGAACCAAGGGTGCGAGTGGGGGTGAATTTATCGAACACGAAGGGGGCGCCAATAGGGCCAAACCAGGGCGGGGGGGTGCAGGTACAAGCAAGGGGCGGGTGGCGCAAAAGCAGGGTGTGGTGCCCGAGGCGAAGCCCAAAAAGCATATAAAACCTGGTATGCGTGTTGAAGCGGGGTTGAAGAACACGAGAAGGCCGCCAATGGGATCCAACCAGAGCCGGGGGTGCGGGTGCAAGCGGCGCGGTCGGCGGATGCAAAAATCAGCCGCTGCAGGCGCGCAGAGCGGGAGGGGGGGGGAGGGGGGGAGGGATACAAGCCGGGCGGCCAGGGTGGGTACGCAGGATTCCGCGATTTGGGACTTCCTAGGTGTAGATGGAGGTATAGAGGAGCCTAGTATCAGCCAACAGAACGGGAAGTGCTCGGGGGAAAGCAAAGGGCGGAGTGGTGGGTGGAAGCTGAGAGGAAGGGAATGCTAACAAGGACAAGCAACGATTATCCTGATTACGATTCCCTAATATCTTTTAGGGTATCGTTCTTTAGACGTAGATGGCATTAGAACTGTGAAACGTGACCTGAATAAGTTCCCTAAACGTGATCTCTATCTGTTTTGTATCATTTTAAATCTACTATATCGGGTCGTCTCGTGCTTTCTAAGTCCTGTGATTACCCCTTGGGCCAGATCCACGATCATGTACATATAAGGAGCGAAACGTGATTTTATGCCTTTTTGGGCGGTTTAAAGGACTGGTACGGCCTTGATGTTTTGATTCCATCTTGTTTTGCTGACCAGTCCTCAGTCGACTGTATCGACCACGCTTTTTGCCAGTCTTTACTCGTAAACAAAAAAGCCCCCGCTCGGCCGAGCCGACCGCAGGTCGGGCGAGTGCCGAGCGGCGGGGGGTTGACTAATACTATCGGGATCACGGCCGCGGGTCGTCTGAATGGGCTCTGTGTAGACAATATTGTACTTTAAGTTAGTGGGAATGCAAAGACTGGAGGGAATGAATAAATGGGGAAACCCCGGGGATCAGGAATCGTATTTGCCGTGCGTCAGCAGTGGCCCTCAAGCCCAAGTTCGCCCAATTATTATTCGGTACAACTTGTGTTGCTCATTTCAAGTGCCCCGTCCAAGATGAGAGTCTATAAAGGCAGATAAGTACTATTTAAGATGTGGCTCATGTAGAGAATACAGTAAGCAGTTGTCCTCAGTCGCACCCTAGTCTCTCGCAGCCAGACGCTTCAACCACGAGGCTCCGTGAAGCTCCCGCCAAGGGTTGTCCGCCCAAAACCTCGAATTTTGGCCTCAAATATCCAATTTCTTTGAGGTTTTGGGCCTCAAATATCCAAAATCGGACAAGGGGTGGTCACGTGAATGACCCAAAAAAAGAAAATTGAATTTTCGCGTTTTAATTGAATTTTTCGCTCCCGGGCAGCGGCACAAGTATTACGCTTGGGCTTAAGAAGCTTTCTTGTGAGCTTTTTCACTTGATAAACAGGATGATGGTTCACCTTGTCGTCTGTGGCAGTCTGAAACTAGTGATGTTCCGGGCCAGGGCTTGAGCCCGAGCCCGAGCCCAAGCCCGACCCGACCCGACCCAAAGGAGGGCCCAAGTCGGGCTCAAGGTCGGGCTCAGATTTTTTCAGGGCCCCCGACCCTGGGCTTAAGCCCGGGCCCAACCACATGACTATCCCAAGTCAAAATTTCACTGTGAGTTGGGTTGAAACCCTAAATTTTACACTGGTTGAGAGATTCAAGTTTTTCAGTAGAATTTTTGGTGAAAAATGTTGTTTGTTTTTCAGACATTTTTCACTGAAAAAGTAACTGAAAAACTTAAAACATTTTCACCATTTCTTCAGCCCAAGGTGAAAATTTTGAAAAGAAGTTTGAAAGTGGTGAAAAAAGTTTAAATTTTTCACCACTATTTTCAGTGAAAAATGTCTGAAAAACAAACAACATTTTTCACCAAAAATTTTACTGAAAAACTTGAATTTCCCAACCAGTGTTACCTGCAACGGAAGTTGATTCAAAGTATCTTTCCCCTTTGGTGCTCACTCGAGGATGGGCAAGTTTCACATGATATTCCATAGAGATTAGAGTGCTCGAAACAAGGTCAGTGGGTTGTTGGTGGCTATCGAGACATAATTGAGCGCTTTACCAAGGTAAAATACAAGGAATGTATGCTCAAAATTTAAAGTTGAACCTTACGGAACACAGTTAGAAAATATACTGATGGGCCCGGGCTTGAGCCCGAGCCCGACCCGACCCGGGCCCGACCCTCAGGTAAAGTCGGGCTCAGGATATTTTGTGGGCCCAAGCCCTGCCCGACCCGACCCAAGCCCGGGCTTTTGGGCCCGACCTGACCCGAACATCACTATCTGAAACCTTGCCCACTGAGGATTTGGACTAAACAAGCAGCGGCCAAAGTTCGGATGGTTACTGCTGTAAGGGTTGTTTTGGTCGCCGTCCCTCCTGCTGGCCTAACATTACCGAAGATTACACGGGAATTGAAGGATTTGCAGTAGCCATATATCTCTTGACAATTGTTAGACAATAAATTTGGAAGTGCGAGAATGAAAAGTATTACAGCCGATTCCGAAACTAATGAGAATCAGTTTTTTTTTTTTCGCGCCGATTCTCGATTAGGCAATCCCATATGCAGCTCGTCGCCGGTTCGATTCCCGGCAAACGCATTTTTGTAAAACACTCAATTCTCAATGCGTTGACCCAGTGGTACTTAGATAGAGATGTTTTCTGACTTTTCTGATTCCTGTTTTACCCGCCTGGTGATATATAATTGTCACCCAAGCACATTATTTACCTCAAACCCCCTTTTGTATCTCTGTATTCGGGAATTTGGTTGATTGACAAGGCATACCCACCCTAAATACATGCACTCTGTGGATATACTTGCAGAGGATACTGATCAGCTGCAAAAGAGCATCTGACTCCAAGGAGTGCCAATACATGTGATTATCGACTACAGGCCTCCTATCATGTTCTTGCATCTACAGGACCTTCTGGATCAAGAGAACAACATTTATTGCTGATTGTATTCTGAACACCAAGTTCAGCGCCTTTGTGGCCAATAAATATAGTGGTGAAAAAGGCACATAAAAGGAAAAGCAGTGAAATTGAAGACAGGAAATGGTGTCTTGAACGCCTAGGACCAAGGAATGGGACGAAATGTAAAACAAAAGGAAGTAAAAAAGCTCACGATAAAGCTTCCCAAGCCCAATGGCCAAATAGATACTATTATCCTTATACCGCTGCCCGGGAGCGAAAAATACAATTTAACACGTGAAAATTCAATTCTTTTTTGGTCATTCACGTGACCACTCCTGTCCGATTTTGGATATTTGAGGCCAAAATTCGAGGTTTTGGGCGGACAACCCTTGGCAGGAGCTTCACGGGGCCTCATAAAGGACTAGCCAGGTAACCAGATTTTCCTACAATTTAGCCCAAGATTTTAACTTCCGACCCTCAACTATCCAATTTGCGGACAAGGTTTTGAAATTTTGGCCCTCAAATATCCAAATTTCCGGACAACCCCTGGCAGGAGCTTCACGGGGCCCCAACCATGACGCTCGTACCTCGCTTGTTGAAGTCTGTTATTTACCGCGGGGGTCGGATCGTGTAGCCGCCTTATTATGTAATCTTGTGTAAGCAGAAAATCATCGGTTTGTGTATTTGCTCTTGCACGAAATCGAGTAAGCTAATTCCAGGGCACCTCTGTCAGTATTACTACCAGAGCTGTCTCCCTTATTTGTTTGGTGAGTTTTGGACAGGACTTAAATATGTGGGGCGTGAATCATTTCAGAATCGGCGCTACCCGGGCCTTTCCGTAAACCGAGTTTCAAGTCGTTTCACGAGCTTCCAGGCCGCCAGGATGGTTAGTAGAGACTCAGAGAGCCTATCTATGTACAAGCCATGCAAAATGTCGTGTCCTTTTCACCCAAATCTTTGCGTGACGAGAGTTGCTTATGTGAGATTACATAATAACGCGACTACACGATCCAACCCCCGCGGTCACAACAAGACTAGTCGCACCCAGTGGTGGTATAAGACTCAATTAAACTTGATACCTGTAGAGAATATAGTAAGTAGGTGTCTACACGTAAGCTCATAAGTAAGGTGAATAAAGAAATATGTAAGGTGAACGTACCCTCAGTCGCACCCAGTGGGGTATAGGACTGAGGGCCGTAGAGACGAATCCGCACCAGATATATGGTGTTGATACAATTGACGTCAAAAGAATAATAAATAAATGAACTTCCCAATCTGGCACTGACCGCTAACCACCCAAAAGGGAAATCCACCTGATGTGCCCCACTAACCCCTCTAGTTAGAGGCTGAACGTGGGGGGGGTTCAGCCTCTAACTAGGGGGTTTAATGTGATTTCACGGGAATCTCTTATATCCCTCAGGTAAGGGACTTGGGAGATCACCCAAGGCCGTCCACCAACTATGGCGGGTGGTGGCCACCACCCTCCCCGCCGCCCTCCGCCGTCTTCATCGCCTGTCGCCGCCGCCGTCGTCACCGCCGACTCCTTCCCCACCGCCACTGCCATCAAACCGCCTCCCCCATCACATCACCCATCAACAACACGTCCCACACGTCACACCGCCACTTCCGCACATCACTCCGACGCCCCCGCCCGCCGTTCCGACCCCCGACATTAATTATTTTTTTTCTATTTTTTGCTTTTGACGTTCTATCGTAATGTTATTGTTTTCTATATGATTCAATGACACGCATGCAACAAAACATGGCATGGTGGAGTGAGTGCACCAACTTCCTGTAATGTGCTCACCTGTTTGAACACCTCACCCTGCCCACCACCTTGATGCACGGCCTCAGAGCAGGTCATTTAAACCTCAATCAGTTCGAGTATTCAATGAAATAAAGGCTGCCAATATTTGACACCACCAACTTCAATTATCCACCAACTACCAGAATGTCCACCAACTACCTATGTATGTGCTACTCCACCTTTCACCGTTTATCGAACTGTGCCATAATTACCTCCTGTTTCTGCCATGCTGCCTCGCTCTCCGTCCGACGTGCTCACCTGGTGCCGAGCACGTCGTCAGCTGCTCTGTCCACCAACTCCCTTCCCTCTCCCTCATCCTCTGCTGGTCTCTTCTGCTTCTCCAACTGCGGAGTCGTTTCTCCTGTGTTAGTCATGGTGTCCATCGTCAGGGCGGTGTTCTCCTTCCCCGCCACCGGAGTGGGTACCGGCACCTCGGTGGCAGGCACCGCAGGCTTCCCCGTTCTGCACCCCAATCTGCCTCCTCCTCCTCCTCCAACTCATCTTCACCCTCTGAGGCTTGTGGTGCTTGCCCAGGTCAGTGGTGTGGTTAGTGAAGTAGGTGAGGAGTTGGTGGGTGAAGAAAATAAAGAAGTCACGGTCATGCGTCACTGATGATCCATCAACTTCCAGAAGGAGCTCTGAGTTGATCAATGAGCATGCTGTGCCAGATTTTAACGAGGGGGCCCCCGATTCCAGAGAATTCGGTCACCGTCCACCAACTACCCATCCGCCAACTTCCTTAGCACCATTTCTCACATCCCCAGGGGTCCACGTTGCTATGGAACATTCATAAGGCTTAATCATCAATATAAAAACTTATGCTACAGCAGAGTTTAACGAGGGGGTCGCCAATTCCAAAGAATTAACTACCCGTCCACCAACTGTCTTCCTTAAACCTTGGCACTGTTCCTCACTCCCCCGGGGTCCACGTCTCTGTGGGATGCTCGGCAGGCTTATTTAATGATATGAATACTCATGCTACCACAGATTCTGATGAGGGGGCCGCCGAATTAACTACTTGTCCACCAACTCCCTTCCTTGAACTTTATCACCGTTTCTTACATCCCTGGGGGTCCACGTTGCTATGGAACGTTCACAAGGCTTAATTATCAGTATAAAAACTTATGCTACAGCAGAGTTTAACGAGGGGGACACGAATTCCAAAGAATTAACTACCCGTCCACCAACTGCCTTCCTTAAACCTTGGCACCGTTCCTCACTTCCCCAAGGGTCCATGTTGCTGTGGGATGCTCAGCAGGCTTAGTTAATGATATGAATACTCATGCGACAGCAGAGTTCAACAAGGGGGCCACCGATTCCAAAGAATTCGGTCACCGTCTACCAACTACCCGTTCACCAACTGCCCGTCCATCAACTCCCATCGTTGAACTTTGATGCCATTTCTTCCCCGGGGGTCCATGTTGCTGTGGGATGTTCACCAAGCTTACTTAATGATATGAAGTCCTTCTGAGGCGATTGTATTGAACTTGAATCCCGGGACTTGTAATATCTCATCGTCTCCCAAAACTCGGTTGGACTAACACTGAAATCCACTTAGGTTGGTACGACTTTTTTGTGACTTTTTTGTGTGGCATTGTGATGGACTCAGGGGTCACTGCAGTGAAATCCAACATGTTAACATAGTTTAGGACGTGTGAATAGGCTAGAATAAGACGATGAACGCGATGCGTCTGTTAAATTAAATGTGCTTAAACTTTTGCCCAAGACGTGTTTGGGGCCTGAGAGTTGGGGTCGATGTGTCTTCTATGACTATAAAGTGAGTGAGTGCCTTAGCTATCTCGTCATACTTGAACTTTGGCAAAAATCCACCGTGTTCACCAACTCCCTCCCGTGTCCACCAACTTCCCCTACATTAAACCTGGTTCAACTTCCATCCCAGGTGCGCTGGCCGCCTGATAACTTGCAGGAACAAGTCTTGCATGCATATAAATTCCGGCAGTAACTCAGATCTGTGCTGTACTCACTCTGAACACCCAGTGCGTCCACCAACTTCCTCCCTCTCGAGGCCACCCCAGATGCGCTAGCCGCCTGATAATTTGCAGCAACACGGTTCTCTCATGAATTGAAAGTCCTGCAGTGGATCAGATCTGTGCTGTACTCAAGGGCTCAAAGTATTTTAGTCTTTGGTCCACCAACTTCTTAATCATGGAATAGCTGTTTATTGTGCTGCTTCTACAGGCTCCACCAGTTCTACTAGCTCATCAAATGTACTCCATAGACCAACAGCCATCACCCAACAGGCTTCTCTGCTTGCTAAATTCTCCCGGGAGTGTCTGCCTCATTGTCGTCTGGCTTACATCTGTTTGTTGATGTGTGTGTGTGTTGGACATTGATTATCATCTAACTCCCTTCAAGGCCACCACCACCACCGACCACCTCACCCCCCAAGACGACTAGGTAAGTCCTCGCCTCGCCTCACCTCACCTCACCCCTTCTTCCTGCCGCCTCAGATTTGGACGCCACCATCGCAACCACTGATACAGAAGCTGCCGGTCCCACCCTTCCTCCGCCCCTGAAGAACAAGAAGCGCATCGGCGGCCCTGTGCCGCCCCCCGTCATCATTGCGGACCTTGAAGCGCCCACATTGCACAGCAACCACATCCACCGTTGCCGCAAAGGGATCCGGGAGGCGGTGGTCACACCGGGGGCAAAGACCCAGGCACATGGTTTTCATGTGCCTTAAATGCACATTCAACGCACATGGATGTGACATGGCTCAAGGGTCAACAATCATCCTTCACCAGAAAAAGAATACACAAAGAATACACAAAGGAGGGACAAAGTAAAGGGCCGGGGCACAGCCCGGTGTGGGAATCCTGGCCTACCTCGGCCCTGCTCTTTGTCTGTCCTTTATCTGTTCTTTATCAATCCTTTGTTCAGTAAAGAACCATTCTTGAACCATGATAAATGTCACACTCATCTGCGGTGAATGTGCGAAGGATGTGCCTTTAAGACACATGACAACCATCTACCTTGATCTTTGCCCCCGGTGTCATCTCTGCCGGGCATGTGGTACGCCCTGCTGCATATCTCAAGCACACGGCGGGGGGATGAAATGTGGGTGCTGATCTGTGTCCACCAACTTCCCGTCCACTAACTTCCTCTCAGTCAGGGCCGGCCCCTCGTCGACACCAAGGGCGCATCTTTGCCGTGCTCATTGCGGACCCTCTCACAGCTCATCCGCATTGGCTGTTGTTGAGTAAGTGTTCACGGCTGCGACCGTTCTCTTCAGACTGAAGAGATCGGCCACAGGCCTCTACTAAATACACGACCCCCGCAAGCCAAACATCACGTAGTCGTCGCGTCCCCATCGGGACTGGATGGCGCGGTCAAAACTACAACACTCCCCCTGACCGCGCTATCCAGTAGCATCAGCAAAGTCCAATCCGATCATGCGGTGAAGCCGGGAGTAGTGTCGCGGGGGAGAATTTTGGTGAGTAGGTTGGCGGGGTTGGCACCGGATTGGCAGTAGTGAATGGTAATGAGTTTCTTCTCGATGAAGTCGCGAATGTTATGATACTTAAGGGCTATGTGCTTGGCCTTGTCGTGCATCGCGGGATTTTCAGCAACTGAGATGGCCGACTGATTGTCGCAATACATGGGCGATGGATAATCCAATGGGTGTTCCATCAGCTCACCGAGCAGATTTCGAACGAAAATGAGCTCCCTGCTCGAATGACTGCCTGCGACATACTCAGCTTCCATTGTTGATTGCGCGGCAACACTTTGCAAGCGGCTCATCCAAGATACCGCGCCGCCGGCAAGGATAACCACTGTCCCAGAGGTTGACCATAACTTGTCCTTGTCGCCCGCCCAGTCCGAGTCCGTGTAGCTGATGAGGGATCGAGAGATGGGCGCTGTCGAGCGGCCAAGTCTGCGGCGGTAGGTGATGCCAAGACCAAGTGTACCTTTAATGTATCTCAAAAGATGCACCTGCGCGTTCCAATGCTCTATGCTGGGGTTTGAGCTGAACCGACTCAAAACTCCCACAGCAAAGGCCAGGTCACTGCGCGTACCCAGCATCCCATACATCACAGATCCAAGAAGACCCAAGTAGTTGTTGCCGACCATCAGCGCCCGCTCCTCGTCCGTTTTGGGCGACATTTCTTTCGTCAATTTTGTGCCGATGGGGAAAGGAATGGACGCAGGTCTGCAATCCGCCATTCCAAACCGTTCAAGTACACTCTCAAAGTACTTGCGTTGAGAAATCCGCACAGTCCCCGAGTTGAGATCCTGTTCGATCTTGAGGCCGAGACAGTAGGAGGCGATACCGAGGTCCTTCATCTTCAGGCGCGCTGACAGCTTCGATTTGACGATATCCCAGGTAGCTTTATCATTGGTAGCTCCCTGTAAGTCATCGACATAGAGCGCAATGACAATGACAATGTCCCCACGTCGGCAAAGATAGATACTGTGGTCGGATTGAAGGCGCGCGAAGCCAAGAGATTTGAATATGGAATCTATAAGGCGGTACCACTGCCGGGAAGCCTGCTTGAGGCCATAGATGGATTTGTGAAGCCGTAAAACCATCTCGTCCCCATGCGCATTGCGTTTTTAGGGAAGACCTGGCGGCTGAGACATATAGATCTCCTCGTCGAGCTCGGCATTTAGGAAAGCGGTGACGACGTCCATTTGGTAGATGGTGAGGCCATAGTAGGCGGCGACAGTGAACATGACACGAAGAGAGGTAAACTTGACCACAGGGGCGAAAGTCTCGCTGTAATCAATCCCAAATATTTGGGTGAAGCCACGTGCAACGAGCCGAGCTTTGAATCTTTCAAACTCGTTCCACTGGTTCATCTTCACACTAAACACCCACTTGCACGTTACCACCTTCCTCCCCTCCAGAAGATCGGTATACTCGAAGGTCCCGGTGTCCACAAGCGACCTAAATTCCGCTGCCATCGCGTTGGCCCACTCTTTGGATTCTGCACTCGCCATTGCTTGTCTGAACGTCAACGGAACGGGAATTGTGGGCGCTGGGACTCGTGCAGCACGAGCCTGAGCTCGGAACTCCTTCCCCTCCTCAAGCTCAGGTGCGTCCTCAACTTCTGGTGGCAGTTTATGCTTATATCGACCTTTCAGCAGCTTTGCGCGCTCGTCCGTCATCTCGTCGAAACGGGAGGGCAGCCTGCGCGTCCTGGGCGCCAGCGGCGCCTCGACAACGACCTCGGCCAGCCCCTCTTCATCCGCATCCCCATCCACACACTCATCTCGCTCCTCAACCTCCGCCTTGTGCTCGTTGACAACATCCACAACATCCATCGCATCTGTCGGCAACGGTAGTGTCGCATGCTTGGGGGTAGAAAATGCCTCAGGAGTAGGAAGGTTGGGGATAATGGGTGGAAGGTTTCGAAGGTCCATTATCACCTCAGTCCACCCAGAACTTGTTCCGCGCTCAACGAATGTTACATCTCTAGACTTGTACACCTTCTGTGTTTTTCTGCTGTAGCACTTGTATGCCTTGGACTGTGTTCCAGGGAGTGCGTAGTAGCCAATGAGAATGCATTTAACCGCCTTATCTGCCAACGTCACGCGACTTTTCTCCGGCAACACCTGGACGTAACACTCACACCCAAAAGGCCATAGGTGGCTAATTTCTTGTCGACGTCCAGTCCATGCCTCTTCTGGGATGCGTCTGTCAAGCGACGCACACGTTGGGCAGAAGTTTCGTGTCACGGCGCCATAGAGCACTGCATCAGGCCAGAATCCAATCGGGAGCTTGGCCTCGATTAAATTTTCCCTCGCACTATCCTCCAGTGTACGGTTTGCGCGCTCAGCGACACCGTTCTGCTGAGAGGTGTGGGGAGCAGCAGTTTGGTGAATTATACCTTCGGATTCAAGATACGTCTCGAACTCGTCCGAAGTAAGTTCACCAGCGTTATCCGTGCGGATCTTTCCCAGCTTCTGTCCAGTCTCCTTCTCGACCCGAGCCTTCCACACACGAAAGCGTTGAAGCGCACTGCTCTTGAGCTTCATAAAATCGACGTCAAGATGGGCCGTGAAGTCATCCGTGAAGGTAATGAAGTAGCGGTTTCCGCCAATAGAATTTGGTAGTGGTCCAACCATATCTGAGTGCACTAACTCTAGAACACGAGTAGCGCGCCGTCTCCCATCTTTTTGGAACGGTTTGCGCGAAGCCTTTCCCCGAAGGCACGCCTCACACGACACTTGATCATCCCACTGGCCCATTTCCACACCATCGACCATCCCCGACGAGACAAGTTTTCTGAGGTCAGAGAAGTTCAGATGGCCGAGAGGGCAGTGTAGAGTGAGGATGTCGAGGCGCTTACCAGCAGGTGTAGGGGTTTTGGCTTTCAGGACAGCCGGAGAGCCAGGGGCAGGAGCAGGTGAGCCGTTGGCCAATTCTAATGTGTAGAGACCGTCCTTGAATATGGCTTCGCAGAGGGTAATGCCGCACAACTTGATGAAACAGAGGGCACCCTCAAACTCCAGCTTGACGCCGGGGATGGCTGTCAACTGTCCAGCAGAGAGCAGCGAGCCCGCAAGCTTCAGAACGTGCAATGTGCGCGTGAAGTGGATCGTCTGGATCCCGGTCAAACTTTTGATATGCCGTGCATTCGTTCTGCACCCAATAGCCTGGATCTCGCTATTATCGCCGAGTTGGATGGGGATGGGCTTGTCGAGGAGGGTGTATGTGATGCGCCGGAGTCGACGAAGAGCGTGTCAACACGGAGACCGCTGGTAGCCTTCTTTGTGAGGAGAACCTTCGGCTGGTCTCCGTCCTCAGCAACACCATCGTACGCAACCTGCGCAAGGCGCAGCTTCTCTTTTAGTTTCTCCTTCAGCTTCTCTTTCTGATCCTTCGCATCAGACGGACATTCGCGAGCAATGTGACCTTTGTTCCCACAATTGAAGCATGTCACTTTGCTCTTCCAATCACCACCACCACCGCCTGTACCACCGCGTCCACCACCACGTCCACCTTGTCCACCCCCGCGTCCACCGCGTGCGGTCTGCGCAACGTATGCCTTGACTGCATTAGCAGCCGTCTCATCGTCATGCGCCTTCGCCAACGCAAGTTTCTCTGTATGCGCTTTCAACGCATGTTCTCCGCGGCGATTCTCCTCCTGTATCTGGTGTTGTCGAACCTCCTCTTCAAGAAGGACGGGTGTAACGGTGAGGACATTCATGTGCTAGGTGAGGGAAATCGCTTGGACGAGCGGGGTAGATTCCGTTGGGAGACTTTGGAGCAGGTACTGCAGTAATTTGTAGTAGCTTAACTGGTCATTTCCCCGCTTCAACTGGCTGGCGTATCCCAAAAGGAGGTCGATGTGAGCCTGCAGCTGTCCGCTCTTGATCCCGCCATACTTGATTGTCGAGATCTTGTTGTGAATGGCGATCATCGACTGCATACCTTCGCGCTGATAAATTGTACGCAGGTTGTTCCACATCTCGACGGCGGTCGCAGCATCCCGAATATATGGCACTTGGTCGTCACTGACCATCTCGATGATGCGGCGCCTGGTCTTCCCATCCGCCTTGCGCCAATCTGGGTAGGCTGGGTTCGGGACCTCCACGTCGACTGTACCAGTTGCTGGGGCGACCGCAGTTTGCTGCACAACAGTTGTCAAAAAAACCCAAGGCCCACTGATGTACTGCCATAGGTCTTTGTCTTCAAATTTCGACTGAACTTTGAACGACCAGGTGTTCCAGTTTTTTCCGTCCAACAAGTTGAACGCGTAACGCGTAGAAACAATTGAGGTTCCCATAACCTGTTGTTGAGTAAGTGTTCACGGCTGCGACCGTTCTCTTCAGACTGATAGTATTAGGAATAGATACATGTTACTCACCTGCGACCGTTCTCTTCAAACTGAAGAGATCGGCCACAGGCCTCTACTAAGTACACGACCCCTGCAAGCCAAACATCGCGTAGTCGTCGCGTCCCCCTCGGGACTGGATGGCGTGGTCAAAACTACAACATTGGCTTCACGCAGATCCACTGGGATGGAATGTGGGCGCCGATCTGTGTCCATTAACTTCCCGTCCACTTACTTCCTCTCAGCCAGGGCCGGCCCCTCGTTGACGCGAAGGGGCACATCTTTGCCGAGCTCGCCGGATGACCTAATAACCCCGACTACGCCCCTGCAGTCACCCACGCATTCGACCTGCTCGCAATGTCGACAACGACTTCATGGCTGAGGCGGAGTTGGCTGAATCGAACCCTGAAGAATATGTCGGCTTTGAGATGGTTCTGAACGTCGCTGAGGATGGGAATGGCACAGAGGAGGACAGACCATAGTGATGTTCGTGCTGTGTATAGTACAGAGAAGTTGGTGGACATGTTGCTTGATCTTGTACAGTAGCCGCACTTTTTTACCCCCTTACTATACATTCACTTCAAAATGGACCCCATTCTCGGATGCCCTACTTCTGTAGGCCGTGCATGCCGCACGGTGCACTGTGTTTTTCACTGTAAGTTGGTGGACTCACTCCACCATGCCATGTTTTGTACGTCTCATTGAATCATGTAGAAAACAATAACATTACGATAGAATGTCAAAAGAAAAAAATAAAAATAATTAATTAATAAGGTTGAGGTCGGGGGTTGGGACGGTGGGCAGGGGCATCGGGGTGATGTGCGGGAGTGGCGGTGTGACGTGCGGGACGTGTTGTTGATGGGTGATGTGATGGGGAGGCGGTTTGATGGCAGCGCGGGCTCGTGATGGCAGCGGCGCTGGGGACGGCAGCGAGCGGTGACGACGGCGGCGGCAACAGGCGATGAAGACGGCGGGGAGGGCGGTGGCCTCCGTAGAGGTAGTGGCCACCACCCGTCATAGTTGGTGGACGGCCTTAGGTGATCTCCTAAGTCCCCCACATAAGGGATATAAGAGATTCCCGTGAAATCACATTAAACCCTCTAGTTAGAGGCTGAACCCCCCCCCACGTTCAGCCTCTAACTAGAGGGGTTAGTGGGGCACATTAGGTGGGGAAATCCCATCCTCAACAGCTCTACTTACCATTTTCGGTACATTTCACCTGGTTGCCTGTTGGGCTGCCAGTTGTCAGTGTATGTATTTGACATACTCCGCTCAGGCCCAAGCCAAGCCCGAAGCCCGGGCTTGAGAGGCAGAGTCAAAGAGTTGTGGAGGCTGATAATTTCTCAGTCTATGTGACGGCTAACGTTAATTTAACACTCTAAAACATATTTACATACCTGCTCACGACGTTTCCAGCCATTTCAACCACATTTCCCTTTTCGGACATTCTAAATTGAGGTTTCCATTGGACTTTTCACCCGGTTCTAATGCAGAGTTCAACCCCAAATGCATTTTTTGGATCACTTGTAAAGAGTGGGCCTTCAATCGAACAAACTTCCGTCTCTGAACTCAAAGGAAGCTCACCTTTATAGGTAATACCCAGGCCCGGGCTTGAGCCCTGGGCTTGGGCCTGAAAAATCTGAAGCCCACTCAGGCCCGTCTCTGGGCCCGGCCGGGCTTGGGCTTGAACGGGCCTGGCCTGGCGGGCTTTGGGCTTGAAGCCGGGCCCTGTGCATCACTAGCCTCGACAACAAGACATCAGGACGACTCCACCGTCGCGAAATCCCTGAGCGCCCCCGCGCTCCTGCCACTCGAAAAGGAAGGTGTTCTAAGGTGATACATCACCGACCACTCTCATGAGAACGATTGATACATTGCGTATCCGCCTCTCATTAGAACGTGGTGATGTATTAAAACCCCAGATACCGCTGTAGGTGTTGGGAAGAAGCAAGACGATCATCACAGCCACGGTGATCGCAGTTGGATTGGCCATCACGGAAGGAGTGCCCGAGAAACACTGCAGTATAAACTGGGGGTGCCCACAGCAGCACTTCATCGGAGGGCCTGATCTCATCTCTGCGGCTGTTATGTCTGTGCAAATCAGTCTTTCATTTTTTCACATTTATCGGTTCTGGTCGCACTCAATCCAACCCTGATCGTGCTCCCGTCACCTCCGGACACACAATCACGCACTACATCAGACCCTGCACCACTCCGGTAATACTCCAGCACACTCCAGCTCACTCCGGTTGATTAACGGTTCACCTGTTCCCGGACCTATCCCGGAATACATAGCTCTCGTCCAATCGTGGATTGCTGACTACTTCTTCCTTATTATCCACTTCGCTTTCATTACCTTACCTTCTTGGCCACCTCTGGCCTCACTCCTCACCCCGTTCACCCTTCGGTCATCCTGGTTAATCCCGGAACCTCTGGACTAGTCATCCAGCCCTGACCGGTTCTCTGCGGTTCATCCATATCGCCCCGGAACATTCTACCTGAACATTGCACCTGTACTTCACTGTGATACAGGTTGTGGCACCTCCGCACTCCTTGGTACATTCCGGACCGTGATTATGTAATCACTCCGAACTCCGGTCCTCCACGTTCCTTGGTTCAGCTCCACTTCACCCACACCTCTGCCCCTATGCATTGGAACTCTCCTAAAGGACTGCCAACGTCCTCCGGAATGATTCCTTGCAACTGTGTCCACTCCGGCGACCCGGAGCTCCCAAAACCACCAACACTTAACATCAGTACCTTGGAACTCGTTCATCTCAACTACCAACATGCCAGTCCAACATCTGGTACAATTATGCGCTATTCCATCTATGCCCAATCACTCCTGCTCTCGTTCCAGTCGCTCCGGACATCTCTCCGGAAACCGGAGTTACCCGGAGTCACCGGAGTCATCAGACTCTTCCCCGGAACGTTCGCTATTATGCCTTATCAACTCCTCTTCCATTTATGCATCCCTTATCACTTCTCATCTATTGTTTCAACGCTCTCATCACTTCTCCTTGTTATCTTTTCATATGCTTCACGCTTCCATCATATTCTCATCATTCCCCATCGCTTCTTCATCTGCCTCAAGGCAGATGTCATAGCACTTACATCTTATTACTCTTCTATCCATCCGTTCATCTATCAAACCATATGCTCTACCTTTCCCCTTTCTTTACTTCCCATTTATTCCTTACTCCCACTTCATATCTTCTGCCGCATGGTAGTGTCTTCTTCCATGTGGTTCACTTTGTTTCATGTTGCTTCACATTGCCTCATGTTACTTATTCCCTTTTGTACTAATTACTTGTCCCCAGTATAAATACCGGTACTTTACATCTTGTACAGTTATTATATCCGTGCAACTCACTATCGGGATATCATTCCGGAACGGTCGCTGACCTCTCAGGCGATTCCGGGAGCTCCGGGTCTCTGGAGTCTCCGGAATCCCTGGAGAAGTGTTATCAAGGCAATGCGGCTTATCTGAATGGTTCCTCGTATATCCGATGCGTACCATATGGTCTCTACTTCCTTCCACATGCTTCACATCTTCCATTCTCACACTTCCTTGTTCTTCAACAACATGAGGTGATCCCATTAGGAATCTCCACATGGATTTCATATAACTCCTTATGTTCAGATTACAAGTACTGTACTATATAAACACCTAGACTACACTCCTGTTCTTCAGTTTAATAATTAAGTTGCTTCTGTGCTCTGTAGTTGCTTCTGGGTTTTACACTCCGGTCTCCCCGTAACCGGAATCCTCCCCTCACTCTCCTCCTCACTCCGGTGGCTTGGATAGTACACTCGCCCTATTGTCTTGTGGCGTTGTGTTACTCCGGTCGACCACCCTCCTCCCTCGGTTTCATCGTTGTGTCCGGTAGCCAACTGGAATACCTTGGTCGCTGTAATCCCTCGTTCATCATCGACCGGCCATATCCTTCCCTTCCCCGGACCTGGATATAACAACAGTATCCGAAAAATAAAAGTTATCCATGCTTCCTTCTCATGGACTGTTGCCAATCGTCTCTTGAGGTTCTGGTCATTGCCTCTCGACGTCTCCCTCTCTATGGCCTTGCTCCCGTCTCCCTCTGGTTCCCTTCTGTGACTCCGGTCACTCCGGTCACAACTCCGGAGTCCTCGCTCGGCCATACCAACAACTGCGGTTCAACTCCAGGTTGTCTCCCGTGTCATGGATATGCCTCTAGTTCGCTCCGGCGCCCCGCCTTTGCTCCATCTTCATGTCAACCATTCTGGTTCACACCGGAACTGTGCTGGACGACTACCCAACAAACACCGGTTATGCTCTTGTGTCTCCGGTCCAGGTTATCCCTGTCCCGTCGCCATCTTCGAGCTCGTACGACTCGGACCTTGGCATAGGACACTTCCCCATCTCGCAGCCCGAGGCCAGTCAGTCGGTCACCCTAGCTGAGTTGTGGTGTTCCGAGAAGTGGCTGATCTAGACATCCGTTCATCTCCGGTTTGTGGCTTAGCCCGGCTCCGGTCATATGATCGGATATTCCTTCCCTCTTGGCTCAGCGATATAACAGCGGCGATCAAACTGTTCTCCCACGGCCTGTATTTCTTACTACAAGTCACAAAAAAAATTCTCCCAACAAAGGAGAATATCATGGTTTTCTCCAGACGGGTTTCTCCGGGCTAGAGAACAAAGGGTCTTTTCTCCTCGCGGAAAAATAAGCTGTTCTCCCCCCCGGAGAATTTTTGGATGGTCGGTCCGGCCAAATTTGGCGGGCGTTTGGAGAATTTTTGTTTCTTCCGGCGGGAAAACAAAGAGTTTTCCGGCCGGGAGAAATAGGCCTTTGTTATCCAGGCTGGAGAAACATGGTAGGAGAAAATCATGATATTCTATACTTATCTTCGCGGGAGTTGTAGTAAGAAACCCATGTCCGTTCTCCCAGGGGAAAACAGATTGTCGCTAGTCTCTCGTAGACAGACGCTACAACAATATGATGCTCGTACCTCGCATGTTGTAGTCTGTTGATTAGGGTGATCGACTGATCGCTAGCCGGCTTATGACAAATCACAAAATTTCCCGGGTGTTGAACCACTACCTGTGACGCGTCTTCCGTCGATTTTACGCCGCATTGACGTGCAGAACATCGAACTCAAGGTGTCATGCGGTCAGATTTTGTTGCTAGGTCTTGAGAATGACGATGCCGAGTTTTGAGGGTTCGGCACACCGACGGCCGAGATGTTGGTTCAAGGCTTAAATAGCGGTATATTTATTATTCTGAACACACAGATCCCTTCATTGGGTGCTATAATGTCCTGATTTATTTGAACTTCTACTGCTGAAGGCTGTATGGAGTGGTATGAAGGGAGGGGGAAAATGATTTGTAATCACCCGCTAAAAGATTGGTAATAAGCGACCTAGTCAAACACGGTGGCGCAGTCAACTACAGACTAGATTGTCGCAGTGATAAGAGCTCCCATACTGGGAGTGCTTGGAAAAGCACTCCAAACGAGCGCTCGGACAAGCCACACCGCTAGGGCCTAAATAAAAACGGAACTCAAGTTAGCTCCATAATACAAAGTTTCTTAAAATATTTAAAATGGCCATAAACTGATTTTGATACCTTGCACTTAACACTTAGTGAAATTCAATCCCTAATGTAACCTTTCACGGTCCATTTAAAGCCCCCACTAAACCTCAAGTATAAACAAGTTTGCACCCATATTAAATCTTTTCTGAAACTTTGAATTACGGAGCTAACTTAGGTGCTGTTTTCATTTAGGCGCAGTACTTCAAAACTCGCACCACTGTGATGCTGCACCGGGGCCTATGGCAGGGGGCCTAAATAAAAACAGCATTTAAGTTAGCTCCGTAATTCAAAGTTTCGGAAAAGATTTAATGTGGCCACAAACTTGATTTCATACCTGAGGTTTAGTGGGGACTTAAATGGACCATAAAAGATTAGATTTCACCGAGCCTTCAAATTCAAAGTATTAAATCGGGTTTTCGGCCGCACTACATGGGATACAAATGATCGGAAACATCCGAGCCCGCGGTTGATCTCAACCTCAATCAAGTCACAGCTGACCGTGACGGCGGAGTAGCTACAAGTGCAAAAAGAAAAAAGAAAGTAGAATATAGTGCCAGAGGGCTTCCCGAGTTGCTTCGGAGACCATTCAAGCCATTTCCTGCTAGTAGTTCTTGGAATCAACTGCAGCTCGGATATTTCCCAAAAATGTTGCCGCAGTAGGTTAAGGGAGAGGCCATATAGCATCCTGTAGTTGTCCTGTAAAGCAATGTAGCACTGTGTATTGCTAAGGTACCAATATGTAGCCTACAGTTACTCTGTAGCTGCTATAGCTCGCTATCAAAATCTGTAGATCTTTATAGCGCTATCTAATCAACCGGCGTGCTACGGTCCGGGGGGTTTTTCCTGATGTGTCCCTCCTTTGTGTATTCTTTGTCGGGTGAAGGATGATTGTTGACCTTTGAGCCATGTCACATCCATGTGCGGAGCATGTGCGTTGAATGTGCATTTAAGGCACACGAAAACCATGTGCCTGGGTCTTTGCCCCGGTGTCAATTAAGTATGACTGCCTTTATCGGACTAAAATACGATGCAAAGTCAATGCCATTGAATTGCATCGAGTCGGCTCGATGCAATTTGGTGCAACTCAATGTGATTCAGTGCGATGCAATGCAAATCAATGAAATTCAATGGAAACCGTAGTGCAATGTAATGCAGAAAAACTGCCAGAACATTTGCATCGAATTGCATTGAAAATCACATGAATGCAGTTAGATGCAGATCAATCAAACTGCATCGAACTGCACTGACCCACCGATGCAATTGGATGCAAACTAATGCAATTTGAATGCAATTGCACTGAACTGCATCGAACTGCATTGCCGTTCTGCATTGAACTGTATTGCACGAGAAACTTTGGTCCTCAAGTCTCCCATATATGGATGTGCAGGTTCGGTTGCCGCTATCCACCATTACGCGTAACCTTAGACCATACCGTTAGGTGTATCGGATCCCAGGGTCCGGCATCTGCTGCAATAACCATGTACAGAAGATCTGAAGCACAACCATTCAATAAACCTTGAAACACTGCGGTTAATACATCCTGCTCCTCCTCCTCCGGGGATATATCATGGATTTCATCAATGGCTCTAAATTTGACGTATAGATCGAAGGAATTTATATGCTCCCGATGCTTGATATTGATGCATGCGAGCCCTTGTATACTCCCTTCTTCTCCTCAAGAGTGAGTATTCTCTCTGCTTGACGTATGAATCGGGGCGGAGCTAATGCCCGAGAAGCCTGAGTTCCGTCTCAACTTCGTGGCTATCAGTGCATAGGGTAGCAATGGCCATTGTGGAGTTCTCATTAGAAAGAAGCATCAGGCTTGAGATGAGAACAAAAATTCAGACTTGACTTGAACTGAAATGAAAATCGAACCATGGGAACTTTCGAGGATTGCATGGTCTTGCTCTACAGTTAGTATATGATTGAAAGTAAGATTTGTAGGAATTTGACCCAAAGGTGGCCGAGATAAGAGGTGCCCTCAAGATCGCCCGTTAGCATCAAATGAGTGCATCAATGCAAATCAATGCAATGTTGATGCAGTTCCTTGTTTGGAAACGTCGATGCAAAGTTGGATGCAGTGCAGTGCACTGTAGTGCAACTGATCAAACTCTTGGTTAAAGATGAAGTGCATTGAAATGCATTGTAGTGCATTGCATTGCATCGAGTTGCACCGGGGAGTATGAGGGTCATTATTGGACAAAAAAGCGTTCTGCACGATGCTGCACGCGTGCCGCCGTGCAGATGAGTGCTGGCGGATGCAGGCGAATGCAACTGCGTGCAGTTGAATGCTTGGTATGAGCTGCACTGAGCTGCATTTTGCCTGCATTCATGAGGTGGATATGTGTCTTATTCCTGTTGAAAATCTTGACTCCGTGCTGGGTGCATGCAGCATTCTAGTTCGATCGGTCCCACGACTCCGTCGGTTGGCTTATTTAGGTATTGTCTCCTATTCCTATTTGATTTCTCCTAAACGTTGTCTCTCAATTAAGTGTCCTTCGCAGTTTATCAAATGCTGTGTCGGACACACTTTGCTTCTGTAATGTCTCAAGTTCAGCCGGGCGGTGGCCTGGCTCCTCGCGGCCGTTGCTTACACCCCGAATGCTTGTGCAGCGGGACAGTATTTCAATATGGGGAGGCGAGTTAGCTTTTCGACCTCCGGAGTACTACTAACCCCTTTGTCAGAGCGAGTACCGAGAGTACCCCGGCCAGCCTGGGGGGTTTGTACAGTTCCTCATAATCCTTCCCTTTACCGGATTGTAAAGCACTTATGGGTCCTAATAACCCATTCCAAGCTGGGTAGTTGAATATAGGTGTGACAACTGAATTTCCATGTACACCCAGTCTCCGGATATCCAGCGGCAAAACAATCAATTCCCAGCGCAAAAACACGTCGTAGTCAACGATAGGGTTTGTATAAAATTTTAGATTGGGTACCACTTCGGGATCCACTACATATCGGCGAGTGGATCCTCCATATCTGCCAGGGGCTGCGGTGCCAGGACGGAAGCGTCGGCGAAACGGGCAAATTCAGGATGCTCTGCTCGCAGTGAGACAGGCACAAGAGCGAGGTCAGGACGAAGGCCGGGACGCGTTCTGCGGGAGCTCATGCACGGGAGGGGGGTAAGCAAGATGACCCATCACACGTAAGATGGCGAGAAATAATAAATGGTAGGATTGGAGACCAAATTCCATTGGCCTTGATTTGCCTACGGAAATGAGTTGAGTGCAGCACGCGTGCTGCATCAATTCGGTGGGAGTTCTGCACGAGTGCAGAAGAAATGTAGTGCGCGTGCAGCATCAGTGCTGCACACTTTACAGACCGTGAGTTCGAATGCAGCATCGGTGCCAATGGGGCCCAGAGAGTTCATTGAAATTGAGGCCTACAGCAGCATCAGTGCAGAACTGGTTGAGGAACGCAGAAGCACGCATTTGCACGCGTGTACACGCGTTCTGCATCGGCAAGCACGCACCGCACGAGTGCGCACTCGTTGAAACTGGAATTTTGTCCAGTAAAAGCTGTCATAGGGGACTGCATCGAGTTGCATTGGAATGCATTGAACTGCATCGATGTGCATCGAATTGCACTGAAAAAATTGAATTGCATCCAATGACATCGTATTTTAGTCCGATAAACACCGTCATAGTTAAGTGCTTTCAGTGTTGTAGTTAAGGGTCTTATTAAGGGTAGTCCCCAAAATTAAGGCCTTAAGTCTTGTTAAGGCTTATTATGGGTGCTCAAATTAAGGGTCATATTAAGGGTTAATTCCTAAAATAGCTGTGCCCGGGCGCTGCACAAATAGAACACAAAAACAGAGTACTAACTTTTGTATTCATCCCAGAGCCCCAATTCCTTGTCACTGTGCTTAGATGCAGGAAGTTCCATCAGTGAGATTTCCGCTGCTTTGAACCATGGGAGAAAATATCCGAAGACCCTTGAACATACCCTCAAGCTGTGAAGTTATGCTTCAAAAGGCTACGGTTCGTGTTGGGTTCGCGGGACAGATTATACGATGGAGATGAGAGTACTGACCAAACTTGGACCAAATATTTACTGCAGTGATAATTTATGATGGGAGAATGTTAAGGCTTAATAAGGGCTTTAGATGCGACCCGCCCGATATTAAGGGCTTAGTCTTAACATGACTTAAGCCCTTATTAAGACTAAGCCCTTAACCCTTAACTGCAACACTGAGTGCTTTTACTTTCACAGTCACGGTGTGACACATTGCTCCCATCACCACGACCGTGACTCTCTAGGGTATTCTAACACGCTCCGCAAACAATTATACCCTAACACGCTGCACTCAGTGTAATGACGATGCATCATGCTCTCGAGATCTCGGAACTCATACAAACCATCTGCGACCATCTGGATCCTATAGCGGATGAGCTTGACCTGAGCCACGCTAGTGCGCCAGCCCTACAACGGCACACGGTCAGCCGGCGCGCTCTTACTGCCCTGGCTAGGACCTGTCGGATGTTTCACCAACCCGCCATTGCCGTGCTCTGGAGAAGCCAAAACTCATTACATCCTTCCCTAAGACTCATGCCGGATGGACTCCTAGCCTGCAGTGATGACACGCACTTTTGGGTGAGTTGTCTGCGCCTACTGTTCCTTGGCTTCACTATAAACTCTGAATTTCAGACGCTTTTACGCCCTCTACGGCCTAGTGACTGGGAGCGACCCGTCATCTATACCGCTCGAGTGAAAGTGATATGTGTCTCCTCCAGCCGTTTGCACCGCGGTCTCTGGGGTATTCTACCGGCCTTGGGCTCTCAATGCCCTGGCGGCCATCTATTTCCCAATCTCAGCTCGTTTACTTGGAATCCCATATTTCGGGCTGTTGGTAGCCTCCCTGCCCTGCTACCTCCAACATTGACCACAATCTCAATTGTTTGTGAGCCTTCGAACACCAACATCTTCCTACTATCGATGATCCCCACTTCCTGTCCCAATCTCAAGCACGTCTCGATAACTTTGCGACCGGAGGATGTGACCACGGGACATATTGCCGATATGGCAATCTCCCTGGTCGTCCGCAGGCTGGAGGGTTTGGAGTCCTTGACAATGGGGGTTCCCACTGTGATGGCGCTACTTCACTTGGCGGGACTGTTCAAATTGACTTCCCTCAGGTTACTTGGGCTGCCCATGGAACTGTTCGCCTCGTCCCCCATTTCACCACTGCCCATTCCACCCCCCATATTCTCCCAGCTGTCGAAACTTGTGCTGGGGCCGATGGAGGTTGGCTCCGTGACGAAATTCCTCACTCTTTTATCCGACACTCCATTCACCATGCTGGACTTCACTTTGGAAAGTTATATCAGTGTGGCCGAGATGGATTCTTTCCTTCGGCAACTCCAGAGAGCCACGCGCAATGACTCCCTTGAGGGCTTCATATTGCGAAATGTTGCAAGTGGCATGCTAGAAGCGGAGGTGCAGCACTATCGGATGGCTGGACATTCGTTGAGCTTCCTTGCCTGCTTTGTCAACCTCAGAATTCTGAACATAGCGTGGGCCGCTGGTTTCGAATTCAACGATGGCTGCATGGCTGAAGTCGCCGCGGCCTGGCCACGTCTCGAAACCCTGGAGCTACAATCTAGTGTGCTGGTTGCACGTCCCAAGATGACCTTGATGGCACTCCATTTCCTGGCGCAGCATTGTCCTCAACTGGCCGTGCTGAGGGTGGAATTTGATGCAGCATCTATCCCCCCATCTTGTTCTCATCTCTCTCAGGCACAACTTACCTATCTCGAGGTTGGAACTTCGCCGATAGCTAGCGCCTCCTCCGTGTCGCGCTATCTCTCTGATTTGTTCCCCAACCTCACGGCCATTATGACCGATCGTGATCTTTATAGCGTCGTTGAACCAGAAGAGATTGCTCAGAGTCCGCCGGCCATTGAGCGGGATCGCCTGTGGAAGCAGGTGGAGATGGAGCTCATAAGCAACTAGTTTCTGATTATTCCTTAGGGTTGGGTTAATCCAACCGTCGGTTTCAAGCCCATCGTTAACATTCTTATTCATATAAGGACGAAAGTACTTGTTCCCGGACATATTCTTCGCACCTCGTGCTAGTCAAGGCCATTCGATTAAATGTACGCTACAATATCGCTGAGGAACAGTTTGATTGGTCTAATTACGGAAATTGATAGCCGAGGGCCGTCCCGCCGAGACTTGAGCCGAAGTTGCCGTATTCTGCAGCCTACAAACTTGAGCACTATTCGAAGGATTTTGGGGAACATTCAATTCCTAAATTACCGGTTGAATGTTTCATTCATTAGCCTTGAATGTATTTCTCCATCTTAAATCCCAGGAAATAATGTGTTGCAGAAGTCAACCGGGACCAACAAAACTCGATATGTACGTAGATTCCAACGGACGGTACATTCGATCATGCGCGGCACATTCCCATATAATGGACTTTATTTGATCTCGACTAGCATTCGGTTAGCGGTTCGGGTTCGGGTTAGCGGTTCGGTTAGCGGTTAGGCTTCGGGTTAGCAGGTTAGGTTTGGGTTGGTTAGAGGAGGTTAGAGGTTACTGGTTTGGAGTTTGGGGTTTGAGTTTGAGTTAGAGGGTAGAGGTTAGGGTTCCGGTTTATGTCGGGGTAAGGGATCTGAAAAAAGTGGATCGGAACTTGTGTTTTCAACTCACAGGCATTTTGATAGGGGATCAGGAATCAAACCCGGCACATCAAGGTGAATGTGCCGTCTTTCGCGCGTTGTATATGCCGAGCATTCACATGTGCCGATGTGTCGAGCTTTAGGGTTGGCTAGTGCCTGGGAATCGTCTTTAGGGGGGTGAGCAGAGTACCGAGGTGTGCTCTCTGTGACCGGTGTTATTATCACCAAGTTATAATCGTCGTTATCGTCCTCGTGATTGTGTCCTTTTGTAAGTCTTTCGCCAATATCTGGGTTTCCGCGCGCTGAATTTCGCGGGTAGCTTTCCACCGTGTGTCGTCGACGATGTCAATACCTCGATGGAGGTCGGAAGGGATGTGCGGTCGGTTTTGTTGAGGATGGAGTTTCCTCTTTGGGTTGTTGGCGTTCAGTGCCAGATCAGAACGATCTCTCCTTTCATTTATTTATCATTCTTCTTGACGTCGATCGTATTCTCACTTAGCTATTTATTCATTCATCTTACCTGCGAGCTTACCTGCAGACATCAACTTACTGTATTCTCTACCACTTAAATCGGCTCAGCATGCATCTCAATTATTAGGACGCAGCAGGAATACAAACGGGGGAAAAACATGTATAGGTTGAGGGAGCGACTAAGTGGGATCTACAGATCTTGCGTGCTCTTCGCAGCTCGGGGAGGGAGTCTCGGCGGAGACTGCGGCATTGGACCTGCTTTCACTGTCCGCGCTCCCCTTCCCGTTACCAACTTCGGTCGTTTGGCAGGGGGATCTTGCGTAGCATCCCCGTTCTCATCCACCGTCACATGTCTACGTTTTTGCGCCTCACTAGGAGCTGATTTCGGAGCTCTCGGTGGCCGATTGATCACGTCGGTCGCGCGAAGGGGGCCACGGTCGAAAGCATGCGGCTGGCCATTGGTCATGTCGTCCCTGCCTGTATTGCACGATGAGAACGATGAATCCGAAAGACACGTCAACTTACCGGCCCCTTGACCGACGAATCCGACGATGACGCTGGAGTCCGTGGAAGCGGTCGATGGAAGTCTAATAATGCTCCCTCTCGTGCTCATGGCTTCTGCAGCAGCATTCGCAAAATGTATCAAGTGAGGACTCTTGATGCCCAATTTATTCTCTGTCTGCACTTCCGCCGGCGGGTTCTGATTCCCAGCCAGCGCCGGGGCCGTGACGGGAGCTAGAGAGCTGCGGTAGTCCTGCGGAGCTAGAGCCATCAGTGCATTTGAGTAGTAGCTATTTGAATGGTTCAGTGCAGACACTTTCACAAGTTTAGTAGTTAACGACTTGGAACGCACGTGACCATGCACACGGCTTGATGTCGGCAACTGCGGCCAACGGAATAAAAGCGTTTTTTTTGTGCTTTTTTGTGCCGCAGCATAGTGCTGGCCACAACAATTCAATCCTGACCTTTTTGAAGGCATCTATTCAACGCAAAATGTTACCAAGAACCGCGAAAACTCTACGTAGTGCTGATGTCCCTTGCATTGTAGTCATTGTAAACTGCCGCGGTGTCCGATGCTTCCACTCTGCAAGATATGCCGCAGCCACGCTTTCCTCTCCCACTGCTTGCCTCCAGATCGGGGTCTCGTTAATAACCTGGTCCACCAGTGCAATCGAGCGGCTCGCTCAAGGGGCTCCCATTCCAAGAATGGTTCAATGTACCTCCCAGATGGTCCAGTTTTGCCCTCTGAACACAAATGTGTATGGCATCCAGGTGCCATTTAAGCCTGTTTTCGACGTAGAGACCAAAACATTATTACTATATCTGGGCGTGGAAGGGTGTACGTGAGTGTACAGCCACACCCAATGCGGTCACCATCAATCCATCAATCCCTGCCGACGCAGTCCGAAAAATAAAAGTAACTTGAACATGAGTCAAAATGGTCTGGGAACACTTCAATTGCAATACAAGTACTGAATACATTGTGTCTGAGCACAAACTTCCGACCCGTTGTGTGTTTTGGGGCGAAACGGTACATAGGGGTCTTCCTAAAAAGGCAATTTCCCACGAGGGGGGGGGGGGGTCAAGCCACTGAGCTGAGAAAAAAATATCAAGTCAGGGTATATATTTCGGGTAATGGGATCCCCTTGGGCTCGCTGCATAGTCGGGGTTATGAACAAGAGTTTAACCTGTCCGTGCAAAATCCTAATGTATGGCATGCGCGAACGCAACACAACTGTGTGTCAAATTTTGGAAGGAGATGACTGCATGGATGTGGAATGGAGGGACTACGAATGCAACCGGGTCGGTTATGTGCAGGACTTCCAATCCCTCGAGCGCATCCAGCGCATCTGCGATGCGGGATCCATGACCAGTCCACGAATGTGGGTATTGAACTCCCCACCATCGAAGATTTTTGAAAGTTGGTGGCCAGAACAGCCACAGCTTCTCGCCGTCAATGTGAGCTATGCCTGAAGCGAGACCGGCGAAATCGATGTGCATATCACTGAGCCAGCCTGGAGCAGTTTGGACAGATGCCACCCAAGGCCTCTTACCTCGCTTTTTGAGATACTCCGTACGCTCGGCATCGACTCGGACCTTACCTCCCTTTTTCGTAGATGTGAACGGAAACAGTTTACCAAGCTCCGCCTCTGCGTACATCCACTCGTAGTCAGTGAATGCGAACTGAGGGCCTAGCTGCTCCAGGAGACCGTTCCAGTCCAATCTGCACTTGAGCATCCCTTTGTCCGTCGCGGTGATGTTGAGCAATGTCACAATTCTTTTCCCCGGCCGCCATGGCTCCATGAGGGTGCTCTTCAAATGCACGTCAAGTACAGCAGACACTGGCTCCCTCACCATCTCCGCTTCCGCGGAAAGTTCCTGATAGTTTATGAGGTCATCCCCCATCGCGATGAGGTCGGCGAGGACCAGGGAGCTGGCGGGGACCACAACGTAGCTGGGAACCTGGAAAGTCTGATGCCGAACTAGGGCTGTCGGCCACTGCGCGAGTCGATCTAAGATCACAACGGTCTTCGCGGACACCATGGTGTAGTATGACAATGGAGGGCCCCGCCATCGCTGTCCAAGCTCCACCGCGAACACATTTGTAGGTGAAATATTCACCACCGGCACTACGGATTGGTCGACCATGTCGCCAGGGACCGGACTTTCCTCGCGACGCCTGGTGGCAGGGCGTGCGGAGCTCTCGAGCTCAGGATTGTCTGAGATTGACTTGTCAATGGACCCATCTTCCAGAAAATAAGGCATCTCTGACCTTTTTGTTTGCGCTTCTTGTGCTCCGAGACTGTACGCCGGTTGACCCATCGGCAGTCATGCGCTAGTCGCATTTCCTTTAGTGTGGGGTGCGGCGAGGCCTCTTGGGCTGCAATCCATTCCCCCGACCTGGCAGAATACATTCGCCAGTCACCATCCGAGATCAGAACCAAGTCCCCGTCCTGGTCACTTGCAGTAGGGCCAGGAATCGCCCCGTGATGTCGGCGGTAATAATGGTTTTGTTTAGAGTGCTTAAATGAGAACACTGAACCGTTCTCAGTTGTACAAGGAATATCATAGGCAAGATGAAAGATCTTACATTCCAGAGCTGGCAGAGTACTACTGTACTATTTCATTCAATTCGCATGTCACAGGTCACACCCGTTTTCCGGGGACCCCGCCAATAATTTTCTTTCGATTTTAGCAGATTTTGGAGATTTGTCGGAAAAATTATTTGATCCCATTAGGGTGTTTCACACAACACTATTTGGGGCCCAACTTGGGTCCCAACTCGATGTCCAACTTGACGAAGTTGGGAGCCCCAAGTTGGGCCGATTTCGACGTTGGATGTCAGATCGTGCTCAACCCCACGATCTGACATCCAACTTCGAGATCGCAACTTGTCAAGTTGCGATCTCCTCGCGGGGCTGATGGCATCTTGATGACATCTTTGGTGAACGAGTGCCGAAGTTGGCAACTTCGGAGTTGGACGACCAAAAGGGCGTTCACACATCTCGACTCAATTTCGAGTTCAACTTGGCCAAGTTGCGGTCGAAGTTGGGAGTCAAGTTGGGCCCAAGTTGGGCCCCAAAAAGTGATGTGTGAAACACCCTATTATTTGCGAATTGAATGATATAGTACAGTACTAGCCGTGCCACAACCGGCTAGAGGGGTTTTAGGTTATAGAACACCATACAAGACACATTCCACGCACTCTGTTGCGGTTGCAGCGGTGTGCTCATCTGTAGAAGATGAACACAAAAAGAGCGCAGAAATGCGGAGAAGACTCAGAAGAGTATTATTTCCGGCACAAGAACTTGTCAAGAAGGTATGGGAGAAAGTGGGAGAAGTTGGGAGATTTTGGGAAAATTCGGGGGAAGGACCAGTAAATGTCAAAGACGGATTGTGTATACGCAGTGCTCAACAGAAGCAACGCTGGAATCTGACAATCTGGCACTACGACACGTGGTGGGAAGCAGAAACGGGCCGTATGATCCGGCACCGCCACAATCTCTTTTCCCGACCACGTCTCCGACTAGGGGCTCCACCAACTAATCTAAGGATGGTGCGTTATTAACCCTTCCAGTATCGTTCTTGGAATCTGGGACGCGCGTAGTCTGTCCGCGTGTAATCTACTCGGCCGTTATGTCGTTCCCTAAGTGCGGCGGATCCAGGTGGTGCACTCCTGTCCCATTCTGACCTTCCTTGCTGTGTCTTCGTTGCAGGTTGCTCACGCCTTGTACAGATAGCCAGGCTGCATCGACGTTAGGGCCCGACTTTGGAAACGCGCGTTTGCCCAAGGCCCGTTGTCATATCCTTGCACAGATGCACGTAGGTAGGTCTTCTACTTCATCACTACGCCCATGCGCGCTCTCCGCGAAGCTAATACTTATTCTCTTGCAGGTATTGATAGTCCCCGGCGACGCGCGTTCCTGACTACCACCGCACGCGATACTGCATTTTCCCCTTAAACGCGCACGCGGAGCACCGTGCCTTCGCCACCTCGATATTCAGTGTGACCAGCAGCAGCACGCCCGAGGAGCTCGTGCAGGAGGGGAAAGTGGAGGGCGCGACGGGAGCCGACTAACAGGTGTGTATCGATCACTCTCTCGTTTCGCCGCGCGCCATACTTCTTCTGTCCTGGCGATCGATGTCCTCACTTCCATCTCCGTTTCCCATTCCCCTCTGCGTTTCGTCACTCGTCGCTGACGAAGTCTACCTTCCCTCACACGACACGTCGCCATTCACCCTCGCAGGCAATGTGGTGTTAGGTAACGTGCGGCACGTTACACCTCGCCCGGTACGAGCAGCGGCCAGACACGACGAGGTGTGCAACAGTATGGATATGGGCTGTCAGGCTACGTCGGTTCCTCTTTGCTGCTCTTCCTGCCGGCGGCGGGAAGGTGGGTACCTCCCGCCACGAGTCGGACGAGACGATTTATTCAACGCACGGATGCGCGTGCTCCTCGTCCCGCGTCGTTCCCTCCGTCTCGCCCATCGCACACCCCTCTCTGCCTTCTCTGCCTGTTGCTGACGCTCGGATGCAGATCCGTCCCCTGTCTTGGTGTCACCATCCCTGTCCTGCGCCGCGCGACGGAACGACCGCACAGGCAGCGCCTTCCCGAAGCCCGCTGCTTGATGCGTAAACTCGGACTCGTGAGGTACGTTTTGCATTCCTTCCCATCCTCGTTCTCCGCCCGGGTGTTACACCTTGCTGGCACGAGGGTGCAATTCTTCCCCTTCGTGGCGCTCCCCGTGCTCGGGGGCTCTTCGTACCTACTCGCAGCACCCGTTCTTCGGTTTCCTTTTTAGGCTGACCCTCTATCCACCGATCATTCACGTCGCCGCTGGTGCATTCTTTCCACGCGGACGACGAGGACGACAGGGATGTTGAAGTGCATGGGCAATACCACGTCGAAACGATGGGTGGAACGGTCGAATGGTGAGGTGACTCTTTATTTGTCCATTCTTCCTATTCTCCATTCCGCGGTCGGGGGATGGAAACCACGAGCACTGGCGGCGGGGTGTTAGAGACGGCGTGAACAAACGTTGTGTGCGCCCACGTCCACGTCCGATAACTCAGGCACGCCCGTCGAGATTGAGAATGGGAGTGGGGGGGGGGGGATGATCCAAACTCGGATCTGTCCTCTGTCCCGCGTCGTTGTACCGCTACTTTCGCTGGTGCAGGAGGCGCATGCGCGGTGATACCACCTCAGGGTGCTTGGAATCGAGTCAGACGGGTTTCATTCCAGAGGGACAAGAAGATTGCCGTACCGACTCGTGCGGACTGGTGGGTGCGTGCGGTGGCGCACGTCGTCGTGCCACCTCATAGCGGCCATTTAATGTATTATGTACCCAGATGGCCCAGTAGCCGTATTACATTTAAATCTATTTTTTTTACCGGTTTCAGGACTGCTCTATTTCGAGCATATCCCTTTTCGTTCTCCCGCCCACCTCTTGAAGTATCGGCGCCATTAATGAAATGAATGTGGGATTAGCGACATTTGCGCATCACCGCAGTGATCGGAATATTCGGATCGCTCGGGTGATCTGCTTATAAATCCGAGTCGAGGAGTGATTTTTCATATCATGTCGGCGACTTCGTCCGGCCTACAGTTCCCCGCGACGGGATGGTCGACACCCTCCACTCACCGCTCTCTCGTAATCCCGCGCTTCTCCCAAACGCATACTACGGCATTGCTGTCATTTTGCGGACTCGGACCTTCGACGTGCGACAGGAACATATGTCCAGACAAGTGTAAGGATACACTCTATCGGCTGCACCCGAAGCCCTTGATTCCGTGGCGTCTCACTAAACTTTCATCGCCACTCAATCACCGTCCGGACGTGATTTCTCTTGATTCTGAGGAGTACACGCCCTGCACGTGTTCCTCTCCTCTGACATTTATCCTGTGGGACCTAATTACATCTCGATAGACTTCCCAGACGTCCGGGACCCTAAGATGTCTTTAAAACTTATCTACCCAAACACCAACTGCTCAGAAACGTAAACGAAACGTAAACTCCGGTCTGCAGACGGCTGAATCTTGCCATCTTGCAGGTTCTTCCTCCTCGGGCCGAAATCCAATGAAAATAGTTATAACCCCGTCTGGGATCTCGTGCGATCTCTCTATACCATAATCAGAAGTCAGTTCTTTCTACCTCTGATTCTCCCCCAATACGTCCTCCTATTCCTCCCCTCTTACCCCTTTCCCCAGACTTTCTGACCCCCGAGCAACAATTTCTGTTGGGTCCCCTCCCCGATTCCAGGAATCCGTTCCACCATGCCTCCTTGGTCCCAGAAGAAGGGCAGACAAACCTTTATTGTCGATGGGTGGTCGCCCTTGACAAGAAAGATGGCAGAACATTTATCAGCGTATACCAACAAATTACCCAGACCCTGCGCGACTGTTCATCAACTGGCTACCTCAACGCCTCAGTGGGTATCTTCCCCCAAGCATTGACAGGCATCCCTCCGACTGTGGCCATTCGCATCATGGACGAAAGCTATCAACGAACAATCCCCCCGTATATGGCTGCTATACAAGACTATACCGCCTTCTCTTCCTCTGTTTATGGAGAGATCACGCCAATTGCTCTAGCCGAGATGTTCCAACTCACAGGCCTTGGTGCAACATCCCTCTTTGTGGACATTGGCAGTGGTGTTGCAAATGCCGTATGCCAGGCTAGCGTACAAACCGGTTGTGAATCTTATGGCATCGAGATCGAGCACGCCCCTGCCGCCGCTGCTGTGGCCCTTGTATCAAATGTCAAAACAAGGTGCCTCATGTGGAGTACGAGGGTCGGCAAGATCACAGTTGAATACGGTGATGCAAGGACCAGTACGGAGCTGCGCGAAGTCAGGATTCCGAAGGCGGACGTCGTATTGGTCAACAACCGCATCTTTGATGCTAAATGTTTGTTATGCCGTGAAAAGTCTCAAAATGTCTGCTGAACTATTTATAGTGAATTTGCGTCTGGGGGAGCTCCTTCAGAATCTGAAAGACGGTGCCTTGGTGATATCCTCCGTGCCGTTTGGGACCTCCATGCACGCATCAACCCGCGTGGTGACTACCTCTATTTGCTTTCAGATTCGTGACTCTTACACGTCTGTCAAACAGCCCCGCACTGAGCTGCCTTGGTGTATCACCCACCACGTATATTCTGACGATGGCAATTCCTGGAACGGCAAGGCTGAGGGGTACTACATTGGCCGTGTGAATAAAGTTTTGTAACTATTCCCTGAACTCAAGACACTCTTTACACTGTCAGACACTCTTTACACTGTCAGACCTTTGTACATGAATCATATTTGTAGGTGTGAAGCCTCACATTTGAACACCGAAATATCTAGATCTATGGTACAACATTCTGGGCAATTTTGACTCGTTCGGCGGTCGAACCCGTTCAGCAAAATCCTCAGGTCAGTGAACGCTGAACCGAACCTTGAACCTGAACGTGCGTTCGGTTCCGTCTGGTTCAGGTTCGAACGGAACCCTCCCACCACTAGAACTCTCAAGGGGAAATGGAATGTGAGGCTTCGAGTCCGTTCGGAGTGAAACACACACAAATCAAGAACTTCAGAAGGGAGGGGACAAGAGAGAACGGTGGTAAGTACTCCTTGTTCAGAAGAGGAATCCTACTGTATTCTACTTGTAAGTGAGCTCAAATAGAGTACAGTGAACTTACAACATAACGAGTGTAGCGGTGCGTTCTCGCGCCACACAATATATTTCTTTCTATTGATCCCCAGATACATTACTTGAACCTTGATCTTGCCTTAACCCATTTATTCCAGATCCATGCCGCTCGCCGCGTCATCCTACTCCTGCATTCTCTGGCTATTCTCTTTTCCGACTCCTAATTCCTGTAGTATATAAACCTGTGATATCCGTAGTTAGTTCTTGGGTCAATACTATCACAAAACCACTCACCTCGTTGGACTGACCGACCAACAACCTCTCGTGTGCCGGAACTAGCCGCCGCCTACTCTTTAGCCGGCCTGCTCTCCGTCACATCTTTTTGAGTGCTTGATAACTGTCGCTGCTTTCTTGGTTTCCCTCTGGCTGATCCTCCGGAGCTACCACTTTGCCGTCGACACCGCACTTGAATAACTATGGATCACAACGAACCTAGACGTCGTGCCGCTGGCACCGAAACCGCCATCTTGCATCCCTTTCGTCCCTCTAAACTAATCTTTGGGTCCGTGGGTGCCGATGCGGCTTTTGATTCCCTTAACGCTGTTAACACAGCGCCGTCTGCCCCTCGGGCGACGAGACCGACCCCCGCCTCGGCGGTGGGATTATCCGCCACTTCCGTGGCGAGAGCATCCAACACTTCGAGTGTTGTGAGACCTCTGTCTGAAAAGCGTTCAGTTAGAGACAATGATACCGCGAGGTCTCATCGCGAACATGGACACACCGATAATAATAACTCGGGTGTATTGTCTATTGATATGATGAGCCGTGAAGAGCTGAAAGAACTTGCGCGACGCCATGAGGCCTTTGCCGCAGACCTTCGGGCGCAGTTGCGGTGCAATGCTGTACCTGACTCCGCTCAGGAGGACGAAACTGAATGCTCCGACACTGAGGAGTCTGTCAGTGCCCCTGAGGAAGACCATGGCTCCGAAGAGGAGCCCGACACACCGCATGTTCGCGCGTCACTACATCGCCGAGCTACGGTCGAGGAAACGGAGGGCGAGAACAATATTGTTTCGTCCATTCCCACGGTTCGACACGGACATCGTTCTTCCCATAAAAGGGTGGACGCTGGTCCTGGTGACTGGGGGGACGTCAGTTTCCTTGAGAACTTCTCTGCGAGCAATTCGATCTCACAGAAAGCAGCCTTGAAGAATTTTGAACAAATTCACCAGGTTGAACACAAGCGCGTGACGACGCCTTGTAAGGCATTGGTGGATGTATTTCCGCCAGACCGACCGAACCCAGAGGCTAAGGAAGCGAAATTGCCTTCCGAGACTCTGGGATTGGACGGGCAGACGCCCAGGTCCAATGACACAGCTTCAAAGGCGAAGCTGGCCGCTCCTAAAACGGAGCTGCAGGAGGTTCAAGTTGAACCTCAACCGCGCTCGAACGCCTCAGGTCGTGAGTCGAAAACGAATCACGCAGAAGTGTCTGGCCAGACAACCAATCTCTCAGCTGAAGAGAAGATTGTGCTACTGTTTAATAAATTCAGTGAGCTCGAGAGGCTGCGCGAGGAAATGAATTCACCCAAGGTGAAAGATAAGCAGGACTCGAAGTCCTCGATGACGCCCAAATTGCGGGCCGTGACTCCAGGCAAATTAGCTGCGAAGAGCTTCCTTGATAAAGCTGGCGCGTTCAAGACAGGGCATGGTTCGCCGCCGTCCGACTCGTCAGATAGCTCTTCGAGCTCGAGTAATGACTCCAGCTCTCGGAGCGACATCGAGCCTCATGGATCGCAGCACCACCAGTCTTCCCCACGCATGTCCGCCAAGCGAAAGCGAGGCGCGGTGCGAAATAACAGGATGCTCTTGAAGCCAATCCCGCCAACCCGATACAACGGTGAACCTAACGCGAATGCGATTCAGCGGTTTGCCCGGGAATCCAGTACTTACGTGAAAATGGGACGTGTCCCGGAGAACGAGCAGATATATTTCATCTCGTATTATCTGGATGGGAAAGCACTCGATTTTTATAATCAGGTTGTTATTCCGAAGGAAGAAAGTTGGAATCTACGTACTTTCTTCGTGGAGTTATTCGAATTCTGCTTCCCCGTGGATTTCCGTAACGAACAGCGGAAGCGGTTGAAGCGCTGCTACCAGAACGATAAGTCGGTAGCTGCGCATGTAGCCGAATGGTCCGAAATATTCAATACCATTGGCTCACCTGACAACCAAGAGAAAGTTGTTCAGCTATTCAATAGCTTCAACTTTAACATCCAAACGGAAATTTACCGTAAGAACATCGATCCCGAAGCGTCAACCTGGGATGAGGTCGTGAAAGGCGCCGAACAGGCCGAAATCGTGGTGAAAATTGCCGCGAGAAATTACCAGATGTCTGGTGCTGAATATCAGGCCGAGCATGATGATGATGAATACAACTCTGACGAACCAGAGGAAGGAGGAGACTTCGAACATGAAGGTGACTTCGATGATGAAGAATATGAGGAAGACGAGGGTGACTTCGAAGATGAAGGATATCTTGAAGAAGATGACGAGGGAAAGTTCGAGGAACCTGAGAACGTTGATCAGCACGAATCTTCTGCAGGAAGACACGGAGGGTGCGTTGAAGCACAGCAGCCAAAGGGCGGAGGAATCCGTGTCGCAGCGGCTGAGATTCACGAACCCAATAATCAAGCCACGTCCGAAGGACGACGCGATGAATACCTCCGTAGGGGGCTATGCTTTAATTGCAGTGGACGCGGCCATAGGGCTCGGGACTGTCCTACGCCGAGGCCAGCTCGATTCAGAATGGAAGCAGAAATTGCGACGCACGCTGTTTACTTGTCCACCAAGCCAACTTCGCGCAGCGCGTTGCTGGAGAGCACCGAAATGTCGGATACCTTCCACGTGGGAAGCATACAGTTTGATCTGCCTGCCGAACTCGAGGAGGGCGGGGTGCAGCCGTTGGAATCCTGGGAGGAGCCCTTGAAATTTTTCGAAAATCAGCCCTGGGAACCGTACGAAGAATACTCGATGAACCAGAAATGTGTCGAGTTCGAGCCTGATTCGCACCTTGAATTCCCCTTCACTGGCATGACTAATAGCCTTGCTGGTTTGAACAGCTTCGACACCGCAGAGAAAGACACGACTCGGATGCAGCATAGATTGCACTGGCACGCCGCCGTGGATTTGGAGCAGGAAAATGATTTGGACCTTGATTTGGACGCGGATGCCGCTTGCACACCGGATCCCGAGACTGTAGTCCTCGCGCTGGAGGGCGAATTTCCGCCAGATATCCCCAAGGGGGGAGCCAAACGCATGCCAGCGTACAACGCCGACATGGGTGGAAGTGGAAGAGGAGTGATGTCTCACGCACCGCCACGCGCAGATCCCTCTGATCCGTTGATGATTACCGCCGCGGAGGCAGATTGCGCGCTTGGCGCCGAAGATTTGAACGAAAGACGCGTTGATTCGACAGATTTGGACTCGGTCCAATCGCAAGGAGTTAAAATCGCAGCTCAAGCTTGCCTCAAAACACCGATGAATTTCAGCTTTGGACAGGTATTTTTGATGAACTATGTTCAACCCACGCCTGAGAATTCAAAGCTCTCGCAAGATTTCAACGAAGACCACGAGGTGTAGACCGCCGTGCATCGTCGGCCTGGAGGGCGGATGTAGCGGTGCGTTCTCGCGCCACACAATATATTTCTTTCTATTGATCCCCAGATACATTACTTGAACCTTGATCTTGCCTTAACCCATTTATTCCAGATCCATGCCGCTCGCCGCGTCATCCTACTCCTGTATTCTCTGGCTATTCTCTTTTCCGACTCCTAATTCCTGTAGTATATAAACCTGTGATATCCGTAGTTAGTTCTTGGGTCAATACTATCACAAAACCACTCACCTCGTTGGACTGACCGACCAACAACCTCTCGTGTGCCGGAACTAGCCGCCGCCTACTCTTTAGCCGGCCTGCTCTCCGTCACAACGAGGTACGAGTTAGTTTGTTGTATTGTCTGTCTACGAGAGACTACAGTGAACTACGGAGTAAACTACGGGATCACAACGGACTACGGGAACAAACTACGGGAACTACGCCGTAAGTAAACAGAGGCGGAGGGATGACTGCGGCGGCCCGAGTACGCCGGAACCTTACACTCGCCCTCCGATGATTGACTACAATCATCTACTAAATATGAAAGGAAACAAAAAACAAAGAGAAGTAAAAGAGACATATGTAAGTAGCCCAAGTCAGAAATATCAATTATGCGCGACGCGCATGCACTTTCTTGTCCAGGTCGTCAACGGACAGACTCTGAAGATAGGCGTAGCGGTCGTCGTAAACGGTTGTAAGTGCACTGCGAACCTTGGGGGCGGGAGCTTCGTGAAGTGCTGGACAGTTATTCTTGGTGTGACCAATATCACGGCAGTAACATCGCCAAATGTGCGCGGGCCCACCTAAGCCCCTTAGTAGGCCCATTAAAGTGCCCGATGGGCCTTAGAGCCCAGCTAGTACACTTACAACCTATGAAGGGGCTATTAAGTGACTATTAAATTCATACAGGGCTTAAGAGCGCGGGCAGGGCTGTATGCCCTCTTAAGCCCTTTGGACACCTATCAAGGCCTCTGCGGGCTACGAGCGCCCCCCATATCCTTCTTAATATCACACAGAAATGACGATAAAGGGAAATGAATTCAGCGAGTACTAGAACAAGCCTACACAAAATACAGGAACTTCTGGGAAGAATGCCAGGAATCAGCGGTGTGCGTGTGTGGAGTCGATGAGGGTAACTTACCAGACGGCAACTTGGGTGGAGAAAGATAGCAGCATAAGGGTACATTTGACTGCGTGGAAAATCAGCGCGGGCTAAGAAACAGAGTACAAGAAACGTATGATCGGAACCACTAACAACGTGTACGGGCAGCCTTGAGGGATCGGAATAAGTACCGGAAGGTGTGGGCGATGTTAACATGCTTACTTTGAATCCAAATATAATTTGGATCGAAAACAGGATATCTGAAGGGCGAATCAGCGGTGAACTTCCATCTGCAAGAGATAAAGACTTACACAGCAATGTGAAGAAGTGAATACAGTTAAGTACGGTGGTCCTGCATCGAAAGAGAGTAACGTGTGAGATAAGCTTCTGAAGGTAGGGAATTCTGGAGAAGAGCACGGCTGAGCAACAGGCCTGGTCGAGACAGGATTACTCACAAATTTCGGGCACCACATCCTGGGGGAATGATATATCACAGTCTCTCAGTTGAACTTGGCCATGTTATATACAGAGTTCACCCCAGAAGTCCGCCATGATATATCAACGCAGAAGTGAAAATCCTTGGGGTTAGAGCTCCGGAGATTTAATCAAAAATCAATCAATGTCGTTGAGAGGGCGAGCTCGTCGTTAGCAACAGTGTCGAACATGTGGTTGCTTGTTTGGCAGAACACTTGGGGGCGGGCTTACTAACTGTCCCATTAGGGAATTTTGCGATTTTTGATCGTGCATTCATTGCACGCCGGTGGACGCAATGATACGTTGATCAGGCTGAGGAGCAGCGTAGGGCTTTGCAGTGCCAAAGCATACAATATACCGATGAGGGAGCCCATCCCTTGGTCCTATAGGGAGATTTTGCGATTTTTGATCGCTGCTGCACAATGCAGCACTACAGGCAGAATATTGCATAAAGGGTGTTATGTTAGGTCCCACCAGAACACATACACTATGCAGAGACATGGGCGCCACGTCCGTACGGCACCGGAATCCGGATCGCTGCAAAACAGTGCAATTTTGCGAATTTTGATGGCGCCGCGCTGGCCATTCACCGTCAACCAGACTGAAAATTTGCCTGGATGAATGCATCAAGGACATGCACAGAGGATGTATGTATGGAATCTAGTGAGCGCGTCATTGTGCGCACAGACCACATCCGCACCACAACTTGACAAAGTCAAAGAGTTTGATGCGGAAAAACTCTGAGGAGAGTAGAGGAGGGTCAAGGAGGGTCAGGACAGCCAGGCTAAGTCGAAAAAAGTAGCTAAGTATTGTCCTGACTCTGAGGGTAAGGTGGAAGGGCGGAGACGTCGCATTTGTTAGCCGGCAATTTGGCAGTTGGTGCGTAATGTAAAGCCGTGTTCCCGATATGATTCACAGCCAATCGGGGTGGAGGGCCCTCGGCATCACGGCTGTGAATCATATCGGAACGTTCGCGGCAACAAGGCGAATATTTTTAAACGAATTGAAGGAGTTCAACCGGGCCGAAGAGGCGATGTGGTACCTCCATGGCCCGGCCTCCGCTGCTTAAGTCCCGGTGTAATTTTGCATCGTGGTTGCGCCTGGGGAAGACCTTGAGGAAGACATCCGAAGTCTTCAAGATGCAAAGAAAAAAAGATGTGGCACCGGTCCGTCAAGCCGACTTTGCCGGACGTTTGGCATGATGCGGATTCGCCCGCTGATGGCGTGCCGTCGAGCGCCGAGCCGACACGGATGAGAATCCAACGACTGACACTCCCTCGACGTCAAAATGCGCGCAGAGGAAAAACTGAGTTGACCAATGTTCTCACAACTGAAAGCCACATCCTTTGGCCCCTTCCAAATACTCATTATCCGACCTATGAGAATTCTAGTATTTGCCTTCCCTCGAGGTTCAGCTGCACGAGACAGAAAAACTGAGTCGGCCATGTTCCTTAGATCTGGAAGCCAAATCCTCCGGTAAGAGGTTGAACCTCAAAGTCCAAATGAGGATGAGGATCCTGAAGATTGCCATTTTGCCCTACATTTCCTGGGTCGTTCTCTTGATTCTAGGTGATTTTTGGCGAGAAGGACTCGAACCAAAGAAAACCTGATACTCAGATCCAAGAATTTCGAGGAGAAAGATGCTCAAGATCAAGAACAGTGGATCGGCATGAAAACTCACAATGTGGTCATATCGGAGTCTTGAGGAAGGCCAGGAACACAGATTTGCATTCATTCAAGTAGCACAAACACTGTCCCAAGTTTTGGAGCAATACCAGGGAGCAGCGGTATTGCAATGAATATTTTGTGATTGCCCAAAGTGGCGAGTGCTTGTACATGTGATCCCACGACGCATGTTGCTGACGACATTTCAACTTTACTCAAACTTCGAGTCTCGGCTTTGGGGAAACAATTTAGAATGGTAGGCAAGTCCTCCCTGGAGCTCTTGACTCAAAATCCAGCTGTCTAGCCACCCCAAATCACGTAGAAATATATTTCAAGTATTTGTATTTTTTTTCGGCACTGGGCAGGTTTTGGCTCGGGTTGAGTATTCCACACAACACTTCGGGATTTCAGACTTTTCAGTCCAGATGGCAATATGGATGATGTTATGCACACTGTTTACTGGACAGGGAGCTACGCTAAGCCAAAATCACGGGCAAAGGGTGGGAATGGGCACGGGCAGAAGGGTGGGAATGGGCGTGCACGCTAGAGCAGCGAGCGCGGCACTGGCGCTGCGAGCGGCGGGTGGTAGCAGCGAAGACAGCACCCGAGGTGTGGGTGAGGTAAAGGACGACCCAGGAGCCGCTGGAGTGCGGCGCTCACGGCGGGAACGTGGGGTGGGAACGGCGGCGCTCCCTAGAACACCGTGTGCGCTCACGGCACCGCGAGCGGCGGGTGGTGCCAAAGGCCTCACCCGAGGTGTAGGTGAGGCGGAGCACGGTGCAGAAGGCGCTGGAGCGCAGCGCGGCGGCAGCGGGGGGCCGCGCCGGAGCGGTGAGCGTGCTGCGTGCGTTGCCGACAGTGGTTGTTACAAGGACCGTGCCCGAGTGTAGGTTAGGTTGAGCGCGGTTTGGAAGCTGCTGCAGCGCGGCGGGATCGGCGGGGCGCGCTGCGAGCCCCGAAAACGGCGGGTCGTGTTTCCAAGGACCTCATCCAAGGTGCACACGAGGTGGATGAGGGTCCGAGAGCCGCTGTATGGCGACGGTAAGCGGCGGGAACGCGGAGCGGGAGCGGCGGGGCACGCTGGAGCAGCGGGCATGTTCGCGACGCCGAGAGCGGCCGGGGGTGGTGCCAGGGATCTCCCACAGAGGGTATGTACGATTGTACGAGGTTTAAGCGCGATCTGTGCTGGTGCCAATAGCTGCAGATCAAGATGTTAATTCAAGAGCCCCAGGGCCCCTAGGAGATCCAGGAATCGGGCCACAGCAGTTTCGAGCAGGGACAAACGATCTTTGAGACCCAGTGTTGCCGCTGGTAGCCAGAGAAAGGCCCGGGCGGATGTAGCTGGTGGACATTCAAAGTGCCAGAATAAGCCCACAGAACTGCAGGAAAGCGGCCAGGAGGGTGGCAGAGTGAGACGAGAGCATTTTGAAAGAGATCCCGCAGCTGGAATCGACGGAAAAGAGGCGCAAACGGCGGGGAAACCGACGGGCGATGTGGCGGGAAGCAAGAGATATTGATCTCTAACATCAACAAACATCAATCTCTCCTGAAAGGCAAAATCTATGTTTAGTAGGTGCTTTTTGGCGTTAAGACTCAGCGAGTAAGGTTCGCGAGATGTTCATGAATCAATCTACCAAGGCCTATATCCCGCAACGGAATGCAGAAATCGACGGTTTTAGGCAGGGGCGGGAGCGCACAGCCACGCGCCAACAGGCAGCGGCGAGCAACGAGCGGGCATGTGGGTGCATGATATTGCCCAAAAGGTATGGACTTCTCGTACTATATTGTATGGCCGAGTTCTGAGGAGAATCACCTATATAACACCGCGCAGTTCTCCCGAGAACTCGGTGATATATCAAAACCCCACTATAGCCTGTTTCGGGGACGTCATAAAAGATATACTGGCAAAGGATCAGCGCCGAACACGGTGGAGGAAGATTTACCTTCGTTAAAGAGGCGACTGAGAGTCCTGAATAGCGACAATATCAACAGCATATACGCGCGTGGGAAGCCAAAAAAAAAAGCTTACCAAAGTATTGAGAGGGAGGCAGAACGCGAGGGAGCAGAGACACACGATAAAGCGAGGTTGCGAGGATCTACGCGGGGCAACATCAGCGGGCGCCGCGCAAGAAAGATCTGACTTGCCGGATGAATTAATTGAGATTCTACACGAGCGAGGACTAGTGTCAAACACGGACAATTAAAGGTGGCGGAAGATTCACTTGCCTAGGAATTATTGAAGATACACCAATAAAATGCTAGAGTCAACCTGCGAGGGTCTAAAGCGAAGGAGAAAACAGAAAGAGAGAACGAGACGTACAGATTTGTTAGACTACGCGTCGTGGATGGGGTATTGCGGGCCGCTCGAAGGACGAGTGTCGTCACGTCGTCGTCGTCTTCGTTATCGGAGGCATCGCCCGCGAAGCTGCCGAGGGAACGGAAGACTGGACAACGGTTAACGAGCGCCTCAAGAAACACATAAATACCGCTGATAAAACGCCAGGGTGTTCAACGACCGGTCTTGTTCTCGAACAGCTTCACGACCGAATTGAACATACGTTCGTAGTTGTATGCGTCGTTTGGTTGTCCACTCCGAGGTCGAGATCACTGTGCGCTCCTGGGGATCATCGGGTAATGTGGCGTGTGCGAAGGAAGGACAAACTCACTTGCCTGCAGATGCAGCCGCCCGTTCCATACGTATACTGTGCAAAGCCGGTGGTCGGCGTCGTCCAAATGTGGCGTGTGATCCCGCTACAGAAGTCAAAGGTGACAAGGGACAGAGTTGCGCGTGACAATATTTGGCTGCGAAAAAGGCCGGCAATAGTCTTGGCGCTTGAAGGAGGTGAGGGGATGGACAGGAACATGCAAGACAACGTACGCGACCACGCCCAGCGTCGGAACGCGCTCGGCCCTGCCAGCGGTCAGTAAGCATGAATGTATGCGCGTAAGACGACGTACACGGCCTCCGGCTCCCCTGTCTCGTTCAGGACGAGACGTACCGGCCACGGGACGATGCTGTCGTGCATCTTCAGCTGGTTGCAACCCCGGTACAGCTTGCTGGCGGTGTCATTACATTTGCGGCGTCGGAGACTGCGGGGTCAGCAACTTGGGAGGTAATCGAGGTTCGCCAGAGGTGTCACCCCGACGCGCATTTGTAAGCCAGAAGTTAACCACTCCTTGGCTACGGACCAGCGGTCAGTAAGGGAAAGCAGGAAGAGGAGAGAACACGCACCCGATCCCAGCGTTCCTAGCAGCCATGATGAAGTATGAGTATCAGAGCGCGGTATCGAAGCGCTTCGCGATATCAGGTAGATGATCAGCCGGGGACTAGAAGTGAGTTAGTTGCAGGACGTCGAGATTGCACAGGCTGTATAAGACGCATCAGCTTGTGCGCTGGTTGCCACTGCTTCAGTTGTTGGCTTGAGAGTTGCGCTGAGGGACGCGACGAGCTCGTCTAATCTTGGTTGGAAGGGCTGAGAAGCGTCGGCGGAAGGCGGAAGGTGGAGCGGGGGTAGTGTTCTCGGTGGAGGAAGGTGGTGGTGGCCGGGGGCAAGAGGCGCGCCAGCGCGACCGGACTTTAAAGGCCGCCACGTCACGTCGGGTGGGAGGCCGGTAGGAGGCTGGGTTTAGTGGTGGGAGGGTTCGGTTCAAACAATCGGTTCGAACCTGAACCGGACCGAACCGAACGCACGTTCAGGTTCAAGGTTCGGCAAATAGCTGAACCTGAACCGCAGGTTCGGTTCAGCGTTCACTGACCTGAGGATTTTGGTGAACGCGTTCGAACGTGTTCGAACGCCGAACGCATCCGATTTTTTCGGCCGACAATCACGACCAAATGAGACTATAAAAGGGAAGTTCTGAGCAGAAGCATGTAGAAAAAAATCACCGATTGATCCCCGCCTTTCATGTACCTTACTCCTGACGCTCACCACCCAACAACTGCACGAATAAATTTGGTTCAGTCTCCTAGCTCAACACTTCCCGACCCCGTCAAGGCTATCCATTCATTTTCTCCGACATCGACACCCATTATGTTGTGTTACCTCCTCTCATCGGCAATAAAACCGTTTTAATTGCCAACCGTTTTAATTGCCCCGTTAGGGTGTGCGCTTCATGCCGGCGACCCTTTTCTCTCTTTTTTTCCCCCGATTTTCACGCACGATGGGCACCATGGTCACGAAAGACCACTGACCTGGCTTTCCCCATGGCTGTTTTTTTTTAAAAAAAATCCCATCACTATAGCCAGCTGTTGTATTAAAGGAGGGCCAAAGCATCGAGCAGCCGCATCCTTCCCTCATCTTTTCGCTCATCATGGCGAGCTCCGACTTTGGATGTGCTCAAAACCCCGACGGCTTGCTGCGGGAGGCCTCCGGAATGGGCATATCAGTGCTGGAGTCATTGCGGCTAAGCACATTGATGCCCTCATATGCGGACTTTGGATACAACGCAGAGGCTGATGATTCTGACGAAGATGCTTGAATTTTTAGTAGAGATTGGTACATAGCGTTGATCATTAGATTAAATTCAGTGTGGCCCAAAATAGTGTTCGGTTCGGCGTTCGAACGCTGTTGAACGCCGAACCGAACGCGTTGAACCTGAACGCCAGGTTCAGGTTCAAGGTTCGGCATTTGCCCGAACCGAACGCCAGGTTCAGGTTCGGCGTTCAGCGCAAAGTGCCCTGAACCTGAACCGAACCGAACCGTCCCAGCACTAGCTGGGTTTGACCGTTTATAGGGGCTAAGAGTATGTTTCTCTGCTAGCAGAGACTAGCCTAGTGGAAGAGAGCCTACGAGGAGGCTCTGGCTCTTAAGGGCCTTGCGCGACTCGGACGCGTCGAAGCCTGTCCGGGGTTAGCCGAGGTCACGAGGTTACGAGTCCTAAAAATTTATTTTTAGTCTCGTTCTTGTTAGCCGATACTCGCTGAGAATAGGACCCCTGACAATACCCTCCGAGGCCAGGTCCGAAACCGGACAAAAAATTGGGATTTCAACCCTCAAACCTGGGTTCAAACCGGACAAAAACGGGCGGCGCTGGCCAAAATGCTGGGTCCAAACCGGACAAAAATTTCGAAGTTCACCACAAGTTTTGGTCAATTTTTTGGGTAGAAACTGCTTCAAATGGTCTGTATTGACACGCAATCGTAAGAACACGCTGAGAACACTGCAAAAACACGCAGCGGGAGAATTCTTTGTGTTTTTTGGGCCGTGGGACTCCAAAATTACCCTTTCCGGATGCCTTACGGCAGCCAGGGCGAGGTCCAAACCGGACAAAAATCGCCCCAGCCCGCCAAAAACTGTCCGGACAAAAATTCCCAGATTCCGGATTTTTGGGACCTAGCCTCGAAGTGTATTGTCAGGGGTCCTCTGAGAATTGGCAACACCGTGATAGGCCCCCGGTCACTGGCTTGAGGGGCGGTCGGATTTTTCACCCGAAATTTGGCTGTTTTACTCTATGAAAATCCTGGTCGGCCGCCTGATTTACTCTATTTCCGACCAGGTAGGTACACCTAAAATGTCAATTTTTTTTTGCGTTGAGGGCGTTTTTCGGCCTCCCGCGGCGCCACAGGCGCTTTTTGGACTGATTAACACACTTTAAATCATATTTGCAGACTGGGGGACGTAGATTTGATTCCAAAATATTGACTTCCGACACGGTTACAGGCACTACCGGGGGAGAAAAAAATCTCGCGCTCCGCGCGATTTACTCTATGCCCTACTGAGTTGCGCCCTTCCAGGCTTGTTTTACTCTATAAAACGTCTGGAGGTTGGGCCATTTTTGCCTACTCTATCGCCGACCGCCCCTCAGGCCAGTGACCGGGGGCCTACCGTGATCCCAAGGGATGATCGAGCGACCGAATATCACCGAGTATAACCGAGCGACCGAGTTGAGACCAAGGCGACCGAGCGTGGCACGTGCTCTATTCGCACGTGTGACGTGAGGCCGATGCCAAACAACACTTCACTTCTCTTCCCAAACGCGTCCGTCGAGTACGACGACTCGACGCGACATTTGGGCTTAGCTCACTCATTTAATTGTCTAATCTACCCAAAAATCTCTGCCTTGCCTTCAGAAAGCCTCCGGCCTCCAGTAGTGAGAACACAAGGGGGGATCGGGATTAAAATTCCGGACGGGGGGAGGGGGGGGGGGGGGTCTGACCGAAGCTGAAAAAAACTTCTTACTATGAGTTATAGAGGGGAGGAAAGGGCTGGCAGAGGCATGGTAGAGCCTCTAGTGAGTAAAAAAACCTCAAGTTCTGCTTGCTACTTACCTCAGGAGGTGTTGAAACAATAATTCCACCCAAGTTCAACCAAAAGTCGTCCGTGGGGCGTCCCGGGATGAGGTTCAGCAAAATTTTACAGCTTCACTTGAAGCCTTTGTAGCACTCTAAATAGCTTTAGGAGCCATGGGATGTACTTCAAACATTGAAAACAAGAGGTATCGGGACTACAAAGAAGGTTCAGTAGATGGCGGGAAATCCGGCGGGAGCGGCCCGGTGCTAGGGGTGGGAAACACCTTCCCTATATAGAAGGAGGGGTGGGGGAGGGGGGTCCAGCCAAGGTTGAATTTTTTTTATCGACCCACCTTCTGAGTTTCGAATCCCGATCCCCCCTTGTGAGAACAGCAACTAAGTACGAGCGTCAAGAGCAAGTACTACGGGTAGCGGCCAGTCATCCTACGTGTTCCCCGCCAACCAACCCGCCTCCGCATGCGGCACTGACCTGTTCCAGAGGCTAGAGCAGGAAGCCTGTCGACTCGCCCTGCTGTCAGTTCGCCTCGCCATCCGCATTGGTACGTGAACTGATGGAGGAGTGCCAGTTGTCCGACCTTCCAGCCGAAAAATGCCCAGTAAATGTCGGCTATGAACCCGTTAGAAGGCGGCCTATGAACCCGTTAGAAGGCGGCCTCTCACGTTCCCAAAGAAGACATCGCTGGTTTGAATGCCTCAAGCACTCTCATTTGTTTTGTGGCTTGTCTTAACTGCAAAAGATGTGGCACAGAAATCGGTCTCAATCTACGCGACTTCAATACGGCATACTCGTCATCGCCCTTGCCCAAGCTTTTCTCTTCAATTTTCAATTTTCTTGAGGCGAGGCGCAGGACCATTCAATGTCTCTGACGTGAAATCCCGTGCTCAAATTATTAAGGTGAAGGTTCTCAATAGTCCCTCTGAGAATAAGTTTTTATTTCGACCATGAGCATGTCGAGTCCCTTTCATCAAATCACAATTACCTCGCACGGCGTGCTAACACAAGAGCGACCCCGGCATGGAGTGGCGTAAGGCGATTGGTGCTGCTGAAACATCTCCTTTTTTCAAATCCTGCTCTTCTCTCCTCCTTACCTCCAAGCTAGAAGGGCTTCATTTGACCCAGTCACCATTCTAGCCATTCTTGTTGCTCTTCAGCCATCCGGCGCGCGCTCTAAATTCGAGAGCGACTGGAAGAAGAATGTACGCACAAGATCTCTCTTGCACAACTTTTCACTCATCTTTTTGAAACAGGTTGACGCTCGAATCAATAGCTGGCAGAATAACCGGGCCACCCAGTCAAATTACCGTTACCGTGACGGTTGCCTACATAGGCAACGGCTAATTATTATTTTGGGATTTTTTCGATTTTTTGTGGCTTTTTTTTAATGTCACGATTTTTTCAAGGCAACCGACCTTACCGTGACCGTGACCCGCCAGAAAATAGGCAACGCAACGGGCGGCCCGTGACCGTGACCGTTGCCTCCCTACAAATTGGCACAGTACCTATTTTTTGGCCAGATGGAATTCCGATTTTTTTTTCAGTCGCTCGGCGGTAGCCCGAGCTCTCTTTGACCTGATCATTGAATTCGGGCCGTCTGGCACGTCTGGTGGTATTGCGGAGCATATTAAACGTACGTCTCAGCCAAGACCGCAGCACCTCTCACTCACACTGAATAAAATGATAGAACTGCACCTCTTGGAGTATCATGAACACCAGTTCGAGTATCTTCACGCATACCACACCCTCAATATGTCGTCCGGATCCCTGGGGTTTGCATTAACATCCATTGAGCCATTTTCTGCGCCGTCGGCCCCCGCAGGGTACAACGACACCTCTATTACCGATGATATGGTCCGTGAGGTCTACATGTCCTTTGCAGAGAGAACCCGTAGCAAGGAATCACCTGAATACCTTCGCAATTTGAGCCCGAGTAAGTTTCTGTTCATATTGAAATTATTCTCTTCTGAGCAACATAATTCCAGGAGTATGTCTTGGTGCCGACAATACGTTCAAGGTCGCAGGAAAGGCCACCGTGGTTGATGTGTCAAAAACTCGTACTAAGCTGATGAAAGGCGGCATTGCAAGTATTATAAACAACTCCAACGAAATAATCTCATGGGTGAGTCCGATTTTTCTTATTCAAAGCATCTTATTTACCAGCCGCAATACCAGCGCTTCTGCCAATCTGCGTCGCCTGTGGAGATGGGTGAAATGCTCATGGGCATCAGAAGACGCTGCGTGGAGCTCGGGATATCTTTTCCCCTCATGATCACCGTCAATAATTGCTGTCAGGTGGCCAAGGATATCCTGAAAGCGTTCCCGGATATCCAGATATGTCTGGATGTTTACCATTTTATGATGCAGTAAGTTCGTTCCATTGCATCTTCCGGGCAATACTTACAGAGCTTAACAGATATCTTGCAGCTGTTCTCAACGGCACAAATAACCCCCATCGCAGAGAGCTTGCAGCGGATATTCGAAATGCAGTCCTCAAGAATTCCGCGAGCAAAGGAGTTCTGGCACAATATTGGGACCAGGAGGAGCAGGAGTCCAAGATGATTGCCGTTTATGACAAATACAGTGTAAAGGACGGTGTCTGGTCGGCAGCAGCCCATGCGGTACGTCTTGAACTTTTCCTGTAAAACTTTCATCGAACGGGCGCGGAATAGGTCCATACTGCTCAACTTAAACATCTTCGCAAAGGCTGCTTGTCACGCCGAGATCAGACAGTCGCATCGGACGGCAGTCGGATTGAGGGCTCCCACAAGGGCTGGAACAGCATCCAGCGTGCCTCCGCTAGTGGGCTCGAGCACCAGACCGCCCTTTCTCACGATTTTGTACACCGCCGGAATATTCGGGTGGTGTTTGGAAAGACGGCGAACACCTCAAACTTGGATGACTTTCTGCGTACCACTTTTGGATCTCACCATTCTCGCCTTGTCAGTCACTCAGCATCGGTATGGAATGAGATCGTCCACACTGAGGCAACAAGGCGCAAAGCCTCTGCGTCTAATGAATTCCTCCGACCCGTACTGAAGAACGTTGCCAGTGGGGAGACTTTCGGCCTCGTCAAATCTCAACACAATGATACGTTCGGTGGACTGCTCACAATCAAAGATGAAACCCTGGACGATGACGACCAGCTCTTCAACCAGGCTCTGGAGAATCTTTCAAATCCGGAGGAAATACTCGGGGATCTCAACATCAATCCCGCTCTTCTCCTTCAACCGCTTCCGTCCAGCATCGCAGAATCCAGTACGGGACCAGATCTGGTATGTAATCCTCCTTAGCCTCAACATGTATATCTCATGCGCGATAAAAAGGGAGTACTTACAAGCACAGCAGTATCTCATGCGGCGCCAGACATGGTGGGCATTTTTTCTACTGACTGTTCATTATTCTTACTTGCGCAAACGGAATCAGCTAAATGTTGAAAACGAAACAGCCTCAGCGTCATCCGGGAAACGCAAGGAGCCAGATACCCCCCAGCATCTCGGAACTTCCGCCCGATGGCGTCGACGTCGAAGTTAGCCCCGCAAAAAGGCTGCGCATCGGCGTTGAGGTACTGATATCTTGTTGAACGCATGCAGCTCTGAAACCAGTTTATCTAGGGAGCATCCTCCTCGGCAGACAGAAATGTGGGCAAGACTGTACATTCATTCTTCCATATGAATAAGACAGCATCGACAAAACCACAACCTGCGGTGACGGGATTGACGAATCTACTACCACTACCCACGCCGGCCGATTCAACCATGTCAGCGACAGCCCTAGGTCGGCCTGACGGGATGTCGATATGGAAATAACCCGGCCGGGACCTTTATACGAACAACCCGGCTAGAACCCGGGGTGAACGCCGATGAGGGGATGTAGTCGGATAGCCACAATAAGGGGCGAAGTCCGGCGTATGTCCGCTCGAGGTGGAACCCGAAAAGACCCGAAGGCGGTATAGCACGCGCCCAGATAACCCGCGCGTAGGGTTACCGACGAGAGGATGAACGATAGTATACTGAGAGTCGTTGCCCAGTGGTGAGAAGACGCTTCGTTGTTGCCAGGCCAAAGTATAGCTGGTATTAGACGAGGTAGAATCTAGAGTACAGGAAGATTCTACCTAGTATATATACTACTCTGGTAATTAGGTATCCAAGGTTTCATCTGAAATACCAATCGGCGTTGATGCGACAACGTATGGCACACAGGAGTGCGATCGAATATATCTCCACGGTGTATTGGCTTTTAGGGTTTGACACATGTCGGGTGTCTGATCGTCGATCCTTGGAATATCCCGGGCGGTTGTCAACTGTCGATGTGAATTACCGTCGTTTCAGGGAATATTCTGGGTCAGACGCCGTGTGGATCCAGGAGTATTCCGGGATGTTCCTTTGGAGTTCGGTTGTCGTATGGAAAACGGGGTAGTAGGGAAGGAAATGAATGGGTTGTGAAAACCACGATTCATGACAAACCACACCGCATCTTACGCGATCCGAGGCACTATTCGCAAAATCCACCGGGGTGAATCTGAAATCCTTGGAAATCGGGCGAGGTATTGAGTTCTTCTTATTCGTTGACATGAGGTGTGAGTTCGGCTGGAAGTCTTCGGACATGACCTCGAGGAAGTGGGTTGATGCCACGGCGCTCTATAATGAGCGGCTCGGCAGCTCGGGAGGTCCCAAACGGCCTCGTGCACTCTCGGACAAGCTCGGAGAGCTGGAGCGAGCGATTCTCAGTCGGATTGCAACGAACACCTTCAAATGTACGTATTGATGAATGCTCTGCGGCTGATAATGTGCTGAGGATGTGTATTTTAGCTCAACGGGGCGACGACAAATTCTGGAAGAAACATTGCTTCGCCGTTTCCCTCATCAAGGTTGAAGTCGGCAACGAAAACACAGAGAAAATTGAAGCGGAAAAGGTCGGTAACAGTGCTAGTTGTAATCGGTCGCGTTGCTCAACTTGAATATGACAGGCTCGAGCGGTGGCTACCTGCAAGAGATGCAACAAGATCATGTATCCTGGACCAAAGAAATATATGACGGTGTTTATCGGACTAAAATACGATGGCATTGGATGTCATTGGATGCAATTCTTTTTTTTCAGTGCAATTCGATGCAGATCAATGCAGTTCAGTGCAATGCAATGCAACTCGATGCAGTCCCTGGTGCAACTCGATGCAATGCAATGCATTTCAATGCACTTTAATGTACTTGCTCTTCGGCCGAGAGTTTGATCCGTTGCACTGCATTGCACTGCGTTGCATCGAACTTTGCATCGACCTTCCCAACAAGGAACTGCATCAAAACTGCATTGATTTGCACTGATGCACTTATTTTTGATGTTTCCGGGTGATCTTTCGGGCGACTCCTATCTCGGCTACTTTTGGGTCAAATCCTCACAAATCTTACCTCGACCAGTAAGATCATGTGTTCCCTCTTTGTCTCTTACCCTGCTTGCCGGAGACTTCTCCTACGCCGGTGTTGTGCAGTCACCAACAGTGGACGATGTCGGAGAGATCATTCGTGGTATCAACAAGGGTGGCGTGAAGGGGCTCGAGTTGTTGGACTGGTTCGGCCCAGGGAGAAAGGAATGGGTCGTGCATTCAAAATGGCGAGTATGGTCGAGGTCAAGGCCGGGTTCTCAAAACTGCAGGGCTTCTTGGACACCAAGCTCACCGCCGCACAGAAGGCGCACATGGTCTTTGACCCCATAATGTCAGAAAATAGTCTCTGCAAACTCACTCGGGTGGTGAAGGCGAAGATATTCGTAATTTGAACATCATATATGTAGTATATGCATAGGTTTAATCAGGTTCTGGAAGGACATTTAGTTGTAGATAGTGTCTACGATGTAATAATGTATATATGAGCAGCGCAGAATGGTAGATAGCGGCAACCGAACTTACATGTCCATATATGGGAAACTTCAGGACCAAAGTTTCTCATGCAATGCAGTTCGATGCAGAATGCCAATGCAGTTCGATGCAGTTCAGTGCAATGGCATTCAAATTGCATCGGTTTGCATCGGTGGGTCAGTGCAGTTCGATGCAGTTTGATGCAATTTGATTGATCTGCATCGAACTGCATTGATGTGATTTTCAATGCAATTGGATGCAAAGGTTCTGGCAGTTTTTTTTGCATTACATTGCACTACCGTTTGCATTGAATTTCATTGATTTGCATCGCATTGCACTGAACCGCATCGGGTTGCACTGAACTGCACCGGATTGCATCGACCCGACTTGATGCAATTCGATGGCATTGACTGTGCATCGTATTTTAGTCCGATAAAGGCAGTCATAGAAATCACCCGAGAACCACAAGAAGGGGTATTGCTCTGACGGTTTCAAGCAAAAAAAACACCCGACGACGAATCCGCATTGTGGCCTCAGCCCGCAGGTTTGTTCACCACGGGTTACGAGTTCCACCCACTCTGATTCCTCAAAGGTGTATGAAAAGGTTGTTGTGGAAGCCGACAACAACGTTAGCATGGAGCAGGAGGCCTTCCTATCGATGCTCCCCAGCCGGATAATTGTATCGGACGGCGCCGTCTTGTTCAAACTTTTTTCTGGATTCACCATTCCTGCAGACGATGGAACTCCCGACAATCTCTTCGTCGAGTTGAATGGTGTTAAATACTTACGCATTGATGCGCTTCGCGAAACTGATTTATCTATTACTCTTAGTTCTTCTTAGTTCTAGAATTATGTATTCAACTCAATGATTCACGTTACACCGGTATTCAAATCAATGGCGACGAAAAGTAGAGCTTGTTCCCCAATCAGTCCTTGAGCCCAAAAGTGCCGCTTCACGTCCATGTCCATGTCTCCCACAAGTTCCTCACACAGCCTTTAGATTACCGTGCACGTCAGGTCCACGGGGCTGCCGTGTCTTAAAGCCTGCATGCGCGAGTTGTACACAGTTGTTCCGATCATTGAATCAACCACGGCCTCGCTCGCGCACGCGCGCCTCCCCGGTATTTTTATGTACCCCACACGTACCGTCTTCTCTCCCGCTTCTACTCCGTACGGCGTAACACTACCCCCATATTTGATTTTAAATACATTTGCTTCCCCAAAAACCTGTCAGATTAAGTTGAGTAAGAATTGCGAGGGGACTTGGATCCAAGTCAAAAAATGCTTACCCGACAATCGAGGTTTAACCACACAAACTGTCATTTTTAAACAATGAGTTCTTGCCCTCAATACGACTTTGGTTGCCTATGTGTGTGCGGAGACTTGAAATCGAGGGTAAGTATATCTACTTTCAAATAGATGCTAGGAAGACGTACAGAACTTGCATTCAGTGGATAAAAAAGTGAATGTTAACAAAAGTTGGCCGGAGAAGCTAGACGAGCTCGAGGCAAGATTAGAAAGAGAACAATAGGTGACTGACTGGAGAAACCACATCCGATACTTTATTCAACGAAACTTCGACTGAAAGTTCTTGAGGAACGATGTTTGGCGCCGAGTTGGGTTGGAACTTGGAAGGGAGTCAACCCGCGCCCCCCAGGTACTGAGGGCGGTCAAGTTAAGTAAATGGCAATGGAATAAAGCACGATTGAACTCAAGAAGCAAGTGATGGAGTTCAAGTTGAATGTGAGGTAATTATAAAGTCAGTGAGTACCGTTTGTTGTGCTTGAACCCGAGTCCGTTTGATTGAAATTCGAAGCCTTGATATTGAGAGTGCTGGATTATATGGCTGTTGAAGTGAACGAACCGATATCAGTAAACTGGAGACTGACTTTGAACATTGATTCGAACATAAAACTCGCGAGTCGGGCGGGCTAAAAATTCAAGACTGTAGGCTCGAAGTAAGCATAGATATATGAAATAAAGGCCGAGACGTACAAGCCTGGTTATTTGAGCATAGATTCGGTGCGCGAGGAGTCGATTACACCGTTTGAAGGATGCAGGTTAGTCGAATGCATGGCGAATAAATGATGAAGGAAATATACCTCCATGGTTTCGGCTTGCGGGACCTGATTGCGACGTCGAAGATTTGGTCAAATCTAATTCAAGGAATGTGAACATCGGTGGCATAGACGGATGAAGAAACATACCAGTTCGATACCAGTAGTTCGATTCGAGCGCAAAACTTCGGCGTGTTCGGGCTCGAGGAGTAGTTTGAAGGGGAGCGCGGGAAATTTAGAAGATGGATTGAAGGAAACAGGCATGAGGGAGTAAACCTGGATGGATACATTCATAATTCCAACCCAACTAGAAGTCCCAACAGCCTTGAATCATGACGCCGTGTTTTGCACCGAGATGAGCGAGCACCAATGACAAGTTTTCAGGCCGAAGTATGCCGAGGGAAGGGGTTTGAAGCGTTCGGAGGAGATCTATGTAGGGCTTGAGGGCTTGAGGACTACGTATACAAAGATAAGTCGAAGCAGAGACGAAGAGCACGCCGCGCAAGTTCCAAGCGAGCTTTGACAGCGGCCGTAACAAATGACAGGTGTTAATAATCCCCGCGGGGTCTGGTAAAAATGACGCGGGGCGGCGCGGACCGGCGCGCACTGGCGCGGCACTGACGCGGACCGGCGCGGCACTACCGGTAAAGTGACGCGGCATCGGCGCGCAGCCTCCAGTTCCTTCACAACTGCTCCCCGCGCCGTGCCGTCAACGCAGCGCGTGTTTACAGGCCCAAATACATCACTTTAGGCCAAAAAGTCGTAACTCAATTTTTTCGGGATTACATTGGGATTGCATCGAACCAGAAGAAATCGTTGGTGAAAGTGAAGTTTTGCTTGGAACCAAGTTACCCGAAAGCCGTAAATACGGAAGGAATTGCATGATCAGTCGAACTGCAGTTCAAGAATAGCTCAGCAAGTTGGACTTACACATTGCGGCCACAGCAAGGTAATAGCAATGGTTTTGAAGCGTACTTGTACTCAACCAACCCTGGAAAGCCCCGCACACAAGTGGATACAGGAAGCCTGCTGCTTGGGGAACAAGCCTGACTCGAGTTGTTCCCGGCTTCGATCATGTCCGGAGTCAGTTCAACGAAATTCAGCGAAGGTACACACTTCCTAACTAATGTCTTGAGATCTTGTGTCCTTCTTGCTTGCCTAGATCTACTAATCAATGGACCCCTCCCACGGTTCGACTACGCCTAAACTCGATGCACCATCAGGGTGGTCAGCAAGCAGTTACTGCTGTGCCCATGACATTGGTATTAGTTTTTTCTACCTCATTAACTTGAAGCTCATGAGCTGGTGGAACGAACTGGTGACCCCTGCTGAACTCATGCATCATTTTGACCACACCCCATCTAGGATTCTTTTCCAGCTTGATTAAGTTTGCAACCCGAACTCCGGTGTTGCACTCACTTGAGGTCACCACGTGAAACTTGATTTCTGCAGGAAGTTGATCCTCGGCTCAACTGGTAAATTGACGCGCCATTGGCGCGCCGCCTCTTTTTCGTCAAACAGGGTATTCTCGACTTCAGGGACGACACAGACACCGTTTAGACTGAGATATGTCTAGTAGACGTGACGAGTCCGATCGTCAATCTAATCGACTCCTCAGTCAGGACTCCAGTTCTGAGTGATGATTTTGTCAATGTATTCATCCCTGACCGTAGAATAGCTTTCCTTGTGGTGCTGGTACACTGATATTCCACTCAGAGTTACAGTTTGAATTCCACACCAAAACTTGGAGAATACTATTATACAACCACACTCCGGGAATTCGCCCCAGATCAAGTAAGGTGACTTGTACCATCCCCCCTGTACAGGACTGATTGACATGGAGTTTTAGGAACCACTGCTGTACATATATAGGTCGAAAACTTTGAACCGCTGGGAATTTTCCACGGGTGAAATTACCTCGAAGCCATGGACTCAATGTTCAATGTCGTAAATACACTCTATCCGATTTGGTTTTTCAACATTCCGCTCGCTGAGAGGGAAATATATATATAGTTGAAAGGCACCTTCGGAGTAGCTACCTATGAGGAGGGTGAATGGCTTCGTTTGAATTTCAGCTGTAAGTGACACGGTATACGCGAGAAATTAGCGCAGAGTTGGGTCGTTGAGAGGAAGAATAGTAACCAGTACGCAGCAGGAAGTTGAAAGAGGCTGAACCAACGAAAGAGGCTGAACCAACAAAGGCATTGATTCTTCGTTGAACGTCATCAAGTTGAGTCTAATACAGATTACTGCAGGTTTGAGCTGAGCTGTATTATACAATTGCATCGACGAATAAATTCAGATACATCGAAGAGTTTGAGCACTGCCAAGTCGAGATCTCTTCCCAGGCCGAGCAGTCCGCAAGATCAACTCGGCTCAAACTCGGTGAGTATTTTTCAAGTGATTCCTCTCAGATCCAAGGAGCAGCAGTGAGGAATCAAGAGCCTACTCGAATAAGTAATAATCTTAACGAAGCGACCCGCGCCCTCAGACTCGGAAGGCAGACTTACAATATCAGCTGAGTTTTATGGGTAAACCGCTTCTCGGTTATCTTGGACATGGATCTGGCCTTCACTATTGCACCACGCACCTTAAATGGCTGAATGAGTTCTTGATGCCGCGACTGCCGCGGCATCTTTTTCAACCCTGCGTTATCAACAACTCTCATACACCAGACGGACAGCGGAGTCCTCCGACCGCGCAGAAACGAGTTCAACCCGTTCAATGGTGAATGGGAACCGCGCCTTAGACAACACATTCAGATCAAGTAGTAGGAAGTTCCGACGGGTCACACAAAGATGGGAGCTCCGCGGTCAGTGAAATGAATGTGAAATATAGGCTCCCAGAGTTTAACTTTCTAGAGGTGTACCGAGATGAGGTTTACCATCAAGAACGAGGTTCGAAGCATCGAAAAATCTCATCCCAGTGTTCTCCTGCAAAGTGGGGGCAATACGCATTGTTCAGCGTAAAATCAAGTCCACAAATCAGACTTGTGCGGACTAAAAACAATGTTACGCCCTTCTAAAACTTGTGTGACACCTCCGTGGTAGCATGCCAGTAGTTTTGTAGTAGGCGCGCGCACCGGCGCGCGTTGACGCGGAGTGACGCGGCACCGGCGCGCATTGACGCGGAGTGACGCGGCACCGGCGCGCATTGACGCGGAGTGACGCGGCACCGGCGCGCATTGACGCGGCAGTGACGCGCACTGACGCGGCACTGACGCGCACCGGCGCGCATGCTGACGCGGCATCGGCGCGGCAAGACACAAACTCTGAGGCCTCCTAGCTGGTTGGAAAGGTGTCGATAGCGTCACTGACTTGTATGCCATTCTCTATATACATGTAAATCCTGATTTAAACCGGAGAACCTACAGAAAACCCAAGTTGAGTGAGGGAAGGGTAAAGATTAAGCTTAGGCATGTCCAGCATTTGTCCTATGGTACCCCATATTGACCCTGCAGTGCTTTGGAGGTGATTAATGAAAGGCAAGAGGAATATAGTAACTTTTTGGGATGCCGCGTCAATGCCGCGTCAGTGCCGCGTCAGTGCCGCGTCAGTGCGCGCCGGTGCGCGCCGCCCCGCGTCATTTTCCCCAGACCGATCCCCGCGGAGGGCGCTTGGAGGGCGCTAAACATTGGTAACGAGCAGAAAATGAACAGAAAAGAGCTAAAAAGTGGTGGCACCCTGGGTTCCGATCGTTTCCGAATGCGGCCATCCCTGGTCAAGGAGAGGGTGTATCTGGGCGTTTCCGAGCCCTTGGAATGACCGATTTTTCCGGATCGACCCGCTTGACCCGCGGGTGAGAGTCACTTGACCCGGGCCCGGGGGCTGCGGCACAGCGACAATCTCGCGTGTCTACGTAGCACCGTAAGAGTTGCAACCTCTTACTTTAAGCCCAATGCAAAGGCTGCTGGAAACTCGTACCAAGTTTATCCACGGAGACAATGTTGGGGCCTCTGAGCTGAACTGCGTCGCCGCAGATGTCTTCTCGGATCCAGATTGCCCCGAACGTCGAGAATGGGCGCGCCATATTGAGGCCCTGTTAATTAGCTCGGAATCACAGAAGAAGGGGGAACCATTTGCCTGGCCGGAGGTGAAAATATTTGCGATCACCTGGTTCCCAGTTAACAGTGTTGCCTCCAGTTACCACCCTCGCTGCAGGTCGCGGGCGGCACTCCGGCCGTCGGTAAATCGACCGGCGCTAACGAGAAAAAAAGAGCATCCGGCTCTAATCCAGTGGTAGATGGGCCTCGGCCCAAGAAGAAGCGCATTGAAGAAGACACGTCGGGATATCTGCTTGGCCGCAGAAACCAGGAATCGGAAACAGAGAACTCATATACCCCAGACCGACTTGATATGGACGTCGAATTCGAGAACACTGCTCACGATTTGACGGCACCTGAGCCGGAGGGCGAGCGCGAGGGCAAAACTTACTGGGTTGATCCCCATTTTGCGACGGTGTTCCGGGAGAGCACCCTACCTCTGGCGCTCATCCAACCGTGGAATTTCCTCGTCTGCACCGCCATGGTGAACGCTCCGGGTGGTCCGGTTGGCCCATGCCAATCAAATATCACTGTCGAGGAAATATACTCTCATTTAAAAGCGCACAACATCCTGCGGTTTATCCTCCCCACCCTTCATACGGCCCTCAATGAGGCGGGGATTCTCCGCACGACCTCGGATCCATCTTCCTACATTCCGCACGGTATAATCGCCCCAATTCCTCATCTCCCTCTGGAGGTTGGCAGACAGTGCGATCATCCCGATTGTTCCACTTCGCCATTCGTTGGAAGTCAGGCCCTCTTGGATCACCACTTCGCAGAGCGCCATAACGGAGTGCCATTTAATGAGGTCTACATGCGTCACGTCCACTGCCAACCCTTCTTACATCCGACAACGGGACCGTCATACTTTCGAGTTTACCCGGAAATGACCCGACTTGACACGAGGACAGACTATGCAGTGTTTTACAGGCACCTCGAGGCACGAGAAACCTGGACGCGGCCACGCCTTAGGCACCCCCAGTCGGACTCTGAAGTCTCCCCGTGGCTTCAGAGGGTTGGGTGGCATAAAGTAATGGAGAACTGCGATCCCATCGACGCAAAGAGCAGGATAAACCTCGAGCATGCTCCCGAGTGGTTACGTTCTCTCCAGGGACACGTTGCAGCATACATTCAGAGGGTCGAAGCCAAACTGCGGATGATGAGTCCTGTAGTCCGAACCTGGCTCAGGAAGGATTCCGATGAGGAACAAAACTCGGTGCAGATCAAAGCGCGTGAACTTACGAACTACGAGAAGCCATGGACAGCTCTTATTCAGCTTCTTCTGCTACAGTTCGACTCGCCGCTAGCTTCGTTTCCGGTCCCCATGAGTCCAGAAGTCACCGTGGCAGTGAAGGAGCTTCACACCTTGCTCGTCAATGACTCACAGAGCATGTACACCATGGTCGGCCAGGGCAAAGGCACTTACAGCCAGATGAGGATTCATGCGTTGGTCTTTGCGCTTTTATCAACACGCCACCGGGACTTGGGGAACGACCAGACGGCGTGTCCGGTCGCACGATTCATTGTCCTGGACTGCCTAGAGATACACCGAGAAGGCTGCCGTTTCCTACCGCCACACCAATGCCGCGTCAAACTACATCCACTTGAATATGTATTTCGGATCTGCCTCGTAGAAGAGGCATCCCGAAAGTTGTCGCCCGGCGGCGATCTCTCGGCGTCAGTTCTTAATTCCCTCCAATGTGCCGTGGTACTCACCAATCTTCATTCAGTGATATCAAGTCGCTTCTGCGACACATTCGCCCCATAGACGAAGGCGATCCCATAACCACGTGGTCCGTTCTATCCAATACAGCCCAGTTGGCGACGTATTTGGGGAAGGCGATGCGTAAGCCCAATATGTTTTGGTCGGAAGATTCGCAGGAATTGGTGTCTATGGGCATTCGAGCCAAGCTCTCTATGCAGCAAATTCGAAACTATGTTCTGACGCTCATCGCTCAGGCCAAGAGCATCCTGCGAACGGATGTGATGAGAAATGCCTCAATGTCCGCTTTCTCACTGTTCTGGGCTAACATTGCCTCTCTGCCCGACAACACCACATCTGGCTCTGGATTAATCACACACATCCTGTCCAATCTCCCCACTCACGGCGACAAACTTCTCCTTCAAACGCTCATGCAACATTGTCCCGGTGTATTTCATGATCGCATTGCTGCCGCCCCTGGCGTCAACCCCATATCGTGGAGGCAGGCGGCGATTCGAAAGTGGTTTTTGGATGTGGAGCGGTTACTCGAGTACTTTTGCGCCGCTCTTCCTTTCCTCGTCGGACCAGTCACAGCCGCGAGCATACTGAAGCACACCTTTGGCGCCCAATCACAGACTGCACCCAACATGGTGGTCTGCGACGGGCACCTCGCCTTTTTGAGCCACGATGGGAAAACCACAGATCCCAACGCTCGGCTGCATTACTTGCCAGATGTTCTGGGTCACGACGTGATGTTCTACTTGGTGTACGTGAGACCATTGGAGATATTCTGGCTCCGTGCGGTGTCTAAACAACCCGCCGTTCTCTCCTTGCATCGCTTCTGGGTCACCGATACGAAGGAGTGGGACACTAACCGTGTCTATACGCTGACCGAAAAACTGTCTTTCCGACACATCAATTTGAAGATCAGTTTTGGCCAATGGAAAGATCTTCTCAAGGCCATAATCCAGGAACATCTGACAGTCACCCAGGCGCCAACGGGCAATCGTGTCGAGGACCTTGCTGCAGGACACAATTCCTCGCTCGCTCTCCACATATATGCTGTTGGTCATTCGTATTCCTCTTCTAGTGGGGCTGCGCAGACGGCAAGGGAACAATGCGCACAACTGCACAAGTTTTGGGGTGTCGGAGCAGAGTCTGGAGAACCCGTTGGGTCTCTTAGTGACTCGATTCTGTGGCAGAAGCGCTTAATTTCTGTCGCGGAATCCTTCAACACCTTCTTCGTAGCGTAGTCATGTATGGTGCGGTTCACCTAAGGCTCCAACCATTTGATTTTAGTTGGAAGGGCGAGGCAAACTAAAACAGAAACGGTTTTGATACCGTTGAAACCGTTTTAGTTTCATTTGTGTCAACTGTGGTCAATCTCGCACTTTTCGGCCCAGGCGGGATACCAACCGAGCTTCTGGTTTTTGAAAATTCTTCCGCAAATGCTACACCTTTCTCTCAACCCTCAGTCCGACTTAACACATGAGCTTGGGAATTTCCGAGCCCCCCGAGCGAATATTCCCACGGTTGTTGATTTTTCCAACCTGAGGTCTGTTCACGCCAGTAGCAAAAAAGGGTCGCCGGAGACGTCAGGGAAATCAATGGTGTTAATAGGGGTGCTCAATTCTTGGCTCATCTGCCCACTTTTAATTTGACTCACGTTTTTATTTGTTCGAAACAAATAAAGATTCAAACTCCGCTTGGCGGGGAGACCTCCTGCACGCTCATCTCAGTGCTTTTGTGGGGAATTGGATGTTATAAAAGTTCTGATTGGTACTCTGGAGCTAATTCTGCTCTCCTGATATGTTCCCAAATTTACCGGCTCATAAGTGTTCATTTCTCAGTGGATTTTGTTTTCTCTTAGTTAGCAGGGCTATTTGGAATGTCAGGATTTTTCTGAGGGAGTAGAATACCACAGAGTTATTGTAAACCAATATTGATGAATTTAGCCCCACTCGGGCTGCTCACGGATGTACCAACCTATGTGCCAGAGGCTTGCCGCTCCACGCTGGGCTCGGCGGAGTTTGAATCTCTATTTGTTTCGAACAAATAAAAACGTGAGTCAAATTAAAAGTGGGCAGATGAGCCAAGAATTGAGCACCCCTAATGGTTTGAAAACAGTTTAAAAACCGTTTACTTGGTCCATCAAATAAACGGAAATAAAAACGGTTACAACCGTTTGAAACCGTTTTCAGACGGAAACGGTTGGAGCCTTAGGTTCACCTAGTCACCGCTACTTTGTGACAACCGTTACTAAGCCTTCAAAAAAAAATGATATTTTTCATTCCTCTTGCAAACAGACTCGGGTTAAGGAGGAGGATTTTTTTGCCAAGACAGACTTCAATTAGAGTAAAAAATGAAGGAGTTATAAAATTTTGTCCCGCCACATTGGGACTTCCCATCAAACTGACCCCTACTGCCAGTGGTCGAAGGCGGCCGCGACGCGATCTGAGATACTTCTCTGAGATGCCTAGAGCCAAATTTGCGGACATGTCACTGGGCACCTTGGGTGCCCATGCCGGTCCGGTAAGCATCCATCCATCGATACATACGGTGCTCCCATTGCCCGAATTGTTGACGAATTTGTCGTGAGCGGAACAGATGCGTGAGGCTTCAGCAAATTTCCTTGAGGGTATCGAAGGTGTAATAATCGGAATGTTCCCGAACATATCGCTTCACCATACCCCAAAAGGACCCAATAAAATTAAGCTCGCAGTGGAATTTGGGAAGAAAAATGCAGATATGACCTGCCGCTTCAATACTTCTGGGCTCAAACTCAGACTGCAGTTCCAAAACACGCTTGCAGCAGCATCCAACAACGTCTGTAGATAAAGTAGTCGAAAACTATGCCACCCAGTGGGGGCAGAAGGTACACCAAAAAAAAAAATCCGGCCTTTGGCCGATTTGGGACTAGTCGCAAGACTAATCGGGCTTTGGTGGGGACTAAGTGAACCGCACGACATCACAAGCGAGAACAGAACGTGACTGAGCTCCGAATTATATGTGCATATATAAGTTCAAGGCTGTGCATGGGTTGAGGGGACTCTCTTGGGATTGAATTCCAACGGTTTTTATTATTTTATTTTGTGGAGTGTCCAATATATTTGGTTGCAGTAGGCAACTGATAAAGTCAACCCCCCTTGCACGCTAAGTAGATTTCCGAGGCGCGAACCCCGAAACAGAAAAGAGAATGCAGTCCACCCGGAAAAATACTTTAGGTACGCCAGAAGTATGACAGTGTGGGACTCCCTCCTTCCAGAAGCAAGCTACTGGAGAGGAGATATACCTACTAAAAACCCGGACTGCCAAACCCATATTTCTGGCAGATTTTCGGGATCTTTGAGGACCCCCCTTTCAAGTGTCTTGGACTAGTCGGATATTCAAGGCACGGCTGTCGCATTTTCTCTTGTCTGTGAGGAGAGCATCCGTTTTTATCCGGGAGTTTATGCAGTGCAACGATTTGTTGTGCAATTCAACTCCGGAGTGGTCGTTCCGGATCACTACCCCGCTCGATCACTCGCGTGCAGCGGAACTTCTGGGCGCTTTGAAAGCTTTCGGAGATCAGCTGATTCGCTGGGCCTTTCTCGCTCTTGCCCGCATCATTCTGGACGAAGACTCTCCCGTAATTCATGTCCGGCCATTGGAAGCCCTTCATCTCCCAAAGCCTTTGGGCTAATGCCCATAGGATTTCTTGTCCCGGCGCTTCGCACTCGAGCAGGACATGCTCCATTGTTTCTTCGACTTGACAGTGTCGGCATATTCCCCAGTGTTCGAAGCAAGGAATATGTCAGTCCAGTAAGCTCCTATCTTGTATGCCTGGTGTAGGCATCTCCACATAAAGTCCCGCGTCGTTCGCATGATGTCTTGGTGTCTAAACGAGCGCCAGATTTCGCCGTCTGTCGGGGTTTTCCCCGAGAGATCTCTTGCGGCGTGTCGGGTTATATCGAGCATGATTACGGTTTTCAACCTTTCTGGTCTGTGCCGCAAGGCTTTAATTGCTTTGTAAAAAATGAAGTTTGCGTCCCGGTACTTAATTTCATACCACCCAGGTCATAATGTTGTGGGATATATCATATCCGTGGATAGAGGCGCAGGTGGGTCGTTCACCATTCCGATTTTGGCGAGTTCATCTGCCTTTGACATATCATTCCTGTCTAGTTCTCCAGCCTCACGCAGGAAGCACCTCGTTCCTCTGCCCCCAAGGGCCGCTGTTATTGCTCTTAGAAGGATACTGTCGGCTATTCCGAGCCAACCTCTATTTTCGTATTCCTCAAGACCCTTTGTCAAGGAGTGAAGTATCCGTTTGGACTGAATTCTGAAGTGTAGAGAGACTTCTCTCGGTGAGTTTTGGATTGCATAGAGGATCGCGGCTGCGGCGCCTGCTTCTTTCGATGCAAGGTGGTTACTTACGCGAACAGGTGAATTCCTGGCGTCCTCTGGACTGTACCATATGTTTCCGGCTGACAGGTGTTTGGTGTCGTCGTTGACTTCGGTAAAGTTCCCGATGAAGACAATCTCGTCCGAGGGCTCGTCTTCTCCTTCCAATGGGTCAAGCTGGTGTGTTGGTGGTGCGTTGCTTCTACTGTCGCAAAATACTCTGTATCCATCTTCTAACCTGTGTATGGCAATCTTAGGATCAAAGATTATGTCCTCTTTACTTATGATAGCCTCTGCGTTCGCAGTAAGTTCCTCAGTTGTCAATTCCGGATTCGGCTGATTCACATTTACGCGAGGGTCCCATTTTTCGGCGAGACAGTCCAAGATCTTAGCTGCCTCTCCTTGGCACTTGTATGGGGGAGTCGTACCCCAGCAGTCTATCTGTTTTGCAGGAATCACAGGCACAGTACCGTCTCCGGTAGTGACGATTGTAGTTTCTCTCTGTAAGTAACATAATCTCTTCCACAGTACGAGCTCCGCGTTTATTCCTGAGACATGTTGCGCACAGTGCTGAGTTGTTGTGTCGGCCTAGGTCTTTCTTTCCTCCTGTGTGGAACCACAGAGGAAGTTCGCCTTTGACATCTTTTTACCAGGGCCAGTGCGTCATATTTCACTCTGAATTTCGTTGCAGTCTTCATCAGTCGTTTTAGTGGTTTACGCAACTTCTTCTGAAGCGGAGCCCACGTTTGGAGGATTGGGTTTATCCGAGCACTTTTTCAACTTTAGGTTTGTCCGGGACATCCTTTCGCAGGCTATCTGCTGCGAGGCCGCAGCATGTTGCGCTATCCTCACCTTTCGTCTGGAGTTTTTGGAGTGACTTAATGGCAATGGCGGCGTTTCGGTCTTTGATAGACAATAAGTTTTATCCTCCCTCCTCGATGGGGAGGAAAAGGATCTCATGATTAATAGGTGCCTTTCGTCTGCCTCCCCAGACAAAAGACTTGATACGTTTACCTAGGTATTCCTCGGTTTCCGTCGGCATGGGCTGTACCACTGCTAGGTATTGGGTCATCGCTCCCGCTGTCATTTGAAGAATTTTTTGTACGGCCTTCTATAGTTGCATGTGATTGATCCCAGTGGTTTAGGCCTCTTTCGACTTTTTCAATTGTCGGTGTCCATATTATTGCGGCCTGGTTTGTATTGTTTTCCTGCCAGCTACCAAAAATGTGTATGGCTTCCCCGTCTTTCGAGATACCTATGTGTTGGGGCAGACCGGGTTTAACCGCCTATTCCGGATTACTTCGTCTCGGTATGTCTTATTTCCGATTGTAATAATTTGAGTTTTTCCTCTTGATGGGACAACAGTGACGTCGTTGGCACCCCTAGCACAATGAACACACATGTACACCACGTAACGATGTGCTAAAGAGGGGCCGCCAAGGTGCTGTGCGTAACCAGTGGAAGTTCAAAGTTGGGATATCAGTCTAGATCAATGGATTACATATCAAGGGTTGAACCTGATTAATCAGCCGGGTCTCGCCGTGACACCTAACGAATCTCGGAACTTATTGTAGACAGAGAAATATGAATAAGTTCTACAGGAGGCGTCCGAAACGGGTATCTAATATGCCAATAGGGGTTTGGGTTTCCATCCCGACACTCATTTCTTCGGAAACTACGGAGAGGAGGAGTTTGGATACCAGTCCCCCATGCCGAGATGTAAGTACAACATTGCGAGGTACGAGCAAGTCTTAACGTCTGTCTACGAGAGACTAGCCGAGATGCAGGATAGACAAAACCCTTCGCAAAAACTAGCCGTTTCCTGGCACTTAAAACACTTAGAATAGTCTTGCAACTTCGCAACCGCACAATTCTGGATAAATTTAGGCCTACGGAGGCAGCAGAGCCCACTCAGTGTTGCACTTAAGGGTTAAGCCCTTAACATCTTAAGGCCTTAAGTTAAGACTAAGGGTAAGCCTTAACAACGGCTCAGAAATATCTAAAGGCCTTATTAAGGGTTAACAGGCCAAGGCCGAAGAGCCCGATCACATCAATCACTTGATTTCTTTTTCAACCCGCTCACCGTCAACACACATACCATCCACTGATATTAATGGTGCCCGCAACGGGCACATCGGGTAGGTTTCCAAAACTCTTTGGAGGCAAGACTGTGCACCCAGCTTGAAGGTTGGAAAGCCGCCTTGTCGGTGGTCTCTCGTAGACGCTTCAACGGTAAGCTCGGAACTCGCTTGTTGAAGCTTGTCGGCCCCGGGTATCAGAGGAAGGATTGTACATGGAACTCCTCACAGCAGAGCATGGCAACGAGGCGCCCGATGCAGGGCCTAGGAGAGTTCTGGCAATAACTTCGAACTTTTGAAGGCGCCCTGCCATTTTGGGAATTAACCCTTAATTTTACCCTTAAACATGCACCCTTAATTAACCCTTAATAGATCTTAAGGCCTTAGCTTTGGGAGCGACCCTTATTAAGACCCTTAAGTACAACACTGAGCCCACTAACTAGTTCCCGCGAGGAGGATCAGACTCAGAATGACAATCTGTCAATAATCCTCAGGCTGTCCCTTGTTCCTCTCAGCCCGTCAACATTGGGTCTCGGAGCTAGTCAAACAGCTTCCACTCCAAGGCCACTGCCCTCCATGGCATGGCAGTACGAACCCTCTTTGCAAAAAGAATGGGAAGAGTTGTGATAAGAAAATGTGCTAGTAGTGATGTTCGGAAGGTTCAACTTCAAATTTTGAGCATACATTTGTGAGTTCGAGTTGAAAAATTGAAAAGGAAGCTTCAAAAAGGTGAACAAGATTTGAATTTTTCACCACCTTTTTCAGTGAAAAATGTCTAAAAAACAACAACATTTTCACCATAAATTGTGCTGAAAAACTTAAATCTCCCAACCAGTGACTGAAGGCAGAACAGGCCTTCGTACTGGAGGGAAATATCTGGAGTGAAATATCGGAATCTTGTTGCAGTGAAAGCCGTCGAGAGAAAATGGTCATTTTGTTTGGAGGGATTTAAGTTGGATTTAAGTACCTGAAGGGATGTAGCTGGACAAGGATAGCACACTTTTTCATTGGAAGGGAGGCGTTGGAGGGAAAGTTTATGAGATTTACTGCAGCGAAATCATTGGAGGGCTGCACTGGAGTGAAGGATATCCGCCATCAATCCGCCGCGTAATCCGCCATCCGCCACCATTCCCATCGCTTCAGTGTACTTACTTATTGTGTCAAGGATGCATTTTAGTGGGTGTACGTTGAGATTGGCAATGAAGGCGCCGGAGCCCCGACTGAACTTAGGTCACCGTGATGCCCGAGGTAATCATGATCAAGAGACCGGAGTCCCACATATCGTGCTATAGGTATAGGGTCCGCTGACTGTCAGCGCCTGACAAATGACTGTCAGTTTCCTGACTGACAATGAATTATTTAATATTTCCGCCAAAACCCCGCTGACAATCCTGACAATTCCAATCCACTAAATACTCTATCTCCGCAGTTTTTCAAGTTAACAGAAGGACTGCTGTATATATATCCAGTCATGTGTCCTCCCCACGAATATCTCAAGCTTCCTGACCGAGTTCTAACACTTTCTCGAGTGAACACGGAACACCTGAAGCCATTTCTCACGGTTTAAAAATGTTGAACTCACAGGACAATGTCAAATTCTGAGGACATGAGCTCGGATAATTCAACATATCAGTCCCAATATTCTTCAACTCTGTTAGTCATTGGTTTAGTCTTGGAGGCATTAGGCAATAAAACAGTTGAGATGTTGAAAACCTCCGGATCTCAACTTGAATTGGGCGGCGGGATCCATTGAAACTCTCTCAACCGTAGTTGAACCTAGGTTCAGTTCATGTCCACAATTGGTTCTGAACCTGACCATAGCACCCTCGAGGTCTCTCTCTGTGTGATTCCCAAATAGTTATTTGTTATCTGTTCGCATTCTTACCTATAATAGGTAAGAATGCGAACACATTTCCTCGAAAGGATCTATGCTCCTCTGGTTTTATGCTTTCACCTTATGCTTCCCTCCTTCTGCTTGGTCTGGTTCCAAGTCCAAGTCAGGCTCTGGCGGGTGGCGAGCGAACGACTAAGTATGTCGGCCCGGAAACCGGTGGTACGTCTGCGGTACCTAAGGGTAGACGGGGTAGAGTGGGCAATGCGCCCAATGCCTACTCGCAAACCACTAACTAACGCCCCTCAAAAAAAAAAGGATGCATTCGATTCACTGATCGTTGATTGTCGCGTTTCCCTTTCTGTTCTGAACCACGACCACCGAATTCAAGCCGACGTACTGTACAGTTTCATTCAATTCTCCGTGGCTGTGACCCGTGACCACGATTTTCGAACTTTGGTTTTCGAAAATCCACCGCATTCACCGTGACCGGCAAAAAAGTTCGAAAATGCGCCAAAATTCCAGGCAGCCCCAAGGAAGCCCTTCTATCCTCACCAGGCCTCGAACCTGTGGCTCCGCAGTTTGGCATGAGCAAAAATCCTAGAGAAGACCGTTTGAGCGATAAACACACAGGGAAAAAACTGGAACAAATGTATGATGTTTGGCCGATTATGCCAAAAATGCTCCACGCGGCGTTTGGAACCGATTGCGCTGCGCGCACGCAAGAAATTGATTTTTCAAGCCATTTTTCGTGGATTTTGTGACATTTTCGGCACATTCGAATAATCCCCTCAGTGACCCGTGACACGTTCGAAAATTTTCGAAACTTTTGGGCGCTGTGACGCGTGACTTACGAATTGAATGAAACTGTACAGTATTTCACCCGGTCCCAAGCAAGCAAATGACCGGGGAGGAATTCGAAGCGGACGAACGATGGTTAGCGCGGATCCTGGATGCTTTACGTGTGCGTGGCGTCTGGCATGCATCATATATCCTGAAGTGTTCCTTGCCCTTAGCCCCTTGTTCGAACTTCGCCTTCGATGTCTTGAAGTTGGTTGCTTGCCTACCCTGGCGTCGTTCCTGGATTTTCTCTGGCTCTCCTACGTCTGTGGACTCACCGAATTTGCGCCATTTTCGATTTCGAGTTTGACTCCTGCGTAATCTGGTTGACCTCCTCAATGTCAAGACGTCGTGGAGACTCTAGGCCTTCAAACCCAAATGTTCCCGAGTCCTGGTCTAGGCGACCCGAGGTTAAATTTGCAGTGCGCCCACCTCGGCAGCAATTCATCTCGGTGGAGGTGTATCCTGCCTTTTTCCTGGGAATGTAAATCATCGACTCTGAGTCAACAAGATACCCCGAGTTCTTCGTTCAATCTCTTCGGATTTCATTCTCTGCATACCGGCGGCAGTCCCTTTTGCTCCCGATATTCAATCCCCCAGCGGGCAACTGTCCCAATTTCCTCCAAGTAACGCGCGCACCGATGGTTGCCACCGATGCCTAGCGCTGCGACGTCACGCAGTTCCGACTTTTGCGCACTCGCGTCTCGGCTCCTGTGCGCTCAGGGATGACGAATCGACTGCTGCTTACCTTCACAACACCGTGAACATTGGCTTCTGGCGATTAGGGTTAGGTTAGGTTAGACCACTGGCTGGAATAGTTACCGATGGAATCCAAGTTCGCGTTACTACCCGCACCCGGCTCGTCGACTGGCGGAATTCAAGTCCTCCGCAGCAACTTGTGGTGGGGAATTCAGCAGCTGATACATCATCCCATCCCATCACCGCCCATTCTGAGTTCCCTCCAGGCTCCACTGCGCGTCCACCTGCGTACCGCCAATTCTACTCGCCGGAGCTCATAACAACCACCAAGCAAGCAAGCAAAGAGTCAAAAGTCGTATCTGCCGGCGCATACTTAGAGGATTTCTTCTCGGCACACCTTATACAAATTTACAAATTCGGTACATCTGCGGCCCCATCTGGCCCGTCTCAATCGGCCGCTCACCTCGGAATTTTTTGTTCTTTCAGCCGCTCACCCTCGCCACAGCTATCCCATGGTGCCGGGTCCGTCAAGGCCGACCAATGGCGAACACAAATACCAGTGCTCTTCTTAGCATTATTTGCATGACAAGTTGACGGCGAAATCCCGGATATCGTATCGATGCTCCCGCTTCGCCCGTCAATTCTAAACTTCTCCGGGCACAGCAGAAGTCCGAGAAACTGGGTCGCGAGCGTCTACTCGAGTGCCTTATGGCCGACAACCCCAACCCTTCGGAAAGTGAAGTAAAGAGGATCAACAAAGTAAAAATGGACCGGTCTCTGCGCGCATTACATCGGTATTCTCGAAGTTACCGCGGGCCATCCGAATCCTTCGCAAACGCGGAATCAGTCCCAATGAGGTCAAACGCGGTTTTGCGGCCCTCGGAAACGCTCTTTAGTCCACATGTTTTGTCATCTTACACCCTACTTCCACCTCGCCTTCCACACTGAACCACAATTCTATGGCATGGGTCCGATATATCGGTTCTGGCATTTGGCTGTGAGCACAATAACGGGTTTCTGGGTCGATTCAATCATAACGGGCATTCAGGCGGCGAGCTAGAGGGCACGATGATGCGGCGATGGTGTTAAACTATCTTCATACATGACTTGGCACCTCCACCGCTCCTCTCTGGCTTTTACTCGGGCTAACGGCTGTTTAAAGCTTACTAACCTCGAGATGATCCAAGATTCGGCGCCAGAAGACCTTAATTCCATTGAGCTCCTGAAGTCGTACCTCCAAAAGAACGAACGCAAAAGGACGCTGCAACTCCCTCGCGCAGAATGCGGGCGCAGGTAAATTTGCTCTCCATCACCATTTCAATTTCTGACCACACTCATTCCCAGATGCAATTCAATTCTCAAAGTTCCCGCAATCGCTCGCATTACGCAGCATCCCTGGATATTACGGCCTATCTCTCGAGCTTGTGGCGCGGCAAAATGCTTTTATATTCCGACGTTTCCGCTGCAGTTCCCACCAGCGGCGCATTTCAGGCCTTCCACATATCGTGGTGAGCGGGCGCCGATACGGCGCTGTTGCAGCCCTGCGGCCGAAGCGCGCAATACGCATACATCAACGATCGCCCGGTCCAATCCAGTGGATCCTACATGCCTTGCAACTTCAATGTGACTGCAATGAACCCATTCCCGAGTTTGCTATCGTCCGCCGCTTCCACACGGACAGCAATATATTGGCAACATACCTGAATTAACTTTCAATTCCCTTGGGATCTACGGTTTCTTTCTCTTTACTCTCCGTTTCCACCCTATCACTGACCCTCGACATCAGTGCTACTGATCTCGGCGTGAAGACCCGGTATGCAGATGAATTGGGACTGCTGGAGGCGATTCCGTTCTCATGGTTTACCGGTCACTTTATCCTCGCTCGTCTCGAAGTTCTGGCGGTAGATATCTGGATAGCAGTTGCGTATGATCATGTGCGAGTTTTCCTTCGTTATACTTGGGGTAAAACTGACATGCACTTAGGAGAAAAACGGAGCCAGGGGCTGTTGACGAGGAGGAGGAGTCTTAACTTCATTTATTACGGTGTGAACGCTCGATGCTTTAATTCTACAATTTGAACAACAACAACAACTTAGTTCGCAATGCGGGAAGGAACGTTGTTGTGCCGCTAACCACTCAGGGCGGACAGCAACACGGGAACTTTGAGCTTCTTGTCGGAGTGACGAGGGAGCGGGAACATCCTTCGGCTCACCGCGGCGATGCGCCATTGCACTTGTTTTTGCCTTTCTCACGCTCCTTTCGTTCCACCGCGGCAAGCCTGCTATCCAATGGCTTTCTAGAACTCATCCACACCTTCAGTCAAATCAATAGAAATACTACCTGCTGAGTACGGTATGTCGGTGGCAGTGTAACCCGTGGTTTCTTGGTGGACGCAACCGCCGGTTCTTCTTCTTTAGAATCGGTGTTTGGGTCGAGGACTTCAGCACCATCCGTTTCGCAAGGCGCCTGAAAAAAGGAGTCCCAGTCTTCCCTCATTTCCGCCTGTCGGAATTTGAACCTTTCCTCGACTTTCTAATTTCAGTGAGTTCCGTTTGCCGAACATTGTATGATATAATATACTCACCCTCTCCTTTCTTCTCGAATGCCTGTTTCTTTACCGCGGCGGCATCTCTATCTGCGCCGGCTGACTTGTTCTGCGAATTCGTCGCCCACTTGCAGTATTTGTTAAGAATTCCCTTGAAGACCCTTTGGACTTAGGATTTAATGGTAGCATTTGAGAGTTGGGCGACGTATGCTTGGGGATACCGAGAGAATGTGCGGCTTCACAAACACGACAGCTTGCTCATGCCAAACCGAATTTTCTGTCCCGCTGACGCTGAAATCGGCGCGGAGCAGCTGCCCGCCTGCCGTATCTGGATCGTCGATCCAGCCTCCTCCGGCTACCACACGGTTCAGCTTTTCGAGACCGACATTGGAGGGATGGCCCAATTGCGCGATAGAAGGTCAGTCTAACGCCGTTCTGAAGACCAATGAGTACTGATCGCACGCGAAAGGTAAATTTACCAACATTGAAAACGTTATCTCTCCGGGCCTTCAAACATCTTCTTTCCTTTCCTCACCACCGGAGGGATCTCTCCAATCTCCTCTAGCTCCTCGAACAACACTCCGACTTTCTCCAGCGAATTCTGCTTAGCCTCGAGGGTCGCCGTCACCTCCGACAACTTCTCCAAGATGTTGTCCACCTTCTCGTCAAGCTCCTCCCTCTCTCGGCAAAAAATCTCATTGACCACCTCCAGCTCTTCGACGTGGTCTCGCAGCTCCTCCTGGTCTTGTTGGAGAGGCCTCATTGTGCGGGTATGCAACTCCATTTCGTGATTTAGTGATGCTCTTCGGTTCTCGAGAAGGGTAACTTTGGCGCTTACCTTGACGAACGGATCGATAAACTTATCTTTTTCTGCAGGCGTTGCCTGCGGCAACCTCGATGGCGGGCTCAACATTGCGGCATTGTCGTCTTTTTTGGTATATCTTTCCGCGGGGACAGCTGTAACTGGGTCTCCTCGTCGCCGTCCTTTGCGCTTTCGGGTACGGGCGGAGGTGCATGTGGGTGGAGCTGTTGAGCCGCGGCCGCGAACTCGGGCCATTTTGAAGTAGGAAGGAGCAGTAGGTCTCGATGTGTGTATGGTAGGGTAGGAATCGATATGGTGCAAGGAACGAAGCGGAGCGAGGGGAGAGCCCGGCCGCGGCCGAGCCCAGGAAGTGAGGAGCGCCCGAATATAAGTGCCTGTATAATCGCTCGACAATACCTGGAACTATATGTTGTTAATATCTAGCTAATACAGCACCATTCGACGGAATATTGACGATATCTGATGGATTCTCCTTTACCCAGATTACACATCGGATATCTGCCACATATTCTCCAAAACATATTTTGCGCAAAGTCCGGTGCGCACACGTGATACCTATGTCCTCTTTTCACACCATTCAGGACCCGTTAGGGTTACCGTTCACGCCCGCGGTAATAAATCCTCCTCCCCCTCCTCCTCCTCCTCCTCCTCCTCCTCCTCCTCCTCCTGCTCCTCCTCCTCCCCCTCCCCCTCCTCCTGCTCCTCCTCCTGTTCCTCCACCTGCCCATCCCTTCTTGCTCGCTCTTCAGCCTGGATCTTCTGAGCTTCGGATAGAGACTGCTCGATGAGTACATCAATATCCCTCTCCGTATCTAAACACCGTCACGGTGAGTACAGCCCGATGATCTCCTGAGACATTTGAAGACGGACATGAATTAGGGGTGATGTGCGAAGATTCAGAATGGAGGGGTCGCTGAGGGTCCAGTGTCCCCCCGGTCATGTTTTGAACAAGTAGTTGATCTAACACGACCTTCTTGTCGCGAATCTGCATGATACGATCTCGAGACACAGGTTAGCAAACATCACGTTGATGAGGAGATGCAAACCTTCGATCGAATCCGCGGTCTGGAAGGCACAAGTCAATTTATGAATCTACATTCAACGAAGAACTTGCCAAAAGCTTGAATACCAGGCATGTTTTTTTTTGCCCAAAGCGATAGGCGCGGCAAACGGCCTGATTCCGCACGTACAATTGGTCAATATTCATTTGCGCTCAACTGGGCGCACCTGGTTATCCTGGGGGATCATAAAGATCAATCGAACAATCAACGTGCAGCGCCCTTCCCACCTGATGCGGGTTGTAGTCAGGATCGAAAATAATTACCGTGTCGGCAGTCTACGTGAATTAGCACAATGTCATGCCGGAATGTGACCCCCTTACGGTGAGATTTATGCCAACTCCCTAAAACTGGTTTCAGTGGGAGTCATCCAGGAGTGACAAGACACACCCCGGAACGGGTCGTTAGAATGTAGATGAATATCTCAGAGTCAGGTGCATTGAACTGATCCATGCCACGTTGTCGCTCATCGACGGGTGTGTTGCCATCCTTTAAACCCAGGCAACTTGTGAAATGATTTACTCAAAAGCAATGGCTGGCGTACCATACGAAGAAAATGATATCCTTCGCAGACAAGGAAATGTTCGATGACCGCGAGCACTTTGACGTACTGCTGGGGAATCAGGGAAAGTCAAGCAACTTATGGGGCGCGGCACCTGGCTAAAGAGCAACACACGACGGCCCCGGATTTGTAATCTTCGCAGGAGTAGCTTTAACATCCGTAATTTTCCGCTAGACTCGAAGTCCTCCGGGAGGGTCTCGTCATAGACCGACGGATGTTGGATGCATCTAAAGTACAACATTGAACTGAGCATACGGGGAACTGCGCATGTAATCAACGTACTGTCGCAGGCACACACACATGTTCCTTATTGTTTTGGAGTGCTCGATTAGATGACCGTTTGCATCAAGGTTTTTCCCTGTCGATGCAGTTCATGGTTCTGTTGCTGCCATGTACCGGAATATACGCACTGAGGATTTGGTCATAAAGCGTCCTCTGAGCAGGGACCATGGATACACGAATGACAGTCTCATTCTGCAACCGGTCAAATTCTGCTGGTTTGTTGAGAGCTGAATACTCGCCTTTGGAGGTAATGTCAAAACTTGATCCTTCCTGCGACGGAGGAAGTAAGGTAGGAGTTTGGCCCGCATTCCCTTTAAATCGGTCGGGTCAATTGTATCCTGACGATCTATCTTGTGGCCGTCGACGCCTGTCCAACCGTGCGGATCGAGGAAGGTCATCAAACTGACGAGTTCCCTGACAGTATTGTTCATTGGTGTCTACTAGGCGTGAGCCGCGACTCTCGGAGGCAGGAAAAATCACTAACCCCGGTCAAAAGGATGCGATGATTGGTCTTAAGGCTGAGGAGGGTCGTCCGAAGGAGGCCGGTATCATTTTTTACTGGGGAAATATTTAGACTGGGCGGTGCTGATATTCAATACTTACATCGCTGGGCTTCATCGACAATCAAAGTCTGAGCAACTGTTATTAATAAATTACGCAGAAGGGGGAACGAAGAGCGCTGACCTCCCATTCAATCGATTGAAAGGCAGCTTTATCCGCGCCGTAGATCATTTCAAATGTTGTCAGCAGGACATGAAATTTGAGGTCCGTTTTGCCGGGGGGGGGGGTGGCTATGATACATTTCATACTCCTTTTGTACCTTCCGTGAGGCGATGTTCCCGAAGAGGGTGACGACCCGTAGGTTTGGGGCCCATTTTTCCAATTCCGTGACCCAATTGCAAACGGTAACATTTGGAACAACAACCAGAGCTGGGCAGGCGCCAAACTGTTTGAGAACAGACCCTAAAAACACAGCCATTTGTACAGTTTTCCCCTGCTCCGACATTAATGCTGAAACGTTGGCAATATGAGAGCTCGTACGAGGCCCATGTCGTCTGCTAGGATACAATGATCACGGGTCCACCAGCGCTTGCGGAGCCAGTCGACGCCATCAATCTAGTAATGAGAAAGCTGTTCGCGCGTATTGACGACGAAGGTGACATATCCTCACCTGATACTGCATCAAGCAAAGCTCATCGTCCTGGCCCAGGTCAAAGTCGGTAGTTGGTATGTCTGCGTACTTCGCGCGGTGTTCGAGCTGGAGTTGCGCTGCTCCAGCGGAAAAGGGAATGTCAACTTCCCGTGACGCAAGAAACCGACTAAGGGCCAGGCGAAACTGTGCATGGCCATCTCCGTCTATAGCAAGAGGGGAGTCCCAAGTCGCTGCAAGGATAAATTGGCGCAGGGCAGAAAATCTACTGACAACAACTCACCATCGTCATAACCAAGACCCTTCCACTTGATGAACACCCAAGCAACTTCGTTAACACAATCCATCATGAATTTTCCGTTTACGGTTTCCCATTCCAACAGCAGTTGAGTGAACTTCACGCCAGGATTTTGGCCTTGTTCGCGGGTCAGCGCCTGTTGCTTGATAAGCGATTCAGCACCGGCTGCCGATGTTGCAGGCTTCCAAAGCCGAATGTCTAAGACCCGCTCCACTGTCTTCCACGTAGGTGGAATATCGCGTTCCCCAGTAGGATCCGGTTCGTGATCACTCGATAAAAAGTTCCTGAGCTTGAGACTATCTCCTGTAGATACGCAGAACCACAGATGGGGAATCCACTGCAAACGATGGTAGCTGCGCTCAGCGAACTTCACGAGATATTCCCTTGGTAGGAAATCTGTCGGACTCGGAGGAGTGGATGCATCTCGTACTGACTCCACTGCGGTAGGTGGGTAGGGCCGCCATGCCAAGATTTTGTCGACGGAATACTGGCATGTCGCACAAGTTGCACAACGCCAGCGTCCACCGTTGTGATAATACCCTGCTACGGCTGCGGCGTCGGGGAAGGTCGCAATCCCGGGAACAGTGGGTGCACATGTATAGTGGGCTGGACGCTTACACGTAAAGCAGCGGAAGAAGAGAATACCGTTTTTTTTAGCCGCGCGCCTCGTAGGGACTGCAGGCACAACTTCCTTCAGGCAGACCATACAAACCCCAGGTCTGTGGCATGCGCCTTCGATGCGTCAGCGTGGGAAGGGAAGTTCAGACGTGAGGAAATACCACAAAGAAATTGTTGAGGTTGTTTTTTTGCTCTTTTTGATCCCTGTTGGGGTTGGGACAACGCGGCTTGTTGATGGGGTTGGAGGCACTGCCAATGTCCTGCGACAGGGCACGCAGTACTACAATGGTAGGCAAACGTGAGGCGGTGAGAATGCGTTGAGTGACCGACACACCAAATCACCCAAACACGGCTTCCATCGCTAGACGGAGGGCTATTCTCCTTTTGATGACACCTTTCGCAAATAAGTCGATGTTGACTGAGCAACGGACTGCACGGCTTCTTGATAGGGACTTTCCTTTAGGAGCATATTAGAGTATAGCATTAGCTGAAAGATTCTTACCCCTGCGACGCCTCTGATTGGGAGACATCAGCATCGAAACACCGGTGAGATCCCATTGCCTGTTGCTCATCGATCGATTCCACCTCGACCTCTGTATCTATATTATCGCATTTGGAGGAAGGATCATAATTGGGGCCTAAAAGGCTCACGCGACGCGATATGGGCATGTGTCTCTCCCTTGTTCCTTCACGGGCATATTATTAGATTTTTCTGAGATTATTCACCGTGGACGATTCTCACTGTTGGGAAGTCTCTGGTTGGGAGCCATCGACGCCAATGTTCAGGTTCAATGCCGATTGATCAACCGCTTCCAACTCCATGTCCACCTCCATAGGGTCAAATTGAGGGAGGAAATCAACGCCCGCGAGATCTAGTGTCGGCTCCAATGCCACTTCTTCCTCGTCCGCGTGAGGAGTCGCATCCGGTCGCGTGGCCAGCTCTGGATCCTGTTTAGGATGGAAACTACAAGTGTAACCAAAGGCTCACCGAACTCCTGGGAGAGCCGCGAAAAGCTTAGGGGGGTTTCAAGGTCATCCAAGGAGGAGGTCAGTACTTGAGGCCAGTCAACTGAAAGAACTCGAGCGTACCTTCCACCGCTCGTGGTACATTCTCATCATTTGATTCATGGCCGTTAAGAGCAACGAGCATGACGCTTCGTCACACATCAAAGTGCATCGCCACCTCCACTTCCCGACCTCCACCGCGACCTGGCCATTTCCTTCATTCGAGCTTGTCTTCGAAACTCAGTAATGGTAGGGCCCCTTTGCCGCAGCAAAGCCCACTATCTGCAATCTCACGTTAGCGCTTGTCCAGCGCTTCTAATTATTTACTCTGGTTGAGCCCTCATCAAACTCGCGGTGGAACAAAAATTGCGGAGAATTGTTGATTCGATCATGGTACAACATAACGAGGTACGAGGTTTTTCCGTTGTAGCGTCTGTTTAGAAGGGATTAGGTGATTTCCAGTTCGTAGAGCGAAACCGTGGTATACAACCACCCTGTCAAACTAGTCAGAAAATATTCACTCGACTCGCGTTAAAGGTAAGACCCGCGACACAGAAATCTGCGAGTCTGAGATATTCACTATACTCCATTCCCTTCATTCGTACAGAATCAAGCAGGAGGAGGAGGAGGAGGAGGAGGAGGAGGATGTATTGCTGCCATAGTCCCTATAAGGAACAAGCAGGTATTGTACCGACATACAACAATTGTCAACGGCCTTATTGCTGAGGAAGCATAGGCACCGATAGCAACTACACACCGCACAACAGAACTGGAGAAGACGGGACAGGGATCACAGATCTCAGAAGACTACCGGAAGTAACGGGGGAACTCTTGAAACAGTGCACATCGCAGACGCACTTCGCAAAAATCCTGACCCCCTTCCTCATTGATGCGAGTTGCAGAAGGAAGTCATAGTTTTGCCCATAGCGCGCGTGCACCGTCAGATCACAGACAGGTGTGGTCGAACGTTTGGCTGCTCCTGTGCAAGTTTCGCCTTCGCCAATGTTGGACACGAATCAATGCAAGGTGTTGAAACTTGTTCCGACACAGGAGCATAATTATGTGCACGGACAGCTGCTTTAGTTGGAGGAACAGTCTCCTTTTTCTTTCTTTTTTCTCCCATTCAAATTCCGGTCTCACACACATTCTAGGCTGATCGCAAGCACCGACATCCGAACTGCCCACCAGCTCATCTCGGATCAGTGTTCAAATCTAACTGCCCTGTTCACCCAAGGCTCAGACGCCGAACATGCCGCTCGAACTGCAACGACATACTCGGATTATCTGATAACAACTTGCATACCCGAACCACTGTGGCAAATTTGGGCTCAACACGGTCGCATCGTTGCATCCCAGCTGCTCAAAGTCCCCGTTGAGGGCGTACTTCCAATGACAAATCACCTTGAATCATTAGCTTCCCCAGTGGCAGCGCTCGGGAACATTCTTGATACTCATTTTTATCACCAAAATCCGCCCCGAAATCTTTTCACACCAGCGAAATAATTTTTGGGCTCTCCAAAAGGTAGCGGGTGACAATGCCACGGCAACGGTCGAGGACGATGAGGACATTGGCATGTCTTCGGCCGGTGGTGAATTAGTAGTCTTCGAGGATGCCGAAGAGCAGAATATAGTCTCAAGCTTGGTGCGTGTTGCGTTTCCGCGGCACACTAGACCTTCCTTCTGAATACTACACCTCGTTTAGGCTTTTCCGGAGCTGACACAAGCCGCTTTCGCCTCACAGATTCAGCAAGCAGAGCATAGCACCAAATCGTTGCTCCTTCGGCTGCATGGTCTCTGTGTCTCATTACAAAATGCTAAATTTTTCGCCGGGAGATATTTGATGACAGTCGATCAATTCGCGGGCCAAAAAGAGACATCACCGGCGGCGTACCAGTCGACTGATTTTGATGGCGGTAGATTTGACTTAGTGCAATTTTCGATTCATCGAAAATTCAAACTCTTGTTTGCAAAATTCTGAAGAGACAGTCTTGTCTAAATCATCCCAAAGGTGTACACTGTAAAAAGCCGAAGCACTCCCCTGGAGTGCTTTTGCGCATATCCAGCGCGCCCCCGGCGCGCCGGAAGCGCTCCATTAGAGTGCTTTGGGCACTCATCTCAACGGGCTACTGCTCTCCTTTATTCCTTTGCATTTATCCAATAATTGTAACTATATATATTACAAGTTGTACTACTACACGCTCCAGCAACTACTCGGACTAACAACTCACCGCCTAATTGAAATCGAACTGTGAAAATGTGTCAATAAGAGGAAGTAATGAATGCTTAGGAGAACTGACTTTCTACGTTCCAGAAGGAATAGCTTGAATATGTTGAGTCCATTTTGAATAGGGAACAAAGTCAGGAACTTGTCGACATATATGATTTGGGCAGACATACTTTGTGCATGAAGTTGTAAACCATTTCGACGCTAAAGGTTACGGATAATTGGCAAGAGTATTAGCCATGTTATGGAAAAGAGTATCTAGCAACGCCTACCTTTACCTAGTCTCGTGTTCGTGAATTCTTGCGGTGTTCCCAACCTGCAATAGCATGAACCAGGGAGGCAATAGTTCCAATGTTAAGCGATGGATCAAACGGAAGGTTACCGACATACAGCTCCGGGGAAAAAAACATAGACGACGACGAGATCCTATTCGCGGTGCGTTCGCAACATGGTTTCCCGCAGCGAGGGAAAAAGAGAATGAGTGAGAATTTGAAAACACGGGTGAAGGGGCCAAAGGCGACGTACCCGATCCCTCATCTCCCGCATCCTTATCCCCAGCACATACCGTATCTCGCTATCGCTTCAGCGCTGTCCTATGCTCCCCCAAAAAAGAAGGCGTACCAACCGGGACGCAACGGCGTGCCACAGCATCTTGTGGACATATGCGGGCGAATAGTGGGCACGGGATAAGGCGGCATTGCATTCGAGAGTGTTGGAGTCGTCGCAAGGCTGAGAAAGCAAGGACACCTTTAACAGAATGAAGAAATAAGGAGTAAAGTCGCCGCACCTAACGCCTAAAGACCGTGCCGAGATTCAAATCTGCAGTCTGAGGTCAGACAGCATCGCCTATTTGACGTTGATGGCTCATTTGTTCGAGAGTAGCTGAAAAGCGCGTCGAAACCACGGCTGCGCAGCCTGGAGGAAAAGTTATTAACTCGTCGGCGGAGCAGGCCAAATGAATATCGTCAAGGGTCGTGCGTGCCAGCGCAAGATCCAAGTGCTGATTCTATGCAGCGGCGGCGACCCAATCGTGGGATGGTGGAAAGGAAGGAGGGGGAAGGGGGAGAAGGGGAGGATGGGGATGAGAGAGCATGGGACAAAGGAGTGGGAACAGATGAGCGGACATACATTTGTCCTGTGTGTGTTCTCCTGCGCGGACCGCGTTATTCCTGCTCTGTTTCCACCATAAGAAGCTGCTCCATACACAGAGAACGGCACGAACTTTGTCTGAATCGCCACGAGTAAGCCTGCACACCGCATGGATACTAAATAATGTGCTTACAGGTATACAGTCATGCTGCCGGTAAATCTTCAATCACAGATGGATCTGGGTGCCCCTGCATGACTACTGGTAAGTCCAATTGAGCGCCAGAGCAAGAAATAGGCCACTTACGCGTCCTTGTTGGTGGAAACCATTATCGCCTGTTACTGGTTGAGAAAAGCTCAAACGCGCGTCAAACCGCGGCCAGGGGAGTCGGGGCAGGTATTACAGACCAGCAGGGAGGTTTTAAGTGGCTCAGAGGGCGGGGGACGAGCGGACGACGCGAGGATGCAGTTGTAGAAGGCATAAGGCAAGCGAAGTAAATATCAACAAACACCATCAGCTCGCCTTTGGCGCCAGCTCAAATGATTGGAAGTGGCCGGCAGGCGGCGGGCACAAACAGGGTTCTCGTCGTCGGTATGATGAAGCTGGCGTACAAGACACCGAGAACATCCGAGAGCATCCGAGAGCAGTGCACTAAGTTAAATCATGGAGTCAGCAGAGATGACGAGTGATCACGTTCCGGGGCAAGTCACCTGATGTTTTGGCGACATTCTCGGTAGGTCCTGGTAGAGGCTACCGTAGAGCACAAACCGTCACTTCGTTCCTGTTTGTGAATATTCTGCCCGCGATACGGGGACGAACATAACACTTCAAAATACCGATAAATGTTGCATATGTCCCTGAATGGGGTGTTCTATCGAGCCCCCCCATGTTTTATTTAATATTTGCTCCCCTATGATAATGCGCGATCAACTTTTTTCGTTTTTCTCGGATGGCGTCGAGCAATTTATTTATTTATCGCAATTACCAGCGAGCTACACAAACCTATACTGAGTTACGCAGCCCCGCACTTACCTAGACTGATTAAGTCCAGGGCCTAGCGGAACGCAGTGACTACCATGTGCAGCAATTGGCCCTCAAAAACTAGTTCTTGATTTGAATCGAACCGCGTACTAGCTAGTGCGTAGCTCTCGCCTACCGTAAGCGCATCTGCACTCTTAACCTTTAGTCAAAAAACTTCAATTGGCGCAGTACTGTACTATTTCGACCGTAGATTCAGCCGTTATGGCCTGTGACCCATTACCATTAGATTCAACTTGTATAGGCTATAGCATTCAAGGTGGGCTGAGACCTGTGACTGGCAGTTTTATCATTCAGTTGATGAAATATTGACCTTGTAGATTCGGCCCATGGACCCATGGTAGGCTCGTGAGAGGCCATTTTTGAACCAAAAATGGGCAAGAGGACCAATTTTTCCAAAGACTCACGATGGGAAAGCCATTTTCACATTTGAAAAAAAAAAAATTGAATTTTTGCACCCTATGTGGAGCAAAACGGCCGCTCCCTAGTGACCTGTGACCTTCATTAAATAGGTTCAATTCACCAAGGGCTGTGACCCTTGAATCTACGGTCGAAATAGTTTGGCGTGGCGTTGCCGCGCTGCCGTGATGTGCCATCGTGGGATTCCGCCACCTCCAACCGTGATTTACTGCGGGCGACCCCACGACACACGACTCTTGAAAGATACCCAGAAGGTTTCATAAATTAGCCCCGTTGTCGCCAGCACATTAACCATTCCAACGCAGCCAATCTCTTGGCTCCGTCATGGCCGCCAGCGCACAGACCCGGCGGACACGAGCATCGCGCTCAGAACAACCCGTGGCTGTGGATCCGGAGTTGCTCGAACCCAAAAAACCGTCTACGGAAGTGATTCCTTGGACCATCGAGTCTTCCACCATCGATTTGCTCCAGCCGTATGGCTTGAAATTACTTCTTCCCTGGCGAGTTCTCGTCTGCGACAGGGACAATGCCCGTTGCCTCGGAGTCGGTTACCAGCAGGTCACGTCCCACCGTGAAATCCATAGAGGAGAGAAGCAACGCAACACGGGCTCGCTGTCGGAGGAGGCCCGGGAAAAACTCGAAGCTCTGCACGTAATCAAGGTGTTGGCTGATTTTCCAGTACCTACGGGGATCGTCGCACCCATCCCCTTTCTACCCGTTCTTCAAGGGTTCCAGTGTATTCACCCGCAATGTAATCTGGCAACATATGTTCACACGTCCATGAACGTGATGGGTATCCACTTCCGCGCCAGTCATCCAAAGGTGCCGGGAAAACAATACCTCCCCCGGTTCCTTCAGCGCGTTATGTGCCAGTCATTTGGTCTGCCCAACTACTTTCAAGTGGCCGTGGACGTACCGCTGCAGGATTTTGCGGCGGCCAGTGACATGCCTAATGTTCCTCTCCCTGGCGAACCCGCCCGATGTCGAGGGCGACCTAAAGTGCCAAACACGCTAAAGGAGTTCATCAGGATGGGAGAGGCCGGGGAAATCGCAGCGACCAGCCAGCGGTTTCACAGCGTTGCCCACGAAGACGACGACTTTGAGGCATTCCAGAGATTCCTCACTGGGCACACCCATCTGCCTCCGGAGGAAGAGGAGGAAGAGGAGATGTTGACAGCCGAGATCACCTCCTGGGCAACCGAGCTTGAATGGGGTGCTTTGATTGGAAAAGCGGACTTTTCCCTCCTGAAGGAAAGACTCGGAGGGAGTTCAGGGCTCAGACAGGCTGTTGAGCGGTACATTAGGCTCGCGATGGGAGAGATACCGCGGGTCAACAAAGTCACACTCGCTCAACTCCTGCAGAAAACATCTCAGGACAAAAAAGTGCTCTTTCTAGAGGCAAAGAACGACATACAGAGCCATATATCAACCTGGAATTCGTTTTTGGGCATGGTACTTCGCGACTGCCGGGATCCCATTCCACATTTCCCTCGCCATCTGTCGCCCACAGTCGGAAAATGCGCGAAAGCGCTGTTCGCAAAGTTATCAATATCTGCGGACATCGACGTTCTAGCGGGTCTGGTCCATGCTCTGATCTTTGAGATCCTCTCTGCGGAAGACGCAAAGCTCTCCCGAATGGATAACTCTCCCTTGTTTCGGTTCGTCGCAATAAACAGTCATCTGTCTGCTTCAGAGATCGTGGATCCCACCACAGCAACATCCAAGATGGCCCCCTTGCAATATGTATTCAGGCTTGCTGTTCTTTGGCAAGGATGTCTTGACGCTAGGTCCGGTGCAAGTATCGAAACGTGCGTGATATAGCGTTGAAGTCTTCTAGAATCTAACTCAGCGTCCAGCTGTATTGGCAAATACATTCCTTTGATTAGAACGGAATCTAGTCACAGGACATGGCAAACTCTTCAGCATATGAAGGGTGTCGCTAGTCGACAGATCTACAAGACTTCTAAGCAATTGAGGATCGAGTGGACAGCCGATGGCAGTGAGCTCACGTACGGGTCCCAAAGGATCCAGATGTCCGCCCTCCACAACTTCTTTCACGCTATTCAAGCAGCAGGCCGGAGCCATCTTCACGATGTTGTGTTGGAAAGCATCCTCCCCGAAAAAATCGACGAGCTGTGGGCTAAAATACCCTTCGATTATATCTGGGATGACATCACTTGCCCAGACGTAAACTACTCCTTCCTCCGCGACCCGAAGAACGCCCTTCCGGCCGGAAACCATTACCCGCTCCTAGAGCTTCTGATGGAAAGTAGACCGGGTCACTTTGGGAAACGGTCGAACGTCGCTGGCGACCCCATTGAGTGGGATGCAGCCAATATTTCAGACTGGTGCCGAGAAGCGGACAAAACTCTGGGATTTCACATGATGGGGAATTGGACGCAGTTTCCTGGCACACCGAGAGGAACAGAGATGGTCGAACTCAAGTTAAAAAATCTTTCCACCAGAGAACGAGAACTGTTCTACTTGGATGGACATTTGACCTTCATCAGCGGGCGTAACAAAACTACGAACCAGTCCGGATACGACAAATCGATCCTTCGGACCCCGAATAAAGACTTGGGCAACCAACAGATCTTTTACCTCATTTTTATTCGTCCGCTCCTCGTGCTCTGGGCCCCGATCGCATATCCAGACGTGGTGGATGCGTCTCAGACATACGAGGAATATATGTGGGTGACAGGCGGCCGAAAATGGATATCCAAAGACATTACCGACACGCTGCGTCATTTCACGCAAGAGCCTGAGTACCTCGGAACTGCGATCGGCATACATGAGTGGCGGCACATCATAATTGCGATTGTCCGCAAACATCTTGTAATTCGCAGCAGCGTCCTGGAAGAAGTTCTGGCAGGGGAAAATTCAAAATGGAAGGATCCGGATTCCACAGCAGATTGGAATGACCCGGCACTATTGCGAGAATATGCAACATTTTGTAACAAGTGGCACAGATTTTGGGGGTTCGATCGGAAGGACAACACCACTGCTCTTTTCCTTGCTCCAGAGATGGACCAAGAGTCCTGGAATGCAGTGAGGAAAGAGATGGTTGAATCCATGAAGAGGAATGTGGTGCTTTTTGAGAAGGGACTTCACTACTTGAATAATCAGAGGAACATGTAGTTCAGTACTCTTCTAGCATATTTGATTTTGCTGTCTCGAGACATCCCATAATTATATGCGCACGTAAATGTCCGTATTAGTGTTGCGTGTCTTGGACAAGACGTGGAAGACATATTTTTGGCCAAAACGTAGCATCTTTTACAAGTATGTAGATTCACAAGCTTTCGGTCAATTGGGTCGTGCGTACAGGAAGATACATCTCATTATGTGCCCTGGGTTCGAGTATAGCCATCACTGTTAGGCTTAACCTGGATCGTATGGGTCATATGCGCGAGCGGAATGAGGTGACCATTCAAAACGCCATCTCCTTCGATTTGAATTGCATATTGGAATGCAAGCGGCTCCAGAGTCGCAAGCACATTTTCAGACTGCAGGTCTTGCTTTCGCAAAATAAGCAACACCTGGTCGAAAAATCCGCTTGCCGTCCACTGGTACAAATTGCGCTGCTCGTCGGGAAGAGACCGGAAGAGAACAGTGAGCACGGTTGCGGCGTCCAGAAGGGATACCTGCGGGAAATATACGATAAGCATCGGGACTCACGACGCAAATTACCTACCCGGAATACGTCGAATGAGCCCTTCTTCCACTGGGGACTGACAACCTGGTAGTGTCGAAGGAACCAATTGCGAAAATTTTCGAAGTGACCCTGCGCTGTCCGCCGCTCCAGAATCTCATCGGAGTCACCTCGGGGGGGAAGATCCGAATAACTTCGAACGTCCAGCGCATCGGAGAGGAGCAACAAATTTCCCAGTGATATCAGAGCGATAAAATCTTCCCAGGATCTGATATCTGGCATGTGCGCTTTGATCATGGCGTCCGATGACGGTTCTGCATGAATAAAATCAGCAACTTGAACAATACGGTGACAGTTGAATACTCGCCATTCCGACTCAAATTGAAGAACCAAAAGCCAAGCATGCGACCGAGAAGAGGAAACGCATTAAGGAGTTCTCGCGGCGCCCAGAAGGCCTTGCGGTACATCGCACAAACGCTCTCCAGAGTGTGCGAAACGGAAAAAAAGCTGAAGCCCCGAATCAATGACGTCTCCATGGCATAGGTCATGTAATGTGTGTTCGGCCGGAGCACACTGACAACAACCGGGCCTGGATCAGTGGTGTTTTGGGTTGGGAATGGAAATCACCCTACAACATTGTCCCCGGCAAAACAACAGCTCCCCACCATTTGACCCCCTTTATGAACGACATTTCGTCCGCAGTATGCTCGATCCCGTTCGTCAAGGTTCCAGTGGAAGATTGAGCAACCCATAGCAATCGTTTGCCGCTTTCAACTATGATTGCGGTGGTCATATGAGAGTAGGAGACTGGGCAACGAGTATGCGCCGTTGCAACGCTGAACCACCGACGGTCATCAACTGGAAAGTTGTGGTAACCGTATCCGACTAAGCCTCTGCAAAGGCCTTCGGCCAAGCGGCCGGTGTCCAGGTATCTGAGGAGTGTTCATGAAAAGAAAAACCCCAAGCCGCAGTGTGTGCTCACTGAAACCCGTGCGGCAACGTTGAATCGAGTTCAATCGGTGTACTGGGCAAGTTCAGCAGCGCTGCATGCCCCTCCTCTTGTGGTGTTTCGCCATTCCCATTAGAGTTCATGAGGAAGATCGTCTCGATGGGCAACTCCACAAGGACGGGTGTCTTTGCCGTCCGTGTTCGTAACCCAACATCTGCAAAGGATGAGAAGAAAACAATGCACAGAAAGTCCCAGCTACCCACCCTCCATCGGAAACACTCGTCCACCAATCACACCCATCGCAGTTAATGATTCGGGGTAATGGAGAAGCATATCGTCAGATATGAATTGTTCTACAATAAGATCACTTCCGTTAGTTTTCCTCCTATACTCCTCGGGGGAGGTTTTGTGCCACTGGGCAGCGGTCATAACGGAACAGTCCGGTGACTCCACTTTTTGCGTGGTGAGGAACGTGAGCAGGTTATATTCTTCCCGCTGCTGCCGAAGAAGAGCGATAGTGTCAGCTTTAAATAGCGGGGTGGGATCTCACTCACGCAATGAAGACTGGGATGATATGTATATTTAATCGAGTTCCTATTGAATAGTGGGGCTATGACGAAGCTTTGGCCATCGGGATCCAACTATACAGATTGGAAGGTGTTGGTCAACCAAGGAAGAGGGTAGATGGAAACCTACCTGTGAGAGTGCCGTGTCGGCTTCAGTTTCCTCCGACTCTGGATCAAAATAGGGTGTGCCCTCTTTATCAAGTATTCTGGGGCGCTGTTTCGGTTTCCTCGAGTTTTGACTTCCTTTGCGCGCCTTGGAGGAAGTTTTTTTGAGTGAGCCACCATTGTCAATGGAGCCGTTCGAGGGGCCGGCCTCTCGCTTCCGTTTTCTTCTCAGGGGAGGTCAGAAGAAGACGATTGACGGCGGAGGGTTGTTGCAGACAAACCTGATTTGGGCGGAATCTTCCGCAGGGGGATGGTCCCCACCCAGAGACGGGGATTCAGTCGCAGGGGACAGGCCAGCGGCAGACTCAGAGGATAGGTTACTGCCACTTTCAATTGTGTACAACGTGACGGCATCAAACAAAGTCGAAAGCTGAGGAGAGGCGTGAGATTGTACAGGCGTGGAAGCAGCAAAAGTGGTGAGTACTATTCATTGCGGTCAGATGACAACTCCGGAAACTGCCCTGAGCGACGTACCGAAATCATCGAACCCTAAATTTGGATCGGAACTAGTCGTCTTGAAGGCTGTCATATCGATGCCCTGGAATATTGCGGACAAAGTCGCTTCGGGAGTAGCCTTCAACAGCGCCATCTGAATCATGCACGCGAAGATTATGGATTCGACCTTTTGCAAAAGTGGGGAATCTATCAGTATATCAGGGGAAGCGTACCAGCCAGTGGAATTCGGGAAACCAACTAGAATTCCCTCGAGCGGTCCAGAACTAGGGTCAAGAAATCATCGACTTTGGAGTGCATGCAAAGACTCTGCACATACGGTGAGCAAGTCCTCTGACGGTACTTTGTTCAAGCTGGTTGGAATTAAGAAAGTGATGGGTGAGATAAAAAGAGCCCGTTCCAGATTGTTCGCGAGCTCGCGAACGTTGATCGTTTTTAGTGGAAGCTTCTCTTCAATTTCCGCTTGTGTGATTTCCAACCCCTGGGCTCGGCTATACCCGCATATTTAAGTTGGATTCGAGATTAGCGTAAGGACAAAACTAACTCGTGGATGGATTTCAACACATCATTCACAGTGGGGTAGGAATTGGTACCCTGGAGGACGTGAATTACCGCTGAATATAAATGAGAACAGGGCCTACCTTGATCATGGCGCTGAGAATCCAGGAGGCGTGCTCCAAGTTCCGCAACACCACCGGTGTAGACGTACGTCGGGCACCTTTGAGACGTTCCAGGAACCTGTCCCGGGCGTTGTCCCTTGATGGCGGCAATGGCTTCTCCGCCAAAAAGTCGGAATAAGCGGTGAGCACGACGGTTGTCCATGATGGCACAAGTTTTCCGCAGACCTAGAGGAGACGTGAGGAGGACATTCCGGCAAGCACATGGCCATACCCGTTCAAGCGTTGCATAGGACGACTCCAGAAGATGAGGATTTTTAGGTGCAAGGACGGAAGTCGGCTCTAGTACACTGAGAACCCGGTCGAGGACAAGAAGGGGCAGTAGAGTTTCGCTGAAAGCGCCGCTGTTGTGTCCACCACTGAGTCCCTGCGCCACGCCGGTGCCGGTAACGCTTGGCAAGCCTAAGACTGAGCGAACATATACATTTTGTGGATGTTTTATCTGAGACAGATGGTTGTAGTCCCAATCCCGGACCCTTTTTTGCAGGGCCGCCATATCGACAGTGCCAACGAGCACATTTTCGCCGTGCATAACATTCCGGGCCGTCCACTGAGTCCACTCGCCGGTCTGGAAGAGGTTACTGGTCCAGGGAACGCGCTTAAGCCTAGGGGCGTTAGAGAGGCGGTTCTCTTTTTGCAGGTATTCTTGAATTTTTTCCATCATTGGACGAGTGTCGGTGGAGTACAAATCGAGCCTTATCTTGGATTTATCAGCCGGAAACATCCGGCCCGAGGCTCGGGGATTGCCGTATTGTATATCCGGCCACCAATAAGTACTCCGCGCCTGCTTTCGCTCTTCGGACGAGGCTTATGACGTTCACTTTTATTATATAGCGCGCTACCTTCCTTTCGCGCGCGCAACTTGACGTTTTTCGGGTGCCCTTTTTAGATGCCGTCGACAACTTGTTTGTTTCCGGCTCGATCACCGGACGATCATGCGACATGCACTGTGTCACACATCAAAGTGCGCCCCACTATCATATCCATCGCGTTTTTAACAATCTGCGCGTGGGCTCGCGTGAGCTCTTGTACGCGCGCGTACGAGCGTGTACAAGACATCACAAGATCGCGCGACCACGCGGCCACGAGCTATGTCCGAAATATCACGCGAGCGCGGAATTTTCTTGGAAACTAAGCCCAGCCTGGAACATTGAGGCAGTAGGAAATGTAAAAGGGGTATGTGAAAGCTTATTGAAAGGGAAAGGTGCCCGTCAGGCAAGTATATGCACCCTGGAAAGCCCAAAGGAAAATCAAAATTTGGCGGGACGCGCATCACAAGATCAAAAGTACGCGCGTCAAATGTCATGTCGGCGAAACAAGCGTGAGTCTTCGTTCGTGTTGGCACTGTAAAAAGCTGAAGCACTCCCCTGGAGTACCCTAAAAGCGCTCCATAGGAGTGCCCCAACCTCTCCTCGGGAGTGACTTGTGGCACTCCTCCGGCGCGGCTATTGCTCTCTTTTGCTCTCGCGCATTTATCCAGTAATTCTGTAGGGATATATTTCAAGGTGCACTACTACAACGTTTAGTAACTACTCGGACCATCAAACTCACCGCTGAATTTCAAGTCAAGCTGCGAAATGTGTCAATAAGACGAAGGGGTGCTGTAAACTGAGAACTGACTTTAAAACCGAGAAAATGGTGGTGTCGTTACCTGAGTTCCTTTTGAGATGAAATGAAGTCAGAAACTCATCGACGTGAATGATTGCGGACGTACTGTTTCGCGAAGTTGTACCCCATTTCGACGGTTAATTCATGCATACCAGTTGCCGCAAGCTGCCAGAGCACCCGTCCAGACCCGCTACCCACATATGCCCGGGATATTTATGAGTTAGCAAGGACCAAAAATCGGAAGAAATGGGACACTGACTCCTGAGCGGGGCACGCGCGAATGAGATCTGTGAAAAAGAAATGGGCTTGAGAAGATCGTGGGAGGGGCAATAGAATTACGCGTCCCCAGTCCAAGTCAGGCCGCATCCGTCCGCGCTATGTGAATCGCGCTTGCGCTTGCTCGTCCGAAGCCCAGGATCTGTAATAAAAATAAAAATTGCTTGCACGTAGACGGCGCCCACTCAACGCTACGCTACTTCTACGTTCGATCGCACGCTGGAAACTACTGTGAAGCTCTCAGCGTGCGCACAAAAATCTGAGCGAGCCGAGCAACTCACTGGCGGCTGAGCGGCCCCCATGCGCACAGGACACTGTTTTAGTCGGATGGGATCTTTAGAGCCTAAAGGTGAGTACGTAAGTTAATGTAACTCTCGCGACGGCACGATCCCAATGAACTTACCTAGATCTTCGCCAGGGTCATTCGGCGCTAGAGTCAGGTATTGAACCGGTTTAATAACGTCAACGTGCTGGCTTTTGAAAATAGCGTAGTTAGTGTCACATTCCATACCACTTTACGCGATGACTCACTGGATTGGAGTTGCAGCTTCGTCTTCTCGCGCGGCGGCAAAATGATTTTGAGCTGAAAGAGATCGCGCACATTTAGTGCGGATGAAAGCAGGCCTGGGCGGAATACACTGCTGGCAGAGCTCGGGAATCTACTAGACGGTGATCAAATTTTGAAGGACAGGGCGAAGGGACTAAAAGGTGACGTACCTCATCCACGAATTCAATGTTTGCACCAGTCTTGTAGTCTCCAGCTTTATTCCTCGCGCGCCGTACCTCCTTCTCGCGTCAGCGCTGTCCTCTGCTCCGCAGGAGGAAGGCGTGCCGACGGGGATGCAATGGCTGCATCTCGGGGGCGTGTTGGGATGGACGGTCACGGTCGGATGAGACTGTACTGAGATGAAAGAAGGTTCAGTATCTCGTCGGCGGAGGAGGGCCAATAGATAATGAAGCAAGGGGTGGTGCGCGCCAGGCAGACCCAGGTGTTGATTCTATACACTGGCGGTGACACAATGGTAGGAGGGAGAAGGGAAGGAGGGATCAGGAGGAGAAGGAGAGGATGGGGAAGAGCGACGACAGAGGAGCGGACATACATTTAGCCTGTGTGTACTCCCCGCACTATTCCTACCCCGTTCTCTCCGCTATAAGCTCCTCCACACACAGAGAACAGCACGAATGGTGTCTGAATTGCCAAGAGTAAGCTTGCGCATTGCGTGGATACCAGATAATGTACTTACGCGTAGAGAATCATCCTGCTCGCAGGAATTCAATCACAGGCGATTGTGGGGGTCTCTACGTGGCTGCTGATGAGTTCAATGGGATCCCAAAGCAAGAAAAATACCACTTACGCGTCCTTGTTGGGGGAGACCATTCTCGCCCTCTACTGGTCCAGAGGGGCTAAAAAGCGCGTCAAACCGGGACTAGGGGAGTCGGGGGAGGTACTGAGGCCACCAGGAAGGCTGAGAGGGGTTCAGAGGGCAGGGGACGAGCGGGAGACGCGGCGATGTTGTGGTAGAAGGCAAAGGCGAGTGTAGTAAACATCAACAAAAAAAGTGCACGTGACCATCGCCTGGCCCTGTCGCGCTCGCTCAAATATTATGCCCGCAATACGGGGACAATTTTGTGATTCTAGAATACGTTTAAATGTTTTATATGACCCCATGAATATCTGTGGGATGTTCTACGGAACCCCCCATGTTTTATTCAATATTCACCTCTCCATGCGTCGTACACTGTCGTACAAAACAAACCAGATTTATTTCTTCGCACACCTGGGAAAAAATACATTCAAAGCGCGGGGAGTTCTCAGCAGGAAACAGCATCAGAAGCACACTTTACACAATGAGGAAACATTTAAAGATACAGCAGCAAGGGCAGAACTCAACGATCCATCCCACCTACGGCGCGATCAGCCACTGAAATAGAGTATTGCATCAAGAAATAAGGCTAACCATCTGCGAGGCGTTTGTCGAGTCGTTTGTCGAGTTGTACGACGTGCCTCGAGTTTTGGTTTGGCTTCCGCCATTGAAGGCCTGGACAAAGCAGTCCTTCGGACTCGAACTCTCGTTGGGCCGGTATCGGCATGTAGCAACGGCGCTGCAGCGCCGTTTCCTTCCTACACTTAGCCAGAACCCATTGGCAGCGGAAATCGCTCCGGAGGTGGACAACAACAGACTTCAAAGGACCCACGCGGCCATAGGAGACGATGGTTTCATGTGGACTCAAATGATGATTCAACAGGCGCGGGACTGGCACAAGTTTTTCGGATTGTCGTAGGGTAGAGTAGTGTACATCAGTAAAATCACAAGTTTGTCTTTGGCATCTTTAGCGTCTTTGGAAAGACCGTAAAGACGCGAAAGATGTATTTTTATCAAAGATGCAGGTCTTTCACAAAGAAGGTTCAGAAGTCTTTCACAAAGAAATCTTTCAAAGACCACTGGTCTTTGTAAAGATGTGTGAGACACCCGAGATGTTTACAATGCTGCTGTGTTTCTTGGGTAAAGACGCGTGAACTTGCCTCAAGATACTCAAAGTACGGCTCGATTTAGACATTGGACTTCCAAAAGGGGATTGCAGGCAGGCGGTGGATTGCGGTACGGATGTGGGCAGTAGTACAGAGTAGGCTACTAGTCAGAGACGACAATGAACTCTTCTTCATCTTCCTCTAGCACCTCCTCCTCTGCCTCCGACGAGCCGCGGCTCGACGATGCTGCCCGTCGAATCTTCTTTTCCTGCCACTCCTCGGTCCCTTCGCGAAACCGACCCATCGTTTCTCGTCCCACTTCTTCAGCGTCGCAAGGTACTTGTTCACGCGGCGCGTAATTTTTGTGGTTCCCGAAGGTGTCCGCGTCTCGATGTCGGCCCAATTATTCAAGGAAACTGGCCAGCCTGGCCCTTCGGCACCGTGTACACACCCGTTGCCCAGTAAAGTAGATTACGATCAACCTGCGACGAAGGTCAGACAACCAGATTTCACAAGAGACTACGACGTACTGCTTGCACCGCCATGAGGAGCGCACCATAAGGAGGGTCCAAGGTTCTAGTATATTCGGCCGGTATGGTATCGAGGAAATTCAAATGAGACACGTAAGCTTGCAAGATGAGATGGGACATAAAGAGGCCCTAAAGGAACGGTTATATATAGTATGGGCTGAGCTGGAGCGCATACCTTTTTGTCTACACCACCTCCCCACATCTCCCTATGAAACACCTGGGTTCCGCTCTGCTCGTGGACTTGACGCGCCCAGGTGACAAAATCCGTGATTCCCTGGGCAGTACGAAATAAGAAAGACCGCGGCGCTATTATGGCTGGTGAGTGAGGGCCAAAAGACTCGCCTGGGTCCGGGAATAAATCCGATGCGTCGGCTCCCGCTGCGATGGCGTTCTCGGCCTCTTCTTCTGCGGTCTGAATCCGGATGAGGTTCACCATGTTCTTAGTCGCCTGAGTAGCGAATGCTGCACGCCAGTCTTCGAGACGATACGATATCTAACGTGGGTCAGACACTGCAGACGGCAACGATGCTCATGACGCACCAAGCCCCACCACGGACCGTTTTTCTTCACGACGTGTGCGATAGGAGTACGGGTCTTGTTGTCTGCCCGCAAGATACCCTGCTTGAAGACGCGGTTGACGATATCCTGGAGCTGATGAACTGTTAACGAAGCCCAGCCTTCAAGCGTACCGCAGCGCTCGCGAGCAAGTGGGACGACGGCACTGGTGAATCGATCGCTAGTGCCGGTCGGGAGGTGGCCCAGGGTCCATTTCTTGGCGTCCCCGCGCAACGCCTTCTGCGTGGCTGGCTTGGGTGGAACGGCAGTGATTTTGAGGATGCTCTGGGAAGAAGAGAATACACGGCGTCCTCAAAGGGGAAGAAGAAGCGAGCGGACTTACCTCTCTCGGAACACTTTCCTTCTTCCCTGCTGGCACCGCTCAAGCTCCTCGTTCTTGTCGTCGTCGAGGGTCCGCCGTACTGGGACATGGGGGTGTCGAAGTCCTCTTCGCCAGCGATAACACTGGAACGCCCTGAAGACACCACTCGCTTCGGTGCTAGCCAGAGGCGGCCCAACACCAAAAGCGCGGGACGCTTGAAAGCCCCCTGCAAGCAACTTCCAAAGGCCCAACGCCTTTTCAAGCCCCACCCAGCCTTGAACGCCACATCCAAGTCACCTAGAAGTGAATATCGTCGTTGTAAGCCCTTCCGAGCGCGTCAAGGGCTTGCGGTGCTTACCAGCTGCTTGGAGGTATTTGGGACCGCTGCCCTGGCGCTTGCGGCGCTTTCCACTTCCTCTATATTATTGTCCGGTATCGCACAGAAATATCAAGTCAAAGACAATTTTATTCCAAAGAGTCAAAGCACAAGTTCGCTAAAAAGTAGTATAATAATAACGAGTGCAGCGGAGTCTAAGCGCGCGATGTGAGCTAGAGTAAATGGCCAAAAAAAAACTTACTGGAGGTACAAATGCGAGGGAGTCGTTGCAGTTGTCGGACGTACCAATAAAGTATTGCTTCGTTAAAGAGAGAGCTAGAAGGAAAGTCGTTGGTGCAATGTTTTTCAATTAAAACGCGACATACCTTCTTTGAGAACGCTACGACAGAGACAGCAGCGGAGCTGTAAATAAAGATTCCGGCGGTGGTGATCTGAGCGAAGATGTGAGCTCGGCGGCCGGAGAAACTTACTGAAGGATAGATGCGTGAGACCGTAAATTGACTGCAAACATGATGATGAGTGGCAGAACACGACGAAGGGTTAATTTTGACGTACCACTATAACTGTTGCGTGCTGGAGACCAGTACGACAAATTCGTCAGTCGAAGCCCACGGAATTTCAAGGTCACTTACTTCTATTGAGGACCTCAGAGCTAAAAGGGAGCGTTAAGTGAGTGTCCAGGCGGGAAACACGATGATGTAATGACCTACTTCTGCTTATTGAGAATGAGTTGAGAAAAAGAAGGAAGGACTACCAGGAGCCGTCAGTAAAGGCCGCGAAGGAAGTGACGACTCACTCGTGTGCTTGAATGCGAGGAGGATCTGGAAGAGAAGTAAGAATGAATTGCACAGCCAATGCACCACTCACCATACTGTAAGTACGAAGCGCGGGAGGTACCCAAGATAAGGCGGGATTTAGCTAAAGTAGGCAGCCGTCGTCAGTAGACTCGATCATCAGACCGAAATATCTGGGCGAGATTCAATGAGTCGGCGCACAAGATTGGAACTAGCAGCGAATCTGCACCCAAAGGAAGTCAGTTCATCGTCAGAGAACGACGGAAGAGACACACCTTCAACAAGAATTATAGCAATATTATAGCAATATTACTGGTTACATACATACGCGTCAAGGAATCGCGGCAGCAGCGTGTTGGGCAGGGCGGGCGGCGCGGGAGAATGACGGGCCAAATATTTTTCTAGCGAATGTAAGTTAGTTAAGATAAATATGAAAATACAATCCGAGACTCAATCTGATGCCAAGCGAGAGTCTGCGCTGCCCACTCGGCGTCCTCAGGGCGTAAGTCCATCACTGCCCTAAAAAGTTCTTCATAATTGAGATGCCCGTCGGGGAGGGCCCAGTCGGCGGTCGATAGCATCGTTTGTTCCTACGCGGGTCATTAGGAAATGAATGAACGACGACGGCAAAAACTTACCTGCCCCACGCCGTAAGCGATCTTCGGCGGTACCATTTCGAAGGCGCCGTGGGTCGAGCAGTGCAGCGCTAAAGGTATCTTGTCTGGTCGTGAGAGTGCAGACGTCGGCGCGGTCCAGAGATGGCGCAGAATTTATAAGTAATGAGCTCGGGGAATTAGAGGTGAAGACAAACTGACCCTAGGTAAAAATGGATCGCGGAGGAGGCCCTTTGCAAATTCATTGGCGTCGTGCATCCATCCCATCGGCCAGCAAAAGCCGGGGCCTCAGGTCCACAACACGATGTCTTTGTGTGGCACAAGATGGGTTACACCGCGGTCGAGATAGGTGGGGAGAGGGATCCGTTGTTGGGATCGGGAAGAACGTAATGAGCGGTGTGTGAGTTTATTGGTGTCTTGCCGGCTTGGCGACCTCGCGCTGTCGCGCATTTAAATGATATTCACGTCAGTACAAGTCCAGCAAGTAAAAACTTCGATAACACCACAAATAGACCAGAAGAACCCAGTGCATCCTGTCGGTATCTCGATAGAACTCCTTGAGAACCTTTAGGCATTCCGGAGCTGGGGGGGCCATCGCGTTGAACGCGTCAGTGTGCTTCGCTTGAAGCTTGAGGATCGTGCGAGACGCCAATCCATGCAAATGAGAATAGAGACCACGCACGACTGGGTAACAACGATGCTGATCCTCCTGGGCCAAAGGGGTTCCGATTACGTGCCGCGCCGTAGGTCGTGACGAGTACAATGTCGAGATATGGATTGACCACCAGAACGAGGTACTTGCTGACTGATTAGAGTTGCTCCTTCGATAATCTCGCCTCGCTATAGAAGTTATTGGTGAGTACGATGACCAGTCGCAATGTCGAGAGGCAGACTTACAATGCTGAAAATTTCCCTTGTTTCTTCGCGTTGTCCTGTAGTGTAAATGACCCCATAACTTCGTCGTATTTCCTCTTCGCGGGGGTTGGAGGAGCATCGGCAGCATCGGCAGCGGGCGCGAGCGCAAGCGCGGCAGAACCGTCGGGCATGGTGGTGGTAGCGCACAAGAGGAAAGAGGTGCGCTCGGGCCGCCTCGGCTTTTAACGCCGACGCACGATCACGTGTAATTGATTCCCACGATGGAAACAAGTCAACAACCTGGCGTTCTGTACTATGTAGTGATCGAAGAATGAGCGAGGGTTTGTGGATGAGTGACCGGTGATCTAATATCTCCTTTACTACTACATCGACGGCGACTCGCTCTACTGCGACATACCACGCCGTTTTCTATTTTAGCGCCGGAAAGCCGACACGGCTTTCACCCGACTTCCACCTCCACTTGCGAGGCGAACGCTATCCACAAATCCTCATTGCGCGGTAAAACTCGGGGTGTCTCAAATTCAGAAATTATTGAATAATATCCCAGCTCAGAATGCCCTCAAAGTCCAGAAATTCCTTGATTGGTGGCATCGGCTCGACCAAAGCCCGACGGTAAAATTGATTTCGCTGCTTATCAGTAGTTCGAAGCTGAAGCTGGTCTTTTCGGATCCGTTCGGGGCTTCGTACTGTTTCTCTTTGACAAAATGTCTGAATTTTCTGTGCCTTGCTTTTTGTAATCGTCCCAGAGACGGGGTAGAAAGTTCGAGGCAGACGGTTGGAGCTGACGAGCACATTGCGAGGCCTTGTTTACCATTCAACAGGTAAGACGAAAGATTTGTTACAACATATTCAGTGAATTCCTACTCGCTGCGGCGGGGAGCGGTCTGGCCTCAAGAAGGTCACTGCAGCGAGTTTTGCCACTATAAATCGGAGCGGGCTACAGAAGCGCATCTAGTGCATTGAGGACTTTGGATTTGTGAGTTGAGAGATGCTGTTCTCGAGCATGATTATCCCGTTGACTGACCCGATGTGGCGACGCGCGCGGGAGGACGTCGTGGTTTGATTTCTGAAATCTCCAACATGCCGTTAATTCTCGTGGTTAAATAGGTTCATCACGAGGAATCACAAGGGCCGAGAAGCTTGAGGAGACTGGCGGTTAATAATACGATGTGCTTTTCCGCTGTTTTGAACTGTGTTCAATTGATCCACCGGGAGGAATACTATACTGCAAGAGTGGCCGCAGCGTGAAGAAACCCTTAATGTGTCGCTCCCTGATGAGAAGCTTGAGAGATGGAGTTCGTGAACATCTCTCAGTGAGCGTCTGCATCCCACAGATTGAGGGGCGGAAATCGTAAAAAACTTGCATGCTGGAATCTCAGCTGAGGCTGGGCTGTGGGAAAATGTCCTCCGCAGCTTGCGCAACAGACATATGGAAAAGGATCACATTGAACCATTTACACTACTCATTAAAGGTAGTGCACGATAACCAGGCAAACCACATCATCGTTTTAAGGGCCAGAGCGTCCTCCTTCGACGCTTTCCCATCATGGCCAAATTGCTCCCGGAATTCTTGCGTGAGGGTCGCACATCTTTCCACGTTCTGAGGTGAAACAAAATCGATGGCGATTTTCATGCAGTCGCTCAAGTTGGTAACCTGAGAGATGTTAATGGACCAATTGTCTCCAGTGAACAGAACACACCTGATGGGCGCAACCTGCCGGAATGAATACACCCTCACCGACCTTCTGGTATACACGGTAGCTCACAACTTGTGTCTCTTGGTACAACTCCATCCGCAACTCATCGTCGATGTAGACACCTTGAGAATGAATGGGATCGACATCACTATACTGTGGAAATTTCTTGCGCAGGAAGCCCCTGAGCGTGTCGCTGTCGGCGGCTCTGAATATATCCCATGCGGCGCAACCGGCGCCAGCTCGCTCATTCTTCTGTGGGCCTGCATAAGTCATGATATTGAGCGCGTCTGCCATATCCATGTGGAGTTTCGTGGACCCTTGGCTGCCCCGACCGGTTCCCGCGGGGTTTCCATGTGCGTTGTACATTTTCGGACCTGTGTGTATGTTTTTAGCAACTGAGGGTCTAGAAAGTGACTGTGATAGTCACCGAGGTCTGGGGGAACACATTTTTCTGGGAAGCGAGACGATATATTGAGCACCCCATCTCGTCGTACAAAGTTTGGTAAAGGCACGGCCCGTTGAAAATTGTCGTAGTGTTGGGGAAACTCTGAGCTGAAACTTGACTGCGGCGGCCAGTCCTAGAGAACAAATTGGAGGGAGGTAAAACCCAGCAAATTAGCACACCTTGAGTTTGAGGCACCTATTGTGGGTTTTGCTCCCGAAGGTCCGGAAGAACTGACGAACTGTAGTGTTCTCCACTTCACCACTTTGACAGTCTACGACCTGGCATTCTTGACTGCCGTAGTGTTCCATGAAATAGGATGGAGTCCACTCCCCCAAAGTGAAGCCCTGGCTAGCGCCAGTGACTAGGAGCGGCTCACCCGTGGACCAAAACACATTGAAGACGTCGTCCGAAAGGGCATCCATCGTACATGTACAGATTACCAGGTGGGGAATGTCATCTCTGGAGGATACGACCGCGGGCTGAAGCGTAGACAGTTTTTCGCGCACCGGGGGTATTTTTATCAGCTCCAACATGCGCTGAATTGCAGCGTGGAGTTGAGAGACCCGGAAGAGCGTCTTGGGCTTGAAACACTCCTGGTCATGCAATAACCGCACACCCCCTTTCTGGACAGTGCAGTCAAAGAAATGCGGGTGCCGACCTATGTGAGTAGCACACTCCATGCCATTGGGGCCGGTGGGCCCTCCTTGGAACTTGACCAGCAAGTGGAAGCACTGGGCACAGGCCTCCCGTCCGCAACTTAGACAGAGCCACGCCTGAGAGAAGATCGATGTAGAACAAGTGTCTTCGGATTCTGTGAGCATGGCATCAAGGGAAGCATCGAGTTCTTACCGCAGGTGGTGCGTACACCAGCCTTACCTGCCACGTAGGTGGCAGCTCCTTCGTTGATATGCTGCAGTTCCTCTTGAAGTATCGGCAGCAGACCGTTCGCCAAAGTTAACTGTGACCTCTGCAATCAGATTCTTGGGTGAGGAGTCGGCTGGATGAACACATACCTCGATCACAGTGATGTGCTCTCTTGACGGAGGAACATTGAACACCTTTGGCAAGTCAGGAACCAAGATGCTAGCCTTTTCTTGTTCTTCAAGGTGATACCCCAGGACTGTTGGTCCGTCATACAATATCGTTCGAACACCTATGAACCGGCAACTGTCTTTTTTCTTTTTGTGCCCACTACACTCCACACAGCGGGTGATGGGTGATTCTGAGGGTGCCTTCCAGCATTTGAAGCTCTGAAGCTTGTTGTATTTCCCTGTAGTGTGATTAATTAGCAGAAGGAGTTGACGCCAAAGTCGAGGGTTTGCCACCACTGTGAAGTTTGGCTGTAGCCTGCACCTTCTTCTGCCGCCGGCTCTTCTGAGGTTGCCCTGTGAGCGTGACCATGTTTGAATAATGCGGAGAGGTAAAAGTGCACCAACCTGTCTCCTTCGTGTCTGCCCCGGGCCCCGGGCCCTTTCTGTTCCCGACTATTGTTCGCTGACGTTTTCCGGAATGGTCGGGTGGGGAATCGAGATTTAAAGTGCCAGATATGGGTCGTGTTCTTTTGGGATGGGGCGAAGAAGCTGGCATGGTTGGAGGCAAGGCGATGTCTCGGACAAAATTCCGATCAAAAAAATCGGAACTGCCGGCAGTGCCGCGTTGCCGGTGCTGCGCCTATCAAGCGCGGAGAGGGGGTTTCGAACCTTACTTCTTCCTTCAGTCTGTTGCTCTTACTGTCTGTACTATTGCTGCTATCCTTTGGAATTCTCCCCCAATGCATGAAAATTTCGGCAGGTCCGCCAAATAAACGGGACGATCGCGCTGATCATTGAACTGCACTTCAAGAAACCGAATATCGACTATTATCGAGGGCCAACAACAAGTTGGTGTTGGCCCTTGATATTCAGTATTAAGTTGTTGTTGGCCCACAATACCCTCGATATTTGGTATCCTGGGCGGTCAACCAATTAGAGCTTCTTAAGGGCTCATTTGGTTGCCTCCACCTCTCACTGAACCCTGGTGTCTCCTGCACCCCAGCTCCCAGACGACTTTAATCCTGGCTTTTTCAAAGTCCCGGCCTTGAAAATTCTGCCCATCATGTATTTCCACCCCTGATGGTCCTGGACTTGCTAGGATCGACGGACTTGTCGGCCATACTGGTGCATATGGGTGCCGGCTTTTTTGTCCCATGAAGAGCCGCCGTAAACCCCACGGCTCGACATACTACCCAGCTTCGCTCAAGCCAAACAATTATGCTGTCGCCGGCTGCGACCATCCGGATGAAGTTTCTGCCCGGAACTTACCTCCCGGCTCTCTGGCGGAGGAATATCTGTAAGCTCTATTCACCGTCATGGATTCTGAAAATGACAATCAGCACGCGAAGCGTAGCCTGAATACAGGGATCGCGAACCCAACCCTTTTCAGCGCACTACCCTGGACATTGACCACTGATCGTCCTGGACTTGCTAGGATCGACGGACGTGTCGGCCATACTGGTGCATATGCGTTCCGGCTTTTTTGTCCCATGAAGAGCCGCCGTAAACCCCACGGCTCGACATACTACCCAGCTTTGCTCAAGCCAAACAACTATGCTGTCGCCGGCTGCGACCATCCGGATGAAGTTTCTGCCCGGAACTTACCTCCCGGCTCTCCGGCGGAGGAATATCTGGAAGCTCTATTCACCGTCATGGATTCTGAAAATGACAATTAGCACGCGAAGCGTAGCCTGAACATAGGGATCACGAAGCCAACCCTCTTTAGCGCACTACCGAGGACATTGCCCGTGCCGCGGTGTTTTGGTGCCGACATCATGCACCTCATTTTGAACATCTTCGAGCTCTTCACAGGGGAACAATCGACTGTGATCCAGCAGAAGTTTTCAAAACTTGCTCGTGGGCCGTGCTGAAGGAAGAGGTTTGGAAACGCCATGGGGAAGCGGTTGCAGGCGCGACCCCATACCTACCCGGAAGCTTTGATCGTCCGCCGCGTAACATCGCAGAAAAGATATCGAGCGGATACAAGGCCCAAGAATGTCTCACTTACTTTTTCGGCCTCGGCCCCGGGCTCCTCCACGGCATCCTCCCCGATATCTATTGGAAGAACTATTGCAAAATTGTTCGTGCATATCGAATCATTTCCCAACGTGAGATCCCGACCGCAAATGTCGTGGAGGCCTACAAAAACTTCTACGAGGCCGTCGAGGAGTTTTAGCAGCTCTATTATCAACGATTCGGTACCCGCGTCCACTTTTGCCGTCAAAGTGTCCACCAATTTCTCCACTTTGCCCCGGAAATCATTCGCTTGTGTCCCGGCGCGTATTATACGCAGTGGACCATGGAACGCACCATCGCCAATCTGGAAGAGGAGCTGAAGCAGCATTCGACACCGTATGCAAATATCGCTCAGCGTGGATGCCGACGAGCGCAGGTCAATGCCCTGAAGGTGATCCCAGATTTGGAGCCCCCCACCAAGTTGCCGCGCGGCTCAGAAGATCTTGGATCTGGTTATGTCTTACTTCGTGCCAAAGACGAGTATAACCAGGGCATTCACGGCGTTCAAGGAGATGCGATCTAGGAATACTTGGAGGCGGTGACTGGGGTGGGAAGCCCAGAGAATTTTCGTCCATCCCTGCAGCGCTGGGCGCGTCTCCGACTTCCGAATGGGCAAATTGCTCGGTCCGCGTGGAAAGAGAAGCAGAAGGCATTGAACAAGGTCCGAATGTCTCGTAATGTTTGAGTGGGTACTATTTCATCCCAAGCAAAAATATCTTTTGAATCTCCTTCTCATTATTGTAGTAGCTTGACGAGGGTACGTCGAAATTCAGTTCCTTTTTCAGGCTGAGGTGGAGAACGACTCGGGGATTATAACCCTCGCGTTGATGAGCCCGTACGACTCCCTTGACGTCGACCTTTAGAGAATCTTTCAGCACTCTTGCAGTCTATCACATTCCCGAAGAAGGAGAATACGAAGTGGTTGAACTCACCTCAATATCGTCGGTGGTCGCCATGGTGCCATTCGATGAGGGGATGGGTTTTTGCGGTGCTTTTGCGGTGCGCAAGATTTGTAGTATGGCTGGAGATGTAGAGATAATGAGGCCGAGAATTAGCTGTACTAGAGGAGATAATATATTAGACAGCTTCTCCGAACCGCATTCCCGCCATGATCCTTGCAGTAGCTGTCTCCTCATTCACCGCTTATCGTGCCTCATGGACTTGAAGTCAAGTGATACAAGAACGACGTCATCTTCCTCCTGGGACCCTACGATTGCTGAGGCAACACACGAGCACTGAGCAGCTCATGGTAATCGCAACTTGCAGTACATGAAACTCTTCGACGCACAGTTTAGAGGTTGCTTCTCCCCTTGGCTATCTCGCAGTACTTCCTATGCTAAACTCGTTGAAGCTGTATCCAATAGACTCGATTGCCCCGGATTGCCCCGCCACTACTGCTACGATTAGTGCCTCTTCGACAAACCTCGTTCCGACCATGAATACCAGCGACCACCTCCGCATCCTCGAGCGTTCCGACTACAAGGGGATTGAATATTGGACCGAGCAGTACCTCAAGGAAGTAAATCATCGCAAAGCCAAAGGGCCGACGACGATGGTTGATACTCAAGCGTTGCGCGGTGCGAAACGTCTCACAGCCGACGACGAGAACGTTATGTACTGGTGTGTCCAACGGGGTAAGGATTGTAGGCGAAGAACAAATTGGGCGTAGTGTACGCACATTGTATACACCTCACTGCGCCGCGCTCGTAGTACGCATCTGCGTTAACCGTGGGTCTTGCGCCGTTCTCGCCCATGTAATATCGTCTGCCCAGTCATTACTTCCTCGCCCCGGCCTCGTTCGTGGTCAGGCTCGTTGAACTACAAGGAAAAGACAAAGTCAGCGTTCGATCACAACAATGCATAAACTGGAGAAAAAAGAGACTGCACCGCTCAGCCTCGAGTAGAGACACTCCAACTGATGTCAGAGTGCGTGCGCGGACTTCAAGCGTGGGAGGGGGGTGGAAAGAAAAGAGAAGATGAGATTAAACCCACCGACATAGGATGATCACATTGACGAGACGCAGCAGTTAAAGCCAACGCGTACTCATCGACATCGTCCGTGTCGGACCGAGAACTGTGAAAAGGACGAAAGTCAGTGTTGGATGACGACAATATACAGCGGAGAAAGAAAAACACCACCGCTCAGCCTCGAGTAGAGGCACTCCAACTGATGTCAGAGTGCGTGCGCGGACTTCAAGCTAAGTAGAGTCAAGGGATGGGAGAAGACGAGATGAAACCCACCGAAGATTAGCCTGACCCGGTGGCGGTTAAAAATTGAACAGGGAGAAGGTAGAAAGGAAAAAGGAAAGGACCAAAGGTGCCGTGGCAACTGTTCTATATGTAAGCACACCAACACACAGCGCACGGACCAGGCACGTGCAAACGGCGCCGGTTCGAATCCCAGATCCCAGAACAAATTATCCTGATTTCACTCGCGACAAGTTGAGGGGACCCGCCGAAGGCAGGTGTTTTGCTGCACAATCCGTGCTCACAAAGACACAGTGGACTCCGAGCTCGCCTGTTTTGGCCCTCGTGGGTGTGACTTATATCACATGATTTTCACGTGGTGGCAGTGCTCTTCGTGTTTTAAAGTACTAGCTTTTCCACCCGTGCCTTCGTCACGGAGCTCGCCGTGCACTGTGGATTCCGAGCTCGCGTTTTCCGCGCCCTCGCTAACGCTCGGGCGACCCGTGGGAAAAACATGTGACTTATATCACCTGACATTCACGTGATTTTTACGTGCTCGCTTCATTGTCTTTTCATGTATAGGATAGGATAGGATGATTTTCGTTGCTTGCTACTCTTTTGCACAACTTGTGGTTAAACTTTTGAGGTCCACATCGTCAATTTGGCGGATGTTCTCTCTCCTCAATCAAGAGCCACAGATGTTAGATAATCGCGATTTGAATTGTTTTTCTTTTATTGTTTTTGCAAACTACTAAAGAGTTCGAATGCAGCAAAAGTTGCACCCTGAATTTGTTAAGAATATAATTCCAGGGAGCAAAGGATGTGCACCTGCGAGGCGCGTCGGATTTTCTTTTTCTGCGGGTGTTTCATCGTATCACACCGTCTCTGGATCTGAGTGTATTCGACCCGTGCTGGGACGGTTATGCCACGCTGCAGAGCACTGTGGCCGATTTTTTTTTCTTGCCTTCCTCTTTCACTTCAACCCTCATCCACCTTCATCTGACTATTTACTCTTAACTCAGGTTCCCACACTCAATTTTGATGGAGTTTCTGCTATAAGGAGTTCAATCCTTTACTTCACACAGAGTATTTGGTTCAATAGGATAAGATTTGCACGATGCCCGTGAGGGCGGGTGGTACAAGCTCGTGAGGAATTCCTCACTATAATAATGTATATATACTAGTCCAGTGAGTCAATCTGAGTCATAAATAATCGTTCCGTAGCATTCATGAGTGTTCCATAATATTCCTGTGTATTCCACAACATTCCGACTGATTCATGCAACTTCTCCGAGATGCCCGAGATGCCTGAGCCTCGGTGATGTGCCCGAGTGCTCAGGCGCCAATAAATTTAGTCGTGCCCACCCTTTCCAACCACGAAAACTACATCCATGCGCCAAAACTATGCCTCGAACTTCGACCCCGTTCAGTCCGCTAACTTCGGCAAGTTCAAGTTCAAAATATTCCATAAAGGTTGGTCAGTATTCATCCTTGAGCTCACTTCCAGTTGCCAGAATTGTGCTCAGAGGCCGAACCTATGCCCACACAACGACCTATGCTCCAAAATTCAATTTAATCATATTCAGCCACTGTAAACTCGGGGGCGGAACCCATCCCCGAGATACCCGAGCCCAAGTTCTGCTCGATGGATTATAGATCGGAAGTATAGACTTGACTGAAGGTTAGTCGAATATATCATCAATGCCATTAAAACCATCCGGATTCACACCGCTGGACTCAGAACGAATTAGGGTGAGTCGGAATAGCAGTATGAAGGTATGTACATGGTGCAGATACTTCATGATCATGAGATGGCTTTGAGTGGAAAGGCTGTGAAAAATGTGCATATATTCAGGATTTGAGGGGTGTCTTTGAAAGGGAGGAATTGACTGGTAGTGGTTGAAGGAGAAGGAATTGAACATTAGTGGTTGAAGGAGAAGGCAGAGGCGATGGGTTATGGTACAAATAACATTGTGTGAGTGGAAGACTTGCATTTAAATGCATTCTGGAGGAAATTCTGGGATACAGCAGTGTACATGCTTCAATGCGCTTCCTTGCGTTCACAGGTGTCATGTCAAGTCCGGCGCTCCATCACCAGAATGGGTGATTTGCCACGCCGCTGGTACGGCACTCAAAATTTCCTTACCCCCTGTCCTGGAAAATGTTCGTACCTTCGTCTCCACAGCTGTCGAAATATCAGTGTCACTCTGCCCGTCACGGAGAAGAAGGGTACTTCAGAAGGAATAGAATTTGGCTACATGGAGGTTCTCACTGGGCACCAAGCCATAGAATGCCAGGTTCCCCCAGGACCTGACACTTCCATCTCAGAGTGTCAGTATCGGGTGAGATGAGAAGCTCGGGATGGAAGTCTGTTTCCACCATCACTTGCACGCCATCGAGCCGATAACTCATACCAGAGTGCGAGCAGTGGCGCATGGTTTCCGTTTTCAAGTTCCTGTTCAGTTATCAGCGCTCTGTGGCCGGACGGAAAATGAAATGGAGCGAACTGGATCAGAAGACCAACTTGATAATCAGCGACATTCCCCGAAACCAGTTCCGCCAGCACACGAATCTGTGTGGGACATGGGGCTAGGGTATACAAGGAATCAGCCCACAGCCTCCGGGCGCCGCCAGAACTTGCACTAATTTCTATTGCCCCTTTCATTGCACACAGCTGAGCCTGCGTCCTCATCGCTGTTGATATGCTTAGAATCGTCCCGTGGCGCCGCAAAAGAAACCAATCTGCGAACCTCACGGTATCTACGGACCGTGCGTGGATACTGGACTGCCATACATCCGGGCCAACAAACGAAAGAATTCTAAAGTAATTCGCAGGTATGGCGCCGGATCTTAGCATGTTGGGTCTAGTAGCTCGACGACGAGATCTCGCTGGAGAACAAAGAGTGAATGACGTGTGCATCCTCCTTGATCTGAGCTCCTCGAGAATCAGAATCCTGGTTGTGGAGGAAACATATTTGAACCTAAAACATCTCTTCTCAGCATGCCACAATGCAAAGAGTTACACCGACCCCAGATAGCTGAAGCAAATCTCCATCGTGCCCTCGGAGAGGTAATCATCTCGGTTCTCCTTGAGAAGCGCGCGAACTTGCTCGTGGTACATGATCACCAAAGGTTTAGCCATTGATCACTGCCACAGCTGGCATGATGATTTGAAGGGGGTGCCTTCCAGCATCCGTTTCGTGCCGGGGAGATGCGCGGCAAGTACCCCTGGTGGGTGTTATTGTCCTACACAAGACGTTGAGCATGAAATAACGGCATGTACTTGCGGTATGGGAGGTCTAGAATGAATGTCAATGAAATCCGCATTTTGGTTGTTTGGGGTCGACACCATCCACCCTGCATGTCTCGCCAGGCGGATTATTTCTCCTGAACGTGAGGTTCCTAGGGGAGACGCTCAGTTTAAAATAACGGCACTTGCGAGGGTGAAAGTTATGGGTCAGCATTCAAGTTGTGATTGCTTGGGTGGGTGCCTCCAACATCCATTTCCTGGCGGGAAAATATGCGGCAAGGACCTGTAGTCGCGGTTAGGGTCCTAGGGGAGACGCTGCACACAGAAAGGTAGTGCTTACCAGTGGGATTGGAGTGCTGCACTAAAGTGTAGCAACAAAGGCAAATCTTGTCAATGATGCGCCAGCAAGTCGCCGAAACATGCCCGATCCCGCTGGACATGTAGGAAGGCACATCAAAATCATCCGGGTTTGCAGCCGTTGAAAGAAGAATAAAGGGTATTAAAAAAACAGGAGCAAAACACCATTGAATATTGAAAGATGCGCAGAGTGAGGATTGAAACCGCGACCTTGAGCAACTCCCTTACCCCAACCTTGAACAGTGTCGAGGTACGGCAGCCTTACAGCTAGACTATCAGGTTGAATGCCGTGATAATAAATTATAGGCTAGAGTCCAAGCAACAAGCTCCGGCGTGCTCCGCACTTAACGCTAGAAGATATATACAACGCTCATCAAATGTTTCCGTTATGCATTGTTCTGCATCTGGTGTGCCTCCTACAGCTGGTATTTGCAGTGTCATGTTTCCAGTTCCTTCGGTTTTGTCCGTTTCCTCCGCCTGATTTGATAGTATCATCATCTGTCCCTGAATATCCTCACCAAATCAGCCCAAGTCCAACCACACACTGAACCCGGTATTCTAATCCTATTACTATAAGTAAGAAGAGGAGGCAGAACTGGCAACCGCCCTACTTGTGCTGGCACCGGTGTCTGCCTCCGCACCATCCTCACCGACATCCCCCGCTGCACTAGTGCACCTGGTTGCAGGTGGCTGTGCGATGATGTTAGCATTACATCTCGTAGCTCATGTACACAAACATCATCCTCTTTTGGTTTTCCCCGCTACCCGCGTCCCCGCCGTTCCGCCGTCCCCGCCGCGTTCAGCCGACCAGACGTCGACCCTCCAGGTCGTACGTCTCCATCTGGTGATTGGAGCGACATTCGTACCCAGAAAGTGCCACTACCGAATCCGTAACAACCGAAACCCGACAACAGAAGGAAAATAGTCCCGACCTGGCGCAACGGCCCTATCCCCCGCGTGACGCCAATGGACGATACCTACCTCGCCCCAGGCCTCTGACAGAACTGTCCGACGATTCGTCAACGCTCTCCAGCGTCTCCAGCATCTTTAGCACCCCCAGCACACCGCGCACTCCCGCCACATCCCCGGCACCCATCCCCGACGCCGACGCAATCCACGCCGCACTTGCTAGCATCACCGCACCATCGCCGCCGTTCATCCACGACAACGACATGTCGGACGCCAACCCTGTCCTCTTCAGAGGCGACGCCCCTGGCGAAAACGCGACAGATTTCCTCAACCTGATCAAACGAAAAGGCCTCACGGTCCATGGTTGGAAGGATCAAGACAAAATCGACTTCTTTCAACTCAGCTTGAAGTCGGGCAGCTATGCTAAAAGCTGGTACAACAAGCTGAACGCCAGCGAGAAGGACACGTTCGCCAACCTCGAGGCCGCATTCTCGAAGCAGTGGCCGGAGAAAGAAATGGCGGTAAGGGACAAAGGAGAGCTGCAGGAGGAGCTGCTTGGGCTCGTCTTGAAGCCGGAGGAGATAGGCATGCGCATCGAGGAGGACGGCATACATGAGTGGGGCCAGGTGCGTTGGGTCATCAAGGCCGCGGAACTTGCGGCGCGCGCGGGCGACACAGGGGCCCTCATCCCTCAAGTCCTCAAGAACGTCCCCGACTCCCTCCTGCTCCGCCTCGGACCCAAACGCGCGACGTGGGCGGAGCTCGTCCAGTCAATGAAGGACATCCCCTCCACCAACATCGCATCCGTCCTGCGCATTGAGAGCCGGTTTACAGGGCTCGAAGCACAGATCTCGGCGCTCCAGCAAACACCGACGCGCGGCCTGACCGCCGCGTTCTCCGGAATGGCAGCATCATCCCCAGCGCGCGCTGACCCCGTCCGCTGCCAGCTTTTCCCCGCCGCAAACGCTGCCGGCACTGGCAGCGCGGCGCGCTACCCGAATCGACCCGACGACGAACGCCTCCGCCTGATACTCGCAGCGGCGAACCCCATCCCGCAACGCACACCTGCTGGACTCGCGACGTACACCCAGCAGATGGCCGCCTACACCCAGAAATACGGCTCGCGCAAGCCGAGCGAGGACCGCCCGTTCCCACTCACGCCGGGCACCGTGCCCGTCGGATCCGGGGAGTGCTACAAGTGCGGCCTTGCGGGTCACTACAGCACGGAATGCACCACCGCCAACAACCTCCACGTCCCCGAGGCCGAAATGGCGTGGCGCCGAGTCGTCCAGTCCATTCGCATGCGCATCGCCCGCGGCACGACCACCACCGCCGTCAACGTCGTCGCGGACGCGGAGGACGGGTCCGAGCACGACATCTTCGGCTCGGCCGAGTATGACCAGATGGTCATTGAGGAGTTCTTACGCAGCCAGGGAAAAGTGGGAGGGTCGTCCGCTTGAGCGAGCGCCGGACGGCCCGGGAATATATGGGGGGTGGAGGAGTAGGGGTCCCCGAGCGCGAAGAGGAATCGCTCGGGGATGCGTCTTTCGAATCTCGCGCGCAGCGTGCCCCGGGTCGCGGGGAGGGAGTTTTACCACCAACGGACGATGCGGCGGTTATCTCAGACGCGCAGTTGTACTCATACTTACAATCCCACATTTTTGACTTGTATAGCGTGGGCTCGAGCGAGAGGAAGAAAAGTGTACCATTCAAGCAGAATGTGTTACTACAGGGAGGAGGGGGTCAGAAAACACTTGAAGCAATTGTCGACGACGGCGCGATGGCAAACGCCATCGACGAGGATGCGTACCGAGGAACGGGAGGGGGGATAGGAGAACTGGAGTGGTCAGGCCGCGTACTCCGCATGGCGGACGGGCGCATCGTGCCTTCTCGCGGGCGGTGGTGCGGCAGCATCGAGTTTGGCGGTGTGCGGAGGCACGGGGAGTTCGAGGTGTTCCCGAGCGGAGGCGCGTGGGTCGTGCTATTCGGGAAGCCACTTCTCGAGGACTTCGGAGCGTGGCACGGTTACGAGGAGGACGTCATCGTGCTGCAAGATGGAGACAGGACGGTGCGAGTCCACAACGCCCACCCGGGGAGCAAGCGGCCAGGGTCGGAGAATGCAGACCCGTTCATGACGATGATGACGGGGTCCGCAACGCACGAGACCATCACGGGAGGTAGTAGCGCACCTCCCGCGAGGCAAGCACCCTCTCTCGCATGGGAAACACCCAAGGAACAGATTGACCAGCCCAACTTCACAGGGCGTAGCGAGCGGGCAGACCAGGGCGAGACAAGCAGCGATACGAGCCGTTGGTGGAGATCGGCTCCTCCAGGGTGCGAAGCAGCGCGAGTAGCAGCTACGGGGGGAGAGGATACACCCCCCACGAGGCAAGTCCCAGTCGTCTTTGACACGTCAACGGAGAACACGGATAAGCACATCGCAGAACACATTGAAGAGGCGGAAACGCACCAGGAGCTGCAGAGTACAAAGGACGGCGTGGCAACACCACGGGTGAGGTTGGGGTGTGCACGGGCAGGAAGACGGGAGCGGGAGCGCGAGAAGAGATTTACGCAGGAGCTGGAAGCGGGGGTAAATGAAGTGACCCCCACGAGGCAAGTACACGACATACATCCCACGTCTACTGTACCCCCGGATGATACATTCAAAGCAGTTGACGTCGGGCCGAGGGTGGGAGCGAGCGCGCGGAGGAGGTCGGCGATTGCGGAGCGGAGAGCGAGGAGACGCAAGGAGGCGGAGGAGTGGGAGCGAGCCCAAATGGAGGAAGCAAGGAAGAAGGCGGGGGATGCGCAGGCGGTGCTGAAGGCATTGGTAGGCGAGCGGAACGTTATGCGGCAACGCTACACGAGAGAAGAGCGGTTGGCGTGGCGGAAGATGAAAGCGTTGGGCAGAGGCGGGAGCGACCACGTGTCCCGTCGCGCGATAAACTCAGGGGGGGATTCGCGATCCCCCTCGAGGGAAGTCCCACCTCACATCGACCTGGTCGCAGTCAATGTTTCTAACATTGACGGACACAGGAAACCGCACCGCGCGTACAAACCGGACGACCAGGCGGGTCGATGGCCCAGAAGGATACGGCCACAAGCGGAAAATTCGAAGCCAACGGCTTCGCGCGCGCAACACTTAGGGGGGAGTTCGCGTTCCCCTCTGAGGGGAGTACCATTCAACCGAAGGCAGAAACCGCGGCCGTATATTGACGCGCATATCGACAGCCGATTACCACATCTCCGAGACGGAGTACCAAACCTCGGTGAACCAGTACCGAGCTGGGCAGATATCTGGCACGTCGACGATGTGGAAGAAAATTCCTACGATGACCCGGGATTCGAGCAGCCCGAACCCACGGCCGGGGTCGACAAAACCCTGTTCACGAGGAAAACCAATCCTCGCGATGCGCGGCGTATGGCGGAGGTCAAACGTCGTATCACCGTGGGTAAGGACCTTTCACAGACTGAGCGAGAGCAGGTTGATGCGCTCCTCGACGAGTTTGTTGACGTCTTCGGCTTGTCCATGAGTGAGGTGCACGCCGTGCCCGGCGCGGAGCACAAACTCAATATCCCGGCGGGGGCAACCTTTAAGTCAAAAGTTAACCAGCGGCCGCTCAGCCCGCCCCAGCGTGTCTTCTTTAACAAGGTCCTCGATGAGATGCTCGAAGCAGAGGTAATCCGGCCGATCAATCCCGCAGACGTAAAGTGCTGTGGCTCCACAACGTTGGCTCAGAAAGTGCACAATGGGGGCGGATTATCCATCGAGGAACTGCAGCGCCGTGTCGACGACCAGTGTATCGCAAGCGGTTTCGAGTCCGCTTTCCAAACCCCCTTCGAGGGTACCCCCAACCCCACAGAGCTCGCTGACGCACCCGCAGAGAAGAAGTGGCGTGTTTGCCAAAGCTTCAAGGCCCTCAACAATGTCACAAAGGTCGCACCAGTCCCGCAAGGCGACATCCGGGCAAAACAGCAGCGCCTCAGCGGTCATCGATGGGTACACACCTTCGATTTCGCGTCAGGGTTCTACGCGTGCGCCATTCGCGAGGAAGACCAGCCTTATGTTTGCTTCTACGTTGAGGGCAGGGGCTACTTCTGTTACCAGCGCATGCCCTTCGGACTCACCGGCGCACCGTCAACATTCGGCAACATGACTGCCACCGAGTTGGGGGACCTCGTTGGGAACCTCTTCGAGCTGTTCGTCGATGACGGCGGCATGGGTGCAGACTCTTTTGCTGAGTCATTGACGGACCTGCGGGTCTTGTTCACCCGGTGCCGCGAGCGCAAGCTAACACTCTCGGCCGCGAAGTCACAATTCTTCGTTACCGAGGCCACGTTCGCAGGCGCTCGTGTAGGGCCTGACGGCATTAAGCCTGATCTGACGAAACTCACCGCGGTTGTGGACTGGGAGACACCGAGGGACCTCCAGAACCTCGGTGCATTCCTGGGCCTGACTGGATATTTTCGGAACCTCATAAAAGGTTATGCGAAGATAGCTCAACCACTGTCAGACCTCATTCGCACAGCGGAAGTTCCTCGCAAGCGGGGCAAAGGTGTGTACCGACGTGCGATGCGAGGACACGCACTCGAGAGCACGTGGGGTGCAAAGGAGCAGCGTGCCTTCCTCTCCCTTAAAATCGCGTTGACGCAGGAGCCTGTTCTCAAAGGACCCAAGTTCGACGGCAGCCCCTTCATCGTCACGACGGACGGGAGCAAGTTTGGATTTGCGGGAATGCTGTCCCAATGGCACACAATCACAGATGCGGACGGCAAAGTAACACGACGCCTTCATCCTGTCGGGTTCGCCTCGAAACGGACATCCGCGTCTGAGGAACGGTATAAACCGTTCCTCATGGAATTCGCCGCACTTAAGTACAGCCTCGACAAGTTCTCCGACCTTATATGGGGTTTCCCCGTTGAGCTCGAAACAGATTGCCAAGCACTTCGGGATCATCTGCTGAACGACAGGCTGAGCGCCACACACGCGCGATGGCGCGAGGTGGTCTTAGACCACCAGATCATCGATGTGCGACATCGGCCCGGGAAGGGTAATGTCGTGGCAGATGGTCTGAGCCGTAAATTCGCTGGCGTACCATTAACACGCGGGGATGGGCACGAGTGGACGGTTTGCGAGGACTGGGAGGCACGCACCGGCCTCACCCACGCATTTTTCCATGTCGCCGAGGAGCCACAGTATTCTGACATGCTCACCAGATTCAAAGACGAGAATGTGTTTAGACAAGTCATTGAGGCACTACTCGAGCTGGACCACGGAACCTCGCCACGTGAACGCCGACGTGCCCGCCACCGCGCCCTCGACTTCTACATCGAAGGCGGGAAGCTGTGGAAGCTCGGCCCGAGAACGGTACGCGGTAGGGACCGCGTTGAGTGCGTCACAAAAGCGGAGGCCACAGAGCTGGCACGTACAGCTCACACACAGCACGGCCACTTCCACCGCGACCTCATCAAAATCCAGCTGCTGGATAGCATCTACAGCCCTGCGCTCGACCAGTCGATCGTGCGCGCAATCACTGAGTGCAGGCAGTGCAAGAATTTCGGTGCAAAGCACATACAGTCACTGCTCGAGCCGATAACGCGGCGCCACCCTTTCGAGCTGATGGTCGGCGACACTCTATCCATGCCGCCGGGCAAGGGTGGCCCGATCGGCAAGGGAGGGTATCACAAGCTTGCGCTCGAGATGGACACATACTCACAGCGCCTGTGGGCTAAGCCACTCATCTCAGCACCCTCGGGTGATACAACGGTCGCTCGCCTGAGGCAGTTATGGACAGATTTCCGCCCGCCCGAGTCGTACATGTGCAATAACGGGCCGGAGTTCGACAACTGGCAGCTTCGCAAGCTGTGCGAAGAGTTCAACATCGAGCTCCACTTCGTCGCGGCGTACTCCCCGTGGGTCAACGGGCTAGTCGAGGGCACCAATGCCAAGGTCCTGGGGCGGCTCAAGCGATTGTGCGCCCCGGATCTCGACGAGGATAAGTACGATGCCATGGGATGGGACGACCTCCCATCCAATTGGCCCGACCACATCAAGGCAGCGGTGCTCGCGCTGAACAACCAGATCTTGCCTGCGCTGAAATTTTCCCCAGATGAGCTGCTTTTTGGCCTCGTCGTCAACACGATCCCCACTCCCTTGGAGGACACAGTAACCCCCATCGACGACGCGGACACCGGGTTGCAGATGGCGTACATGGGCCAACTTCGACTCAACGGGTACGCGGAGATCGTAGACCACGCGGTCCGCAGGAAAGCCCAGTTCGACAAGAAGATCATGGCACGCGCGCCGAAAGAAGTGATATTTAAAACGGGCTCACTCGTACAAGTCTACAACACCGACTTCGAGCCCGGGACCACCTTCCTTGTGAAACGCAAGATGGTGCCGATGTGGTCCGCGCCCCGACGCATCACAAGCCGCGGAAGGAATTCCTACAAAATCGAAACGCTGGAAGGCCTGCCTATAGGAGGGCGGGTCAGCTCCAGACACTTGCGGCAGTTCATACCGAGGCGAGGCGGGCTCATGCACGCGTTGCAGGAGGAGTGGGATTTGGGGCTAGAGGAGCTGGGCAGAGAGGATATTGAGGAGGCTGAAGAAGACGAGCTTCTCGAGACGCGACGCGGACGTCGCTTCAAAGGGTAGTGGGCACATGCACTAGTGCACCTGGTTGCAGGTGGCTGTGCGATGCATCATCCTCTTTTGGTTTTCCCCGCTACCCGCGTCCCCGCCGTTCCGCCGTCCCCGCCGCGTTCAGCCGACCAGACGTCGACCCTCCAGGTCGTACGTCTCCACCGCCTTCAACAGCATACCACTCCAACGCGAAGGCCCATATACCACCCTACTCTCCCTCACAGCCGAACTGGACCCCGCAAAGGACGTCCCAGGAATAGGAGGAGGCTCCGGGCGATCTGATACGACGCCGCCCGGGCCTCAGCCCTGCTCCTCCGCACTCCGCGCGAGACACCGCGGGCGGCGCTAAGCGCGCAGTGACCTCAGTGATGGCAATTAATTTTCGACTGCTACTTGTAGTACTGTACTATTTCGACCAAATGTTCACGCCATGTCACCCGTCACCACAGGTGTTCACTCGCCTTGGTGTTCATTCCGCGGCAATCACCCAAAATTACCATAAATGGACAGCCGGCAAGTGCCGGCCGAGCTTTTTTGACCGTTTCTACCTCTATTTGAGCCCGAGAATTGGAATGTCACCGTTACATGCACCAAATTTGTTCAGTTCACGACCTTCTGTCACCCGTCACCTGAACATTTGGTCGAAATAGTACAGTAGCTTTGAATCAATTTTCTACTACTATTCTACTACTATTCTACTGTATGTACTTAATACCGTACTACTGTATTACTATACTCCCACAAGTCAATTTCAACTGAGGACAGGTCAGTTCGGGGCGGGAGCGAAGGTGTGAAACTCACCGAATGAAATGAAAATGAAAATGAAAAGGAAATGACAAGTTCGCAACCACGCGCTAGACCTGGAACGCAGTCATCGCAGTGAGTCAACAGTTCGAGGAGGGAATGAAGGTGTGAAACTCACCAGATGAAAATGAAAATGAAAATGAAAATGAAAGCGGAAAGATCACAACTGCGCCCCAGTAAGATTGACTGCCCTGGAACGCCAGCCCATATAGTAGGTACTTTATAAAATATACTGGATATAACCAGATGACCTTTTACAAAATCTTCTGGACCTAGCCAGGTCATGCCCAGGGTCAGCGTAGGGAGTTGATGGAAGCTGATGGCAGTTGATGCCCCGTCCGGCAGAGCTCTGGCGGAGTTTAAAAAGCATCAAAACCATCAAGGTGATGCCCAATCAAGTGATGGTGGGTCCGGTCTGGACGGAAAATTCGGGAAATGAGTAAATAAATGTATTATCCGGTTTGCACGGAACATGCGCGATGTAATCATTTTCGGCAGACATGCCGCTGCATTGATCGCTCCGGGAACGGCCGAGACTCAATAAATACGATAAATAGGTCCGAAATGCGGCGAGAATCAATGCTTCTGGAATCAGGAATACCGTCATACGGACGCTGTGGTCGCAAAGGAATGACAGATTTTTATTTCGACCAGCATCGGTCCGGTTTCCACCGGAACGTGCATGATGCGATCATTCTCGGAACAAGAAATGGCACCGTAAATATTCAAAAAAAAAAAAAGGGCCCAAAAGGACGGCCACCAGCAAGATATACCAGGCCTTCCCTGCCTGTGCCCTATATACACCTTCCCCCTTCATCGTCGTCGCTGCCGCACTATCATCTCTTTTTTCATCAATCATCTATCAAACCTCCATCCATCAGACCTCCGTGACATCAAACCTCCGTCGTTTGCTCCTCCCCCTCGCCAGCTCTGAAAGAAAATGGATACAGGCATAAGTGAGCTTCGCTATTGCTTGTGCTGCCACAGGGACTTACATGATACCTTTCAGAGCCCACTCCACGTCTGCCAACGCCTCTTTCCAATCATCCATCGCGCCCTCGTCCCCCTTCAGCGCGTCGTACCACCACCGCAAGCAAATCAGCACGTTCAACATCCCGTTGGGGCCAGTCTGTGCCACCGAATCCCAGCTCCCTTCACCCTCTCGCAGCAGCCGACCCTCCTTCCGCACCCGCCATTCTGGATTAATCGACTCCCACCACTTCCACCACCTCACCGCAAATGAGAACGTGTCGATAATTGGCGGGTGGGGACCTCTGGTGCGCGCACGACTGACCCACCCCGAGACTTCCTTCGGACGGATAGACGCGCCCTTCCCCCTTGCCTACATCATGGGATTATTAGAACAAATTCGCGCGAGCAAGAAGGACGTGTACCGGGCATTCGAATTTCTTGGCTTTCTCGCGCTCCCACCACATATTCACAATGCCCGCCCATACGCTGCCCCCGCCTCCCTCAAGCAGCTTTACTTGGGCGTCCGCTGCCCACTTGGGAGCACCGCCATCCTCCTCAACCGTCAGCTGCGACACACGGCCTTTATTCTTCTTCCCGCCCCTCCACCCTGCTCCACCGCCGCTGTGCACACCCCCACGTCCGCCCCCACGCGCCCCCCCTCTGCGTGCCGTCGGGGTTGGCGTTCCCTGACGGCTGGCATCATCCTCATCCCCGTTCTCGTCAGAATCGTACTCCTCGTCATCCTCGTCGGGCCCGCGCCCCTTAGCGCGCTTGCTCCTTCCCGCCTCACCCGCGCCTTCTGGTTTTCTTTTCCCCGCCGCCCGCACCTCTGCGATCAGGCTTGCCACTGCCGACGACACACCGGTTCTCGCCAGCAGCTCTTTATTTCTGGCCATGTTCCCTTCTCGCACCAGCTCATACTCCGACATGCGCTCGAGCCGCGCTCGTCGAGACTCCCGCGCGACCGGCGTCAGCGCCCTCAGCTGCCTCTGCAGCGGCGACGCAAATGCCGTAGGTGTTCCCCCGCGTCCCTCATCGTCATCGTCATCACCCGGGGGGGGATCGACGTCCATCCCCTCCTCTCCCGATGCTGCCGCTGCTGTGGAGCCACTCGCGCTGAGTAGGGCTCCAATGGGCGGTGGTGTGGCTGAGTTTGCTCGGTGCAGGGGTGGGGGCGCCGGTGGCATTGGTGGGGAAGAGGGGGGCGGGGGAGCAGGCGGCATTATAGGGGTGGGTATTGCGCTTGGGTCGGCTGTTGTCGACGGGGCGGCGGCGTCCGTTGGCGTTGTCGACGGTGCGGCGTCCATCACGGGAGCGATGCCGGGGGTACCATTGGCGGCCGCAAGATAGCGCCAGAATTGCTTCATCATGTTGCCCGAGTAGCCCTTTGGGTCCCAGCGTGTGAAGTCGACGCCATCTTGTGTATCCTTGTTCTTCCCGTCGACTGTCCCTGCGTGGACGGAGCGCACGTCGAGCTTGCCGTTTATGACGCCGCCCGCGATAAGGGTAACGTGATAGCCCGTGTGCTTGCGTATTGCCACCAACAGCGGCTTCACCGTCGCGTGGAGCCTGATGCGCGCCTCTGCGCGAGCCTCCTCGTCCAAACCTCCGCCGTCCGCCTCCGCCTCTGCCTCCCCACCCTCCTTTCTCCACTCGTCCATCGCCTCCTCAAAGTCTTCCTTCGCCTTCCTCCTGAACGCGCCCTGAACCTCCTCGGACTCCTGCTCGAATAGCTCGCGCGCTATTTCAGCGCGATATTTGAGTGAGTTTTTTGTCCCGGCATGCTCAGCGTAGCGCTCCATAAACAGGCGGTTAACTTCAGTATTCTTCTCGTCGTCCTGCATGTAGACTTGAAAGTCCAGCAACCGCCGCGGCCGACGTTCGTCCTCGACCGGCCTCAGCTTTGCCCGCAGCCATTTAGACCATGGGTTCTGGTCGGCCGCCGAGTGTGTCCGTTGATAATTAAGCCAATTTTTTATTTTCTAACCCTTCTTCGTCAGAGCCTGAAGTTTCGTGAACGCGGGCAACTTACCGCCTCCGTGGAATCGACAATTTTTTTTTTCGCCGCCTTCTCCTCTGCGGTGAGGTGGCTGTCATCGACGTCCGCCTGGGTTCCAGCCGCGTCGGTAGGCGGTGGTGCGTCAGTCATGGCCACATCGTTGTTGGTGGGCGGCGCGTTGTTGGTGGGTGGCTCGTCGTTCGCGGACGACGCATCGTTTCTGGTGTTGCTGGACAGCGGCTGATCGGGCAGCTCCTCGTCAAACGGAAGTTGGGGCGGAAATCGCGACCAGTACCCTTTGAAGAAGTTCGGATACCACGAACGCGTCGTCCCTGCGGCGGAATGCTTGCAATACGCGTCAAGTTCAGCGTGTAGGTATTCCGCGCGCTTGCTGACAAAGTGGCCTTGCTTCCCTCGTTTCTTGGGAGGCGCGTCGCCTTTTTTCTTTCCGTTTTTTGCCATGGGTTTTTAACAGGGTCGGGAGACAGAACAGGACGCGCAAAGTCGAGCTACACGCAGAAACGGAAGCGAGCAGTGCGGTGGTCCTTGCCAATCACACCTAAATCCCAGCCTCGCGCCCATTATTACACGAAAGCAGATTTATTTTACATCAAATGTAACTAAGTACATGAAACAAAAGGATTCGGAATACAGAGTCCAAGTCAGCGTTAGAGATAGGCACGGAGTCCAAGTCAGAGATACGGAGATAATCGCAGTCCAAGAACGATGTGTCAGGTGAGAAGTCCAAGAAGGGTAGGCGGGACACTATGTAGATATAGGGTACGTCAAGAAAATCAAGTCAAGCAAGTCCGAAGTATCGACGAATCAACGACAGCAAGACAGACAATGGTATGGGCGACGATATGGATGCGGTGATGCGTATGAAGTCCAAGAAGAAAGAAGAAAGAAAGAGCAAGGAAACACCCTAACTCTCCGTGAACCGGTGCAGCTTCGCCACGTTTGTGGAGGTCTGGATCTCCACGTGAATCAAGCGGTCCATATTCTGACGAAGGGCGTCCAGCGCCTCGTCCCTACGATTGCGGTCAACGAAAGAACAAGAAGAAACAAATAAAGAAACGTACGGGGTCGTATACATGGTCGCGAGGCCGCGCACTGCCCAGAAGCGAGTCTCATCGTCGGGGTCGTCGTCATAAAAATAGTCGGTATCGTAGCCCCCGTTCGGGGAGGACTGAATGCGGGTCTGGGTGGTGGATTTTTTAGGCGTGCGCGCCGAGGCTGAGGAGGAGGCCTGTGACGACGACAAGGACGAGGTCGAGGTCGAGCTTGCACCCATCGCGCTCAAGATTGAGCTGCGCGCTGAGGTCGAGGCCATGCCACCGTTGGGGTTGAGGGCGGTGCGCGCGCCACCGCTGGCGCTCGATGCCGACGGTCCAATCGAGTAGAGAGGAGGGGCGGGGCGAAGGGGGCTTGGAGAGACGCTCGACCGGACCACGAGCGGCGAGCCCCACGAGCTCCCGGATCCGTTCCCCCGCGCGCGGAGTCTGTGGTGCGGGAGCAGGAGCGGAAATGGGGGCAGGGGCAGCGGCAGGGGCAGCAGCAGGGGCGGCAGCAGGGGTAGCAGCAGGGGCAGCGGCAGGGGCAGCGGCGGCGGTGGGAGCAGGGGGAGCATTGCAACCACGGAGGACGGGGGTGGGGGCCTGCCAGCCATCGGGCAACCGGAGGGCCGCACGGTGGCAGCCGTCTTTGTGATAGTTTTTGCAGAAGTCCTTCCAGATATCTTCGACGCCGTTGACGCCGGTCCAGCGCTTAGCCGAGCGTTTAGCATAGCCCGAGAAACCATTGGTCTGTAGATCCGCGACGTGTCTGTAATCAGGTTCAGCGCAACGTCTTTGGTCTTCAAAAACTGAGCGAGGAAATAAAGACTTACGCATTAGTGAAGACACCGCTGCCGCAGTGCCCAGCGCCAACGACGAAGTAGCGACCATCCTTGCGGCCGTCGTGGAGGATCGTGTCCTCATGTCCGGGCTGAGGGAAGTACCGTGGTTGACAGTGAATTTTGGCCATTGTAGGGTGTTTTTGAAAAGGAGACGGTGAGGGTTTGTGGAAAGGCGTCTGGACTCAAATCCGGTCACATGAGGAACTATACAGCGCGTTGTGACTTCCCGTGTTAGGTCAGCATTCGAGTTTCGAGCAAAGATTCAACAGCTTACCTTCAGGACCATGGCGAGGATTGCAAAAAGGTTGGTCGCGCCGTTGTGGCTATATTGAAAACGCTTGGCTGATCATCAACGATAGCCGAGCTGTTTCCCCGATCGGCTTTCCCACCACGTCGAATGGCGAACTCACCACCGATGGCGAACTCACCCTCACCAAACTTACCCACGCGGAAAAACAAGCCCAGCAGGAGCGCGCAGAAGATCTTCTGCTCGCTAATAATTATTTCGAACGCATCGGCCGGCGCCAGCGCATCCACGAGTATGCGGTCCTCCACCACCTGAAACACACCAGCAAACACTCCCTCAGCCTGGTGATCGAGACATTCAACACTCTTTACGACTCGGAAATGCAGGTCCCCCCCCCTCTCGCCACCGCTGACGCCAAAGCCGCCATCGCCCGCGGCCGTGCGCTCGCCTTCAGCCCAGGCACTGCCGAGGCTGAGCGTGCGGGGGCGTACGGTTACACTGATGGCGAGGCAATCGAGCGCTACGACGGCGAGGCCATCGAGACCGCGTGGGCCGATGCCATCGCCAACAACGTCTCGTCGTCGACTCAAAAAATCCACTACGACATCTTCCAAAATTCCAGCAGTTCCAGCGCCGCCGCCTTCTCCATTGACGAGGCCAAGCTTGCCCTCGAACGCGTTCAAAATATTGTGCAGCGCCTTCTTCGCAAGCACAAGTCCGAATTTACCGAGGTGCGCCCTTTTGTCCCCCGCCTCTTCCCTCCACCTGACTTGGACTTGGTACCTTACACAGAGCGCGAAAAAAGACGAGAGCGAGTCGGAGTAGTCCTATTTAGTTGTACACGTTTCAGACAGAATTGAATACAAGATTTTTTGAACAAAAAAACAGGAATATTTTTAAAGCATTGCGAGTACATACACAACAGAACAAGAAATTAGTCCCACCGCTTTTTCCCCCGCTGGAAGTAAGGCTGTTGGCCGGGTTTGGGAACGTAGTCGGGGGCGGTAGTGGGGTCCTTGTAATCCAAAAAATAATTGAGCTGTTCTTCGTAGCTGACGGAGTCCGGCGGCGGGGGCGGGATGGCGGGCTCGGGGTCACCCTCCCGCTCGGAGTCTGACTCAGGCCATTCCGGCAAATCTTCCTCCTGAACTGGAGATGGGCGCGGATGCCGTTTGAGATACGCATCATGCCAGGCTGCAAAGCCACGCTTCGCAATGCTCGCCCTTGAGTAGTGAATAAAGTCAGATGAGGGGAGAGTGCCAGACGCGGTATTGAAGCAACGTACTTGGCCCGACGCGCGGACTGATTCAGTGCCAGGTCTTCGGCATGCTTTTTGCGGTAGCGTGCGCTCTCCTCACGTGCCTTCTCGGTGTAGACCGCCCATCCCTCTGCCGACTCCTTCAGCTTTGCGCGGCGCTTGGCCATGCGCTCGCGGGCCTTACGCTGCAGCTCGGCCTTGTTCCTGGTCACCCCAGGTTGAGCCAAAACCAGCCTAGAAAGGACATTGTTGCGTACCTTTCGCAATACTGCGAACTAGCAGCCCGCTGCGCATCATTGATTTTCTTCGTCATGCGAACTCCCCGCAACGCCCAAAGGGTGATAATGAGCCAGAAGACGTTGAGAGATGTTGGGGATATGCCCGAAGTGGAATGTGGCCGAACTTTGGGTATGAGGAGTTTGAAGTCGCCAGTCGGATGGGGTACGTTAGAGAAAGAAACGGCCTTTGGCCAACTTTTGCCGCCACAATTCTGTGCCCAGTTATCTGAAATAGAGGAAATTCAGAAAAATTACAGTGTGTGCGCATGGCTGAAAGAGAAAGGTCCGTCCGCCAAACCTTGCATCGAGGGATGACGGTACAGGGTGGAGCTCACCGTCCGTGGCGTTCGGTCAGTGGCGTGTTCGCTATATCGTGGCAAGTTCGCTATGTGTCCTAAATAGGAAGATGGCATTGCTGCGCATAAATTCAGAGTCGCCGAAAATGAATGTTTGAGAAGGTATTTGAATTCAATATTCTAAGTATTACTGTACGGGTCCGTCCCACCTCCGGTACATCTTAATGCCCTCCCGCCAACGGCTCTCCCGATCCCTCTTCCGGCGCTCGTGCTCCTGCGGCGTGGTGTTTTTGGAGGAGTTGACGTCCTTATCGGTGCGGAAGTCATTGTAAACCCAGCGAAAAATACCCGCCGGCGTGAACTGAGTGAATGAAAAGCGCCTTTCGTTCGGACCGATCTTGAGATTGGAATGGCGTAGGATCACCGACGGTAGGAGAATTGTGGAGCCAGGGGGGAAGCGAATGATCAGCTTGAGGTCCCAAAGCACGAGGTGCCCGCCTCGGTCGGGGTCGAAGTTGCCCAGTGCGGTGATCGCGCACCAACCCCAGGCGAGGTTACCGAAGTCGATATGCGGCAGAGTAATGGTGACTGGCCCAAAGTTGTAGGTGGCCGTGGTGAAGACGGAGAAGCGCTCGGGGAAGTTCCGCTTGATGTGCTTCGCGCGCGATTGGAGGCGATCCCAGTCGCAAAGGGCGGCGTACGTCGCGCGGTAGTACTCATGTAGGTCGGGCGCAAACACCATGAATAGCACTGCAATTTTCGCCGCCCATTTTAGAATAAATTCCGCGGTTATGAGGAGGGCGCTCACAATTAGTCCAGCCCGAGATACGCTGAAGAGATTTGAGGCCAAAAAGGCCGGCGAATACGGCGAGATTGCGGATTGAGTGGGCTAGATTCTGCGGAAAGCGTTGCCCACCGCCCATTGCGGTGCCAACGTGCTTCGCGGCATGGGACCCACGGCGGGGACCGTCGGCGGCGACGCCCGCCTGGCGGCGCCACTTGGGTTCGGTGTAGATATCACAGGGGGCACACATACTTGCACTTGTCATAAGCGCAACCAACGCGCAACCTGCGCGCACTCGCTGCGCACTTGCTCCATCGTTGCAGGTTATTATGTAATACAGTCATGCATCCACGCACGGGTTCAATTCCCAGTCATGCCATCCTTTTCACCACAAACATGTCAATAATTGCAGTACCATGGGATACAAGAATTACGTAGCGCAATGGTTATTGACCTCAAGATGATTAACTGCCAGATCTCATTCTCATCTGGCGAGAGGATGATGTCTTAAGAGTTGTGTACAAAATTATTAAATACAGGGTTTTCTTCACAATTACGCAGTTTGGGACAGAATGGAGGGACATAATAGAGGTCATATGTTTTTGAATCGTTTGCAATGATACCTCGAGGGACATATGTTGAGACCACCTTCTGCAAACACGTTTTAACAGGCTATTCCTGGGCCTGCACACCACTTTTCGCAGACTCATAGAAGAGAAACCAAGTACTTGGCTTGTTGATAACATGTAAACATTCTGAGCTCAATCGTGATTCTAAAAACTGTGACTAGGAGTACTTGTAAATAATGGCTGGACAGTAATAAACTTCTAAAAATAACAGCTACTTGTCTAGTACTGAAGTCTAGTGAATACAGGCACATACCTTTCCCTGCATATGTGTATCATGAAGTGGAATCAAGAGCACAATTAATATGACTTATTATGTGTAACGGCACCGAAATTAAGAAGATGTCTCTTCTCGGAATCGAACCCATGCACGGATGCATGACTGTATTACATAATAATCTGCAAGGATGGAGCAAGTGCGCAACCAAGTGTGCGCAGGTTGCGCGTTGGTTGCGGTGATGACAAGTGCGGGTATGTTTGCCCCCTGTGATATCGATGGCGGCCTCCTGCATCTTCGCGGTGGCGTTATCGGCAACGTCGGGGCCCCAGCTCGAGTCGTTGGGCGGAGAGCCGCCTAAGACGAGGAGGATATTGTGATCGGCGTCAATGACCGGGGTGGGGGTGCTTGACGAGGTTGAGCTACGGACGGATGGGTGGGTGAGGAAGACATACCCGTCCCAATCAAAGATGCGCATGTCGGGGCGCAGCCGGCGCATTTCTTCAAGGCTGTGGTGTGCGGCGTCGGGCTCTTCTTGACGAACACCTTGCCAGCCGGAGGCTGCAACGGGGGCGGCAAGGTCATGGATGCTGAGGCTGAGCTGGAGGGCCGGGGCGGCTTGGCGAACGTGCAGGCGGGTGACGCCCTTCAAACGGCCGCCCGTCTTTGCGCGGAGCACCTCTCGCTCGAGAGCGCGGGACGCGCGATCCTTGGCATGCTTCTTGAGGAGACGGCGCGCCTTGACCTCAGCGGTGGTGGCCTTCTTGGGCGACAAAACTTGGCGCGCGACGCGGATGACGAAGCCCGGCATCAAGCCGTTAGGGAGGGGGGTTCCAGGCGGGTGACCGGGGGGGGCGACACGAATAAAGGTGGACGGGCGAGGGGGAGGAGTGGGGGCGGCGCTGTGGGTAGGTTTCGGCGGCTGCGGTGGGTCATTGAGGTCATTGAGGTCGTCTTCAGAGTCGTCGAGGGAATCCGTGTCCGAGTCGGGCCCGTCATCACGGCGTTCAAGCAGCTGGGCAAGGTGAACGCCTGGGAGATGCAGGGCGACGGCGTTGGCGAATGGGCTATACTCTACACCCGAGCGGGTCTTGCAGCGACCTGGGGCGTCGTTAGTTCTCCGCGCCGGTTGGTGGCCAGTTTTCGGCGGCTCCAGGGTCGGAGCCACGTACTCACTGGTGTGGGGCTCACCTGAATTCTCCCACTCAGCCATTGCGAAGGTGCTGGGGCATTGCGGGGCTCAGTGCGCGTTTTAAATTCACGAAGTGGTTAGGGGGGTCCAGATCGGGACGTCGTCACATGATGATTTGCTGATATTGTTGGCCGTTTTCCCTCGCCAAATCTCGTCTCGCTTGGGTACTCTCGCTTTGTCGGTCCTGAAATGGGCAAGAGGAAGAAACTTCAAGAAGATCCCCACGATGAATACCATTTCTCAGTCCCTTTGGAGGATTTTCTTGCCGGTCCTAGTGGTGCAGCAATTAATGCCGAAATGTCCTCCGTCGTTGAGCGTACTTCGGCCGATGGGCGACGCGTTTACAAGGAGATAATTCCTGTGGCCCCGCCGTCGCCAGTCAAACGTGCACACGCGGAAGCAGCACGCGACGACATGCTACCCACGGATGTGACTGGCGATCCACCTCTACCGACGTTCGACGATCTTGGTTTCGACCTGGATTCTGACCGATATCACATGGACCTCGGCGGAATCTTCGACCGGCCGCCAAGCCCCGTGCAGAACGCTCGGACGAAGACGTTCAAACCTTCGGTACGTGGATTGAATGTTGGGGATCGAAAGACATACTGATTTTTTTTTTGGACGCAGGATAAATCTTTGTACGGGTGGCGAGGGCTCCGGGATGAATATCTGCGGACCCTTCTCCGATTGGAGGGCTGCGGCGATGCAGACGAGGTTCTTTGCCCGGCATGTCGCAACGCGCCTCCAACGATCTGATGCAAACAATGCTTTAGTGATGAACTTTACTGTGTCGCGTGCTGCGTGGAAATGCACGCCCGCGATCCGCTGCATATAATTGATGTAAGTTGGCAGGTTCTTGTATTTTGCGTGTGAGGTTGACGTAGAAACAGGTGTGGAACGGGCATTGGTTCAGCCGGACCTCGTTACGGGAGATCGGCCTGCGGATCCCACTTCACCACAAGGGCTGCGCGTCGCCTGCTGGGGTGGATAGATTCGTGGTTCTCGACTTGGGCTACATTCATGTGGTCGCGGTAGATTTCTGCGGCTGCGAACAGCGACATTCAACAAAACGACGGACGGAATTACTTCGCCATCGCTGGTACCCTGCCACCCACGAAGCCCCACGAACCGCTGCAACATTCTGCTGCCTCGACTTTTTTATCATTCAAACACACCAGGCGAAAACAACAATGTACGATTTTTATACGTCGCTGGAGCGCGGGACGTGCGGGAGTGGGCGCAGGCCGCCGCATCGCTACCCCGAATTTCTGCGGATGGTGCGCCAGTGGCGGCACCTTCAAATGTTGAAGCGCGCTGGTAGAGGTCACGACCCAAGCGGTGTGAATGGGACGGCGCCCGGCGCACTCGCCATGGACTGTCCTGCGTGCCCGCGACCTGGTGTTAATTTACCAGAGGGCTGGGAAAACGCGCCTCCCGAGGATAAGTAAGCGAAATGCGCCGATAGCCCATGGTAATGAACGCTAACGCCATGGCACAGATTTTTATATTTCCTCTTCGTTGCCCTCGATGCCTGCTTCCGTCTGAAGCGGCGCATGGTCTCGAGCGAGCTCCGCGACCCAGGCCTTGGGACGGGCTGGGCATATTTCGTCGAGCAAGAACCTTATCGCGCCTACCTTTTGACCAGAACGAATGAGACCGAGGTAAGGGGACTTCGAGCTGAGGTTTGATGCAGTGAACTGACGTGTTACCAGATGAGTACCTGCAGCGGCTTGGCGGCGCTAGATTATGCAAACACCAAGTTCTCGTGCGGCTACAGTACCACCGGGGTCGGTATGGGGGTCTGCGCACGGCACGAGTTCGTGCAGCCCACCGGCGTAGGTGACCTGCAAAAGGGAGAAAGGTGCGCCATATTATTTGTTTTATTCACGCCGTACTGAGGCTCAATCACTAGATATTCGAATATGGACTGGATATATTCTGCCTTCATGCGCTGGAAGGATGAGCGTCTTGGCAAGGTCGTGTCGTACGACATAATCTGCCAATGGTTTAAAAAGCTATTCGACCGACTCCTCAACATGCCCTCCACCGTGCGCTTCGTCGTCGTGACGTCCCTCATGCGTTTCGTAATCCCTAAAATGCACATTCATTCCCATACGCTTGCGTGTCAAGTGCTCTTCTCCCTCAACTTTTTGCTCGGCGCGGGACAGACGGACGGCGAAGGAATCGAGCGGCCTTGGGCCAATCTCGGCGGCGTCGCGACGAGCACCCGCGAAATGGGCCTGGGTGCACGTTGCGATACCCTCGATTCACATCTGGGGTATTGGAATTGGTCGAAGTTGATACATATAGGTGAGTAAAACAATTTGGGCCAGCGGAAATGGGACTAAAATGCTTCGTTTAGCGGAGTTACTGCGCACGCGTCTCGACAAAGCAAAAGTCGAGGAGCATGAGCAAACCGAAGCGTTTGAGGCGTTCACGCAAGAGCAGGGGGAGCGGGTGGAGGGTTGGCGAGAGATGGTTCATGCGTTCGAGGCGGATCCCACGAAGAAGAACCCCTATGAAGTGAAGGTGCGAGGTAAGGGCCCGGTTACTCTAGCAGTTGGATCAAGTTATGAATGTGTATCAGGGATGACCGAGGCGGACGTGCGCCTGCGACTGTCGGAAGAGGAGCAGGAGAAGGGGGGCCCTTCACTGCACGACGTGAGCCCCAGCGGCTTCATTTACGCGGGTTTGGATTTGGAGGATCAGCAGTACGTGGCAAAGCGGCTGGAATTTCTTGATCAAGTACTTACCCTCCCTCCCTTGTGCAGGCGACGCGTGCGAGTGAACATCGAGCTGAAGAAGGCGCAAACCACGGCCCAGAAGATTGACGTCGTCGCAATGCGGCGCAAGCTATCCCGCGGGATCGCGCGTTTCCGTAAACTCCAGGCGACGTATACCCCGGGGGCGCTACAGGCCCTTGCTCGGCGGCCGATGGACCCGGAGGAAACACCGGAGAAGACGCCGTTGATGCTTCCATCAGCGCTGGCGGCGGATGAGCGGGAGGCTGGTTGTGTGGGGCAGGTGGCGACTTACGAGGCAGTTGCGCGCGACGCTCAATGTGACGCGGCGCTGCTGCGTCTTCGGCACCAGCTGCACATCAAATCTCGCTTTGTGGTGTACAAGAGGAATCATTCGCGCCATCAAGGGGCTAATATACGATCGCGAACCCTCGTCGCGAGGAACGAGAGCAAGATTCGGCTGCACTCCGAGAAGTATCAGGCGGCCTGGAATGCAATTCGCCAGCTGCAGGGCGGGGATGCGAGGAAGGTCGGATGGAGGAGGCTGCTGCAATCGGACATCCGGTTGATGGAGGACGCCGAGGATCTCAAGAAGCGTGAGGAAAGGCGGAAGAAGGAGGAGGCGAGGCGACGGGCGCGGACGCGGCAGTTGATTGCAGAGGGCGAGCACGTTGAAGAGGATGATGGGGACGATGCGTGGGAGGACGACAACGGCGACGGGGCTACCACGACGGAGAGTTGCCGGGTAGTTTCATGGATATGGACGGTGGCGGGAACGACTGGCTCCGACGCTGAGCTCGAGGAAGGTCTGAGGATCGAGTGGGCCAAGGCGTATGCCCGGAGCCGTCGGTGGAAGGAGGAAATACGGCTTTTGCAAGAAGAACAACGGCGGGTACTGGAATCCCTCGAGCACGAGGCGAGGAAATGGGAGGCGCGGGCTGGGCGTGATGTGATAAAGGTTGGGGAGATCGAGGAAGGGTTTGCGCAGGGCGCAATCGCGTATGCTCTGCGCCAAGCTGCAATGTACCGGGACATTGCAGCACGAGCGATCATAACGGAAACGGAGGTTCGGCACGGGCGGGGGAAGAGGCGGACGCGTGCAGTCGTGGTAGAGGGGGCGGGCCAGGAAGCGGACAACGCGGGTGGCGACGGTAGCGAAGGGGACGAGGAGGACGAGGAGGACGAGGGGCGCGGTTTTTACAGTGATGAGGAGTTCGTTCTTGCGGGAGAGGATGAGGAGGACTAGGGGGGATCTCCCTTCCGTTTCATTATGTATTTTTACTGTTTTTTTCATTGCCTTTTCTCGCATTTTTTCAGGGCGTTTCTCAAATAGGAAATCATTTGATGGATGCAGTACAAAACGGCAGGATGGGGTAGTGAGACGCTGAGCGTTGGCTGTATGGATAGTATTTTGTTTCTGTCTCGTTTGTCGCACTTTCCCTAAGCTTTCGACCTGTTTTTTTCGGTTTTTTTCCCGCGCGTCCCAATCGGGAAGTGAATCGATGAATGAGATGCAGGTTGGCGGGAGTGGGTGAAAAGGGCCAGAGCGCTGCCCATAGACTGGCTCGCGTCTGCTTCCACGTCTCCGCACCTTGGGGCACGGTTTTATACAGTTTTACCCCATTTTTTTTTTCGCGTGTTTCCCAATCGGGAATCGGAGTGATGGATGAGGCGCCGGACGAGGCGCAGGGCGGCGGGGGTGGTGGGAAAGAGCTGAGGTGGCGTACGTGGATGGGACCATACATGCTACGGTGTAGCATTTTTTTTGGGCAGGGTTTCATAAACTTTTTGCCTGATTTTTTCGCGCATTTCCCAATCGGGAATCGGGTTGATGGATGCAGCACAGGGCAGCTGCGGTGGATGAAAACCCGCCTAAATATTGTGGGGATGGTGGTAATGGGATGCGCAAGGGCTGGGTATGTTCGCTGTATTATTTTGTAGTGATTTTGGGTTGATTTTCCCAATTGGGAATGCTTTCCGTTTGATTCGGAGTGCTGGCACGCCGGCAGCATTGATCTAGAAACGGCTGACATTGGCAACGTTGATCTCGAGACGGGTAGATTGATCTTGGGGCGGCAGGATTGATATCAGCATCCAGGACTGATGTTCTGACATGCCGGACATGACCCGGTGAGGTAATAGTACCCTTTTGGAACAGCCAGAAGTTTTTGTAAAAGGTCTTGTGGTCAACGTCCATACCTTTTATAAAAACAAGCCCATATGAGGTGGGAACGCAGCCAGTGTGGTGAAGTTAATTGGGTTAAACATGGTGGGTGAAAGTCGGAGGGGGGAATGAAAATGACAACGGAACACACGAGTGCGAGGTGTAGCTGTACCTTTAATTAAATGTACCTGACCATGGCAGGGGGGTACATTGCATTAAAGGCACACCTTGGTCACCCGGCCAGCCACTGGCCATAATTAATTGTACCTTTGATGGCCATTTAAATAGGAACAAAAGGATGCCAGGCCTGGGAATTGAACCCAAAACCTGTTGATACCAGTGCATTTTAAGGCATCAGCATTCTTACCACTAGACCATTCAACCATATGTCAAATATCAATTCTGATGGCCTACCTAGGGTTTACTATTCAGATTCTTTTCACTGATAATTCCCAACCTAGGGCAGGCAGACTGCCCTAGGTCTCAGTTATTGTTTGTTCTAGCTTATTGTTTGTTTTTGGATGTTTTAAACTATAAACAATTGACCACCCTAACCCTAACCACGAGACAGATGACGTTTCTAGGGAACCCTGACTCTAACAAACCTTAACCCTAACCTGAACCCAAACCCCTAACCCAAACCCAAACCACTAACCTTAACCTGGCCTTATGTGGGCCATAGTAGTGGGGGTTAATGAGTGGATGGGCACAGTATATCTCCATCGATTTAACTTGACACCATGTCTCTCCTAGTCTACTTGGTTATGGAGCAGTTCGATGTGATGGTTATGTAATATGTAGTGTAATATCTTTTGGTTCAAGCCCCGTCATGGCCTCTTTATTATTTCAAGGGAGCAGGGTACATTTAATTAAGGTACATCTCCACCCCCTGGCCAAGAGGTACCTTTAATGCAATGTACCCCCCTGCCACGGTCAGGTACATTTAATTATGGTAACAACCACTGGTGCGAGTGCGGCTAACGGACGCGAAGTCGGAGTCAACTTTGAATCACCGCACAGAACCTGAGGATGATCCGGTTCAGCCGAACAAACTGGAAATAGGAATAAAAAGGCAGTCACATCGCTGGGGCACGGAAAGACCGCTCGGTGCCCACTGGAGCCACCGGGTGTGGGAACACACCGGAGAACCAGACTGAGGATGACAATAGCAAGGTCGCACAAAGAGCAATAAACAAATAATGTCCACAGTGCGACGACGCCCGCTGAAGCCGCCGAAGTGTGGAAACACCGGAGATCCAGACCCAGAATGACTATAGCAGCACAGGTCGATATCCCGCTCAAAGAGCAATGGGACAAGAGCGGTCTGTCTAGAACCAGACGATGCGGCATGCCTGCTGCAGCCGCCGAACTACGGAAATATAATAGTAAAGCAGCGCAGACTGTCCACTCAAAAGAGCAATGGACGAGGAATGGTGGATTCAATGGTGTCTTTGGAACCGCACGATGCCCGGACTGACGCGAAAAGTCTCAAGTCCGTGGTACCAACATCGATTCTGAGTTGACTAGAACATCTGTGGGCTTCAGTTGGTGAATCACGTTCATAGTTTCATCCCCACACGCCGGCATGACCACTCCTCCACGCTCATTATCACTTCCAGTGTCGAGGGAGCCAGCTGAGGAAGGTAAGAGGTGTCCTGGTGGTGGTTTATCGTTGAGGAGTGGCGAGGCATCTTGGGGGTTTATTGTCAAGGAGCACCTGTCTTGTTTCTAATCACCTTGTCTTTTGTTTGTGCTTTGGCCTGTCCGCATTTGGACGCTGAACTGATTTGTCCCGCAGTTGCCCGCAGGAGTGCGACGTTGAGTGTCTTAAGTCAGTCAAGAATGGACGTACCGTCAACCAACTCCGAGAGTGGACGCATAAGTAGTCGACACCGCAGTGAGAGAGACGCGAGAGAGAGTCACAGTTGTCACATTCAAGTTGATCAAACGCGTTGCGTTAATTCGCGCCAAACTTGACCAAACACAACATGTCAGTCCTTTCGTATGAAGGCCCTCATTGTCATTCATTTGGTTGAATAATTAGTGGCACACCACCAAATTTACAGTCATCAAGGTGGGTTATTTTTTCCCACCAAATGAGGACATGTAACTAAGTATACAATGTTTCAACTACCCGAGGGCTCCCCATCGAATAACTTGCAAATACTTTATTAGCTCCACTTAAGTAGTTGGTGGTGTAGACCAATGTAGAACTGAAGTTTCATACAACCTAAGTTCTCGATGTATGCTAAATTCAGTGCAATCCCACTGTAGGTACATAAGGAACTTAAGTTCACACGAACTTAAGTTGTTGAGGGGACACAAGTCTGGAAAGACTACTGAAGATGTTGATGGAACCTATGTTGCAGTCATACAAATGTTTGTAAAATAAATACTTAAGTGTAGAACTTAAGTTCGACTCGACTTGAGTTCCTGCCGACACTTAAGTTTCGTGGGACTTCAGTTCGATGTTCGGACTTCAGTTCTGAAGAAACTCAAGATCTGGAGTGGCACTTGAGTTCCATGCTACAGGCAAGGGAAAAAAACACACCTTGTCCTGGGCTTCCTGACTTTTGTTCCAGCGCAAAACTTAAGTTCAGTGGGACTCAAGTTCGACATTGAGGCTTCAGTTGCAGAAACTAGGTTCTGAAGTGGGATGAAGCGGGACTTTAGTTCTGTGCCACATGTGCAGAATTTAAGAGAGGAAACTCACCACAGCAGAAAATAATTTGCCACTTGCCACCGAAGTAGAATTTAATCAGGTTGAAAGCACCCACTCGAGTTGAAACTTGGAAGGGTCCCAGTTGAGATCAGAGGGGGGCAAGAGGGGTGGCAGTAAAACTTGGGGCAAAGGTTGAGTGGCAGGGGGAAATATACCAGTGGTGGTGGTGGTGGTGTGGAGGAGAGAAACAAGAGTCGGCTGTGTGGCCACCGGTGAACCTTTGTTTGGACCAATTGATGGCATCACTTCCATTGTCCGACTTTGCACCTCACATCTTCTCTTTGTCTTCTCTTCCACCACCACCACCATGCCATGCCACCCACCCCATCGTCTGCAGCACCTACCGATACAACACTCAACCCTGCCCACCTCTGACTGCTGTTCAGTGATCTTTCCTGTAGTCACTCCGGGCCACCTCTCGTTCACTCGCTCTCAGGCTTGCCCCGACTACTAGACTTGTCTTACAATGCTCAGAGTGCCGCAAGTTGGTATGTTACATTCTGTCTTCCATCATTCAACTCTGAAGATCCACTGGCCCAATAGGTGTCCCTCCTCAAGTCGCACGTGGCTCGCTTCTTTGCACAGCTACAAGTATTTCATTTAGCCAAACTCAAGTTCCAATCAATTTGTCAGAACTGAAGCTGTATGGGGCTTAAGTTGTGCGACGGGACTTGCGTGCATTGTGGGACTTAAGTGGGTGGTGGAACTTAAGTTGCAGCGTAGGACTTGAGTCGTCGGCCGGATTTAAGTGATGGCACGAACTTAAGTGCCAACTAACATAGGCCTGCTGGGGGGCATACAGTAGTCTGTAGTTAACCGCGCGATCAATGTATGGAGGGTCGGGTTATTACATAATCTTCGGAGTTTGAAATTCCCCCCTTACCATTCAGCACCTGCAACGTTGCAATTCATCGAAGCTAAGAGGCCAATCCTGCAGTAGTAGTATGCACTAATGATCTGTGTCCTCCAAATATTTCCCGGGTGCTAGACGGGGCACACATACAAAGCTGAGCTTGGTCAGCGGTAAGCCATCAAAATCCGGCATCGCGCGCCTCGGCTCAGGCGGGAAATTGCAAGAGCACATGTTACTAGAATACATTTAGTGAGTAGGAATCAACAAGAAAACGCGTGGAATACACGTCCTGCAGTGCAACTCAACATGGGGAATTTTGATAAGGGGACCCTCTGATCACACGTCAAAGGGAATCGACAGACTACAACAACACGAGGTACGAGTGAAGAATTTGTTGTAGCGTCTGTTTATAAGAGACTAGGCATACAGGGCGTGTTAGCAGGCTGTGCGCTGAACTTAAGTTGTAGGGCACTTAAGTTCAAAGTTGGTCTACAACACCTAGAACTTAAGTGGAGCTGCTTTTATTTCATTAACTTGACAGTCTTGACTTCACCCCCGTCAATTCCGTTCATCAACATGTTCAGAACACGTTCAAATAGCACTATTGACTCAACGCAAGGAAGAGCAGATCGAGGGTCAAATGGAGGCGAATTTGACTCTCCTTCTTTCACACTGATTATCGCGCCCCAAATCTCGGCCGCTAGTTCCATTTCGAACCATAGGACCTGAATTGATGCACATATGGCGGCTCAACACAACACTAACTGGATGTAACGAGCCCACTTCTTGACCCGGGGGTTCTAAATGAGCTTTCAAGCAATTAATACAACATGCCATATGGTAACCCCTCCCCGCGCGGTTCAAATCTTATCCCGTGCGGCAGAATTTAATAAATAGATCAATGTGATTGTGGGTGGATATGTACCTGGCTTAAGCTTGGATTTAGGCCGAAATATTCGGTATATCCAAATTGCCAGATCAGGGAGGAAGGGGCTCATAGTTGGAGGTGGGGGTCATGGAGGCAAACACACCATATAGTGATAGTATTCATGCATACAATGGCTGGCTTCGGGTGTGTTCTGGACTAGCAGGTACCCGTGCTTCGCAACGGAATAATGGTTATCCTGGACGCATGTTTTCCGTGAACAGTTTAAGAATCTGTGTTCGTGTTCAACAAAATAAAGCTGCGCTAAAAGTTAAAAAGCAAGCGTGTTGTAAATGATAGTGTGTTTCATGTTCTGAATTAATATTCAAGGTACCAAAGGAAGGCAGTTGAACTTCAAGCATTATCAACCCGTACCTGTCAATAATCTCGAGAGACACACAGAGAGAGCAAAATCCGCGAAGGATTAATGGAAATCCGCACCTTTGAACTCGTACAAACCCATATTTGTGGAGGATTTTGAGACATTGAGAAAAAAATAATATCCACCTGTAGCCTCCGATTTCCCCGCTGTACCTGTACCAACGCCTGTAGGGAGCTGACAATGCAGCAGACAGAAGAAATTTCGAACCTGTGAACCCGTGGACTTCAGTCCGTACCGGTGGGGGTAATGCGGCAAAGAAGTCTGCACTCCTGAACCCACCCCTACCCATGGAAGTGTTTCACGTACCAAGGGGAATTGAATCCCTTGAACCTGTATGTACCTGCATTTGTAGGGAACTTTAATAAATGCTAACACAGAGTAAACAGAAGTTGAACCCGTACCCGTGGGGTATTTCGAGAGAGGAAGCACACACATGACAAAATGCAAGGCTGATGCACTGTGGACTTCAACCTCCACCCGTAGGCGGTTTAAAGAGATGAAACAGGCAGAAGAACCTACACTAAGGACCCGGGGACTTCAAAAAGCAATCAACTTATGAAGCAGGGAAGCAGGGAAAGACCCGGGAAAATCTGCACCTGCGAACCCGTCGATTTCAGTACACTTCCAGCCGTGAACCTGTATCCGTAGAAGGTTTCAGGAGGTTGGCAGCTGTGAGCCCGTAGGTTTCAACCCGTAGGGTTTTGAAAAATGAAGCCCGTGAAGAAGAGATTTCGAGAACACAAGCGGATAGAAGGAACAACCATGAATTATCAGATTTCAAGTCAACCAACATTTCTGAAATTACGAATCTTTGGCTCATTTCAGAGAGGAATCATCCAGCATTTGTGGAACATCTCCAGAGGACGAAGCTACAGTCGGCACTCGGAGCCTGCGGGGGATTTCAGAGATTCATCATTGTGCCTGTCAAAGCTAGCCAGACGGTTTGAAGGAAAGGGAAGTGTGGCTGAACCAATTACCGGCCAAAGGTACCGTATCCATAAGGGACTTGGAGAAGCATTAACGCAGCAAACAAATGAAAATCTGCACTTATGAGTCCGTAGATTTAAACCCGTACCCGTGGAAGAGCTTGGAGAGATGACAATTGGGGGAAATCTGCACCCGCCCGTGAGGGATTCTGAAAAAATCCAGCAGATATCCGTGTTTGTAAACACAGAGATTTCATATCAACCCCAAACTGTGTCCATAGGAGATTTCGCAAAATACAGCAGATAGAAGGGAATATGTAGACGTGAACCCGTACCTGTGGGGACTTCAGAAAAAAAGCAGCCAGAGGATATTAGGAGTAAGAAAGCTGCACTTGTGAGATAAAGATTCACAGAGTCATCAAGAACCCGTAGGGGACTTTAGGAAATTGATTCAGATGCACAGAGTTACGCCGTGGTTTCAAAAATTCATCCTTGTGCCAGGAAAAGACATGGTGTTGGAATGCAGTGCTTATTGTGTCAAATGTTTTCTGGCTGGCGGCTCTGACTCGGACTTGAACCCAGTCCCAGCCGCGGAGTGGTACCGGGGTTCGGGAGAACTTCGACACCAAGGTGAGCCAAATGAAGGATTTCAGAATGAGGCAGGATAGTGCCCTGGAACTTGTTGAACAGCTTGAAGCAGAGGAAAGCAGACTGGGAGGAGAGTTGAAGAGAGTTGAAGCCGCAAAGGAAGCGGAGATCACGGGTAAAAGGTACCCGGAAGCCGGTGTTTGTCTCATGTTTGTCCCAGGGATAAAGGAGCTCTCTGATTGGCTGATCAAGGGATGCCGTACACCGTTCTCAATTGTATACTTAATAGAATAGATAGACAGTTAGGTTAACATTATAAGTATTAGTTCTGCGGGTGAACATATTTTGCCAGTATTGGAGTGGGGTCTAATTCAGTGGATAGCTTTGAACTCAGGGCGGACTAACAGGGCCTATGACGAGTTTCGATTGCAGGTAAGCCGCAAAGATGGGGCGGGGTGGTATGGTGTTAGAGGTGGACACATAGCTAATTGGCTTGAAGGCTGGCGATCAAATGAAGTGGTTTTGTGGAGTCCAGGGACCCCAAACTAGTGTTGCCGGTGTTGGGTTCAGAACCGATTCCAAACCCGTACCGAACCTCAGTTGAGGTTCGGTGTTCGGCCAATGTTGGAATTTCCCGAACTTGTTCGGACATGTGTAAACCGGTTCAAATCTGAAGGTTTTTGAGGGTGTATTTAGCGATATTTTCAACCAATCTTTAGTCTAAAAACTCACCCAACCTCACTCCATACCTGGCAAAAAATGTTGGTGTTGAAATATGTGGGGGTGCAGTAATTACATTTCAGATTAGTTACTAACAACTTTCAGGGCGACAAACAAATCTTGATCCAGTATGGGTGGCCGCGGACCACCGAGCAAATGAGTCTTCCATGCCATCCGCTCCATCCACCAACCTCAATTTGAACCACTCTCTATGCCACGACCCGCAGGAGCACAGGCTCCCATCACACAAAATTCATTGTGGACCCGTCCCTCTGAAACATTTGAGGGAGCGAAGTGAATGAAAATGTGGGACACATCAGTCAATTTGCAAGTAGGAGTTGAATAGTGGGCAATCCAGGTCAACTTGATTTCGGTACGGTTGTTGAGCTCCGTGCAGGTGATTTTGCCCTTTTTGTACGCCTTGTGTACGCCTTGTCGCGAAGCTTACGGATGACGACGTAGTTGACTCCGGCGACCTTAGAGTACGGGTCAAGTCTGCCAACGTACGGAAATTGATGTTGATTGAGCAAAAAAGTACTTATGCTGCAAAGTTGCAGGATGAATGAGGGGAACATACTTACTGCGTGGTCACTGGTGGTGTGAAGAGAGAGAGAGCACACTGGAAGTCAAAGTCCCAGTGAAGAATTATTATGATGCTAAAACACTACTATTTACCTCCGAACCCTCGCTCTGCAACAACTGCCGATTTTGCTTTTCACGCTTTGGGCCTAAAGCGGGATTGCGAGGATCAAAGGCCGGTGATCAAAACCTGACAATCAAATATTGCTGAATTCTCGTCTTGCCCTCTTCCTACCATTAGGTGCTTAATAGTCTACTTACCTTGGTGGCTCCAGGTTGAATCCTCATTCTCGTGTAGCCTTCATTTTCATCTCATTTTGATTTTGATTTTGATTTTCAGTTTTATTTTTACCGTATTTTTATTTCCATTCTGTCCGATTTTCATTCTTGATTCCGAAGCTGGTTCAGCAGTGTAGGCAGTGTAGTGGGTTTACATGTGTAGAATCTTTCAGGTTCATTTCCATTTATTTACATTTTACATTTACATTTACATTTTCATTCTCTTCGATTTTCATTCCTGATTCCCAAGACGGGTTGCGAGCGGTGCGCTAGTGTACACAGTATAGTGGGTATAGGTGTGTAGAACAGTAGTAGAACAGTAGTTGAAAAATAAAATTTTCTTACTACTAATAGTTGTTGAGAATTAATTTTAATGGGTGAGACCGTTGAAACGCGAAACGACGGCGGAGGTGGGAAGACAGAATCTTCGGTTGCGCAGCTAGCGCATGCGCGCTCAGCCTCGGGGACACCATGCTTGTCACCCTCGCCCTCCTCCTGTCGTTGCGCCTTCGTAGGCGACGCGGCGGACACGGGCTCCTTCTCTCGCAGGCGTGGCCCTCCGTCCCTTCAAAACCCGGCTGACACATCAACGATGGTGGAGGACGGTGGCACGGGTGCGGTGGTGATGCGGGGACGGCGGTGGCGGAGGTGCGGCTGGTGTGGTGTTTGCCGGTGCTGGGGTGCAAGCGCACTCCGCACTGCCGAGTGTGCAGAATATTGGCGAGCTGCGCGATGAACTGGCGTTGCGCGAGCATTGGGGTGCTAGGTAATCTGCGGCAGAGATGAGGTTAGTGAATTGCTCAGACGTGGAAGAGCGGCGAAAAAAAAGGACGGAAGAGATACGTAGAGGGGGCAAGTACCAAAGTCGGCATGAAAATACAGTACAGTAAGACATGTAGGCCAAAATATGCCTGAAGAAGTAGAAATTGTAGAATAGCTCACCTGCTAAGCCCGAATATCAGAGGCCACTAGACCAACATTGTACCCCCAATGTTGGTCTAAGCTCCATGAATTTGGGCCATATGTGCACCACGGTGACTCCACGGCCCCAGAGGGGTACTTTTGGGGTACAAGTCCCCTCGAAAGGTGATTTGGGGGGGTGGAGGGGTGTCGCTGGCGCTGGTGGGTAGACTTCACCGTACCAGGGTGGACAAGTTACCCAGTTGTGTAGGGAGCCCAAGGGGAGGTATCCAGGTATGTTCTCAAGGCATTATGGTCAGAACACAAGTCATTAATTTTCCCTATGATCACCCTATCATTGTGCTGTAATAGGCTCTACTATGCTCCAGTTGACTTTGAAGAACCTATAAGAATTTGCAAACAGGGTTAAATCATCCAGAACGGTGGAATTAGAAGCCTAAGAGTGACTGATGTTGGTAATTTCCTTTTTGGGACAAGAAGTGCACAAGGTACCCCCCTACCATGGTGGTGTACCTGTGGCAGCTGATCCCTTTGTCCACTCTACCACACTGGTGTACCCCCGTACCGCGGTATCCACGCCCATGTCCACATCGCGTTTTTAACAATCTGCGCGTGGGCTCGCGTGAGCTCTTGTACGCGCGCGTACGAGCGTGTACAAGACATCACAAGATCGCGCGACCACGCGGCCACGAGCTATGTCCGAAATATCACGCGAGCACGGAATTTTCTTGGAAACTAAGCCCAGCCTGGAACATTGAGGCAGTAGGAAATGTAAAAGGGGTATGTGAAAGCTTATTGAAAGGGAAAGGTGCCCGTCAGGCAAGTATATGCACCCTGGAAAGCCCAAAGGAAAATCAAAATTTGGCGGGACGCGCATCACAAGATCAAAAGTACGCGCGTCAAATGACATTTTGCTGATGCACCCTACCACACCGACTAAACACCCTGTCCACCCTACCACCGTAGAGTACCCCTACACCGTGACGACTGGGTAACTTGTCCACCCTACCACCGTAAAGTACCCCCACACCGTGCCAACTGGGTAACTTGTCCACCCTACCACCGTAAAGTACCCCCACACCGTGCCAACTGGGTAACTTTCCACCCTACCACCGTAAAGTACCCCCACACCATGCCAACTGGGTAACTTGTCCACCCTACCACCGTAAAGTACCCCTACACCGTGCCGACTGGGTAAATTGTCCACCCTGGTATGGTGAAGTCTACCCACCAGCGCCAGTGACACCCCTCCACCCCCCCAAATCACCTTTCGAGGGGACTTGTACCCCAAAAGTACCCCTCTGGGGCCGTGGAGTCACCGTGGTGCACATATGGCCCAAATTCATGGAGCTTAGACCAACATTGGGGGTACAATGTTGGTCTAGTGGCCTCTGATATTCGGGCTTAGCAGGTGGAATAGCTGCATGCGGTGAAACGGTGCACTGGGGTGCAGCCGTGAAATCACCAGATATGAAGCACTAACAAGCGTAGCAAGTATAACTCAAACCAACACTCTAACTCCAAAATCTAATCAAATCACTAACTCCAATCTCAATCACCGTGTTCCGCTATCACCTAGACTCAGCTAAGTCTAGGTGATCTACACACAGCTACACAGATGACTGACTCTAGTCAACTAGACATAGTCTTTGTAGCTAAGTGTAGGTCTGCATAGCTCTGGCTAGCTCTGTGTAGGTAAGTATAGGTCTGGCTAGGTCTGTCTAGGTACCTAAACTGAACTAGAAAGACTCATTGTAGCCCAATGTGATCTGCTCTTCCCAAGCTTTTACCTCCCTGGGCTACATGTAGGAACATTCTTGATGAATCCTGATATTTCCGGTGACCAACTAGTTTGAATTCATTTAGTCCTGATTTTATGCCAAGGTTCCCACGTGTGTAAGGTATGCCATTTAGCTGTCCTTCTATTTTATCTTTGTACTGGTGGGGCGGACCCAGATTAAAACGCGTGAACTCTGCAAGAAAACCACCTCCTGGGTATTATTCCACGCCCACAAGCAAGCAAGAACTTATATTTAAACTTGATCATCTCAATATTGTTTTTGATCGTAGCAGCCTCAAGGACCTAAGCGAGGACCGGCGGAAAGCCACACTCAACTCAGAAAGGGTTGGAATCAAGAAATAGATCAGTGTAGGTGAGTGTATGTATCTAGCCTCACCTACACTCACCTACAAATAGCAGAGCCGTCTGAAGCTAGGAATAGATTGCACCTAGTCGGCTAAACAGGGCCTGTGTAGTCATCTACGCTTACCTATGCAGACCCGTGCGAAGCTACACAGAGTAAGTCTAGGTGATAGCGGAACGCAGTGAATACTCCTATGTGTGTGTGTCCCTCTCTGTTCTGACCCTCATCTCTGTTGTTCTCCGCACTTTTGTTGATTTGTTTGTTTGTTTCAGCTGTTGTCGCCTTCCCTTGCCCGGCATTCCTTTTCCGCCGGCCCGCCTCATTCTGCATCCAGCCTTTCCCATGCATCATCTCTGTCCTTTGTCGGCCATTTTCCAAGGTCAACTTCACTCCTCTCCGGCGGTTTTCTCGGTCGCATCTATGACGTTTACTTCACTCTCTCACATGTCTCTGATTCAATTCAAACTATTCTTACTTCCACGTCCCTAATTCAATTCAACTACTTCAAACCGCCAAATCTGAACTGAGGGCTACTTAAAGTCCAGGGGTCAACGATCAGCGGTCACGTGACATTGACATATTGCCATTGATCGCCGCCGCCGCCTAACTTGACACCTAAACACCGCTGTCCCTTTCTGCCCCCGTTCCACCCTTTCATGCCCGGTTTGCGCAGCGGCACCACTTTGCCACACCACCCTCAGCTCTGAGAATCTTCAATGTGTATCCACGATCAAAATAAGGGACTTGCTTACTCGTTCGCACTTCGTCCTCGCCTCGGCGCGTCCTCACTGCACAATCTGTCAGTCATTTTCTATTGTACATCGGCCGCTCCACTTACGCCTCTACAGCTTTCCTCTTCACAGGAACCACCTTCGCCGCACCCTTTCCAACCTTCCCGGCCTTCTTCTTACTTGAATTTATTGTCAGTACCTTTGCTGCTTGAAGCCACGACTTTCACTCACGCTTTTTGGATCACCCCAGGCGTCAACATCTCTGCCAGCACCCGTGTCACGTCTTCCACGCCCGCCGACCACTCTAGTCGATCCACTGGGCCCTCCTTCTCTGCCGTCTCGCCCCACCACAGCAGTGTCGCCATCAGTTGCAGAAAGCCGGTTCTGCCGTGTAGTCTCAGCAGAGCCGTCTAGTCCCCAGCCTCCTCCGGCTATACTCCAAGCCACCAGTCCCACCATCCCGACACAAACGTGCCCTGCGCCTTCGAGTTTCCCAGGACACCTAAAGCTGGCGTTTTCTCCCAGTTTTGCCCCCTCCCCAACCACCATTCCATGCCGCTGGACGGCCCTTTGTCGTGATTTGGCCCCCCGCATCCACGTACCCCCATGCTGCCTCAAAGTTGAAGAACATGTCCACACACGCCGCCCATTCCATGCCCCCCCCCAGGATTTTCCCCGTTCGAATGCCCTGTGCGCGCGTGCTAGCTCCTCCGTCCACTTCGCGGCGTCCTTGCGGACCCAGAGCCGCTGGCTTTGCGCAGTGACAGCGGCCTCATCGTCGTCTGCGTCACCCTCGCCGCCCCCTCACCGCCCCCCGTCCCACTATTCAATCCATTCTCTTCTTCGGTGGCCACTTCGCGCCGACCTGAGCCTCCTCCGGTCGCCCCCTCCGCAGATGCACCCGTTGACGCCGTTGAACACCGACCTCTGTCCGCCCCTGCCCCCCCCCCCCAGCTGACCTTGCCGACGCCGTGCTTCCGTGCGTACGCGGCTCGTCCAATGCGACACCCATACCGGTCGCCGACGCTGCGGCATGCGTTGATGGTCCTGGCATGGCCTGCGGCTCGTCCTCTTGCTCTGCCGTTACGCGCGCCTCGCATTCGGCCTGCGCTGTAATAAATAGCCAAATATCATCAGTTTCTTCCCAAACCTTACGGGCACAAGACCTACAGAAAGCATGACGAGCAAAGTCCACCATACACGCTTCTACCTGCGTGAAACCTGCCGGATTGTGCAGCGGCCAGTCCTTGGGCACAAGGCCTTTGGTTTTTCCCGCATGTACACTGTTCACTTGTGTGAGCGCAGACCTTGTTTTCGTAACTTTAGCGTACCTTCGCATCTCAATCACCCCCTTCTTTGCCCCGATTGGCCCCGCCATTAAGAGCGACACGGTCATTCCCATATGCTCGGCGACGGCGTCCACAAACGGCTGAAGGTAATGCGCGGCGCTCTTGAGGGATCTATATATATACTCATCTGAGCCTCGCACTTTCCTAGGGCATTGCGAACGATTAGGACTTACACGCTGAATTCCTCCGGTGTCCTGTTCGGGCCATCTGCGCGCGACTCCTTCCACGCTTTCACCGCTATCTCATACTCCCGGTCCAACGTGCACATGATCTCTGCTTGCTCCACCTCTGTCTCTTTGTCCCAGCATTCCTTCGTCACCTGGTTTTGCACCGTAATCAGCCACGGCACTTCTCCCCCAGTATATTTTGCCTTCGTCTGCAATTCCTTCATCCGACTTTCCACCCGTGGCGCGATCAATGAGTCGTACACACGACTTGAATAAAAGTGAAGGAGTTGGGGTCGCTTGGGCGGTTTGGACTTGTCGCTGGCTGGTCGACCGAACATTTCCGCGAACACAGCTTTATCCTCTGTCAAGAGGCTTGAGTACTGTGTGCGGTACCAAGCTTCGATGCGCTGTAATCTGTCAGTTTTTGAGTTAATATATTTAATCACTTCCTTACCTCTCGCAGTTTGGTGTGCGCTTTCTGGCGCAATTCCGTCTCCTCTGGCGACAGGCGTTCGTTCACCACCCTGTTCGCCACCCAATTGGGAGGGTCAGCAACGTCGAATTCAAAATCCTCGTTGTCGTTGAGCTCGAGGCCGTATTTCACCGCATATAGCTTCGCGATTTTTGTATAGAAACCCCCGCTGCCGTTGTTTTGAGACGCGACCACCCATTCCTCCTTTCTCGCACTGAAGAACACAAATTTTGTCCCCCATACAGTGCCTGTCACCACTTCTCCAACACCTGTTTTTCGGTACAAGATATTTTTTTGTAGATTTTTTCTGATTTTCTGAGCCACGAAACCGGCCAAAAGAATGCGATTGGCATCGAGGTCTCACTTTTTCCCACGGTGTTTCACTTTTGGCAGATTTTTCGAATTTTTTTTTGTGTGTACCAACGTGAGGACCCAGCCAAACAATGTCATAATTCCTCCATCAGACGCGTCGACATCGACAGCCCGTTCCGCGGCGGGTAATGGCTAAGAAGAACGAGAAACAGAAGGCTGCGGCCAATCGCGAGGCCAGCAAACGCAACAAAGCTATCCCTTTCCCACCGCCCCGGGATCTATCCTTCGGAACTGTCACCACGGACAACATTCGGCGCTACTTCCGCCATTGTTATCGTTATATGGACGCGTATCGGTTTGTCCTGCAGCCGTCTAATTATCTGCTCGCTAACGGTGAATTAGAATGGGATTAAACCTTCGTCAAGCTGCCTACGCTGTCAAAGAGTAGTCGGATTCCTGCGAACACCATGACGAATGTTAATATCATTGCACGTGGTGATGTCGGAAAGGCCTAGGAAGCCCCTGTTCCCGCCGACACTACCCCATCAGGGAATTTGATCCCATCAATAGCTAGGGTTAGGGTTTGTTTCACTTCGGCGATGGTCAAAAAATAAAAAGTACTTTGATTGACTAGCCCAGCACACCCTAGGTACTTTGTGGGTCCTGCTACTGATTCCCAGTGTTTCTATGGCCACTCAATGTGAGGAAAAAATGTAGTTGGAAGTTGAAAGTTTGGGGTTGTTTACTGCCAAATCGGGAACCGTGATGTGATGAAAGGCACTATACCCACGACGACTTCCCCAGTTTCCCCCCCTCCTCCCCTGCCTTTTGTCGCCCTCGCTTGACAGTCTTCTCCAGCTTGACGACTGGCGGACGCATTGGGGGCACGTATGTGTCCCCGAATTCCAAAACCGGTGTCCCCGGCGGAGCGCACTTGGGACCTTCTGCAGGCCCCGCCAGTTCGTCGTCGCGCGTATTCGTGGGTGGCAGCGCTGGAGTGCCTCCCGCACCGTCCGGCGGCTGGACACCAGAAATCGATGTCGTCGGCGTCGTGGCCAGGGCTCCGTTCAGTGGCGCAGTCGATGATGCTGCGACGGCCATTGTTTCAGACTTTTGTGTAAGATTTCTCATTGCGCGTCGTCAACAAAGTTAGATCAAATGTCATTTGTTTCTTCACGTGGTAACGTGGATGCACAGATCACCGATCCCAGTCTAATCTCTAACGCAGAACTCCGAATATAATCCCCTATCTCACAAGTAAACTTATTGCGCGCAAGGAAACATTCTCCAACCAAGTCAATTAAGACCATGAATTTCAAAAAAGATTACAAAAAATATCCCTCAGCGTAGGACAGCACGACGTCGAAGTCATCCGTTGTGAGCAGCTCGGGCTCTCCCCCGTCCTCGACTGCCTCATCAAACGCCCACCTCGCGGCATGCCTACCCACCAAGTCAATATATTTCTTCGACGTTTGTCTAATTGCGAGCAATGTACCTTGAGCTGTGCACCAGCCCTGCTCCCCACAGCGCAAAATACCGACGTGGGGTGACTGCCTCGCCACACTTCACGTAGAACGCGCCGTTGGAACTACGTCACGACTGGGGAACTGACGACGAACGCCGAAGACGAGGCACAGGAGTGGAGGGACCCGCACGCGCGGGTGCCAGCTCCATCGTCGCAGGTGTCCCTGCACGCGGCTCAACAGGGTGAGGGTGTACACCAAGTTGGCAATGTGCTTGCCACTCCGCCACACATCCCTTGAGTGTGTGATGTCCTTTGTGGGCCGCCCCGGGATAGCCCGATATCATTGCCCAGGCGACCATTCTGTTCTTGGTGTTAGATTCACAATTTAGATACAGACTAATGCCTGCTGCACGCACCACCAGCTCCTCCATACACCCACTTTCCGCCTGTTAGTAACGAGGTGGAACTCAAAACCGCCCCCAATCGCTACCACGGCGTCAAGATCTTCGTGGATTGGGGGCAAACACCAAAAGCGCGGATCGTGCCCAATTGTGTCGCTGTCGGGCACCATTTCCTCCGCTGTCATGTTCGTCTTCTGCAGCGCATTCAACATCGCGAGTGGTTCTGGGTTGAGTGACGGTGACAAGGGGAGACTTGCCCAAAAAGGAATTCGTACAAAAGCACTTGTCCTTTCTCCTCTGGTTCCATGGAACCTTTCTCCCTCCCGCATTGTGCGCGCAAACATCGGTAGTCTGGCCGGACTCTCAGCGGTTTGGCGCGTCAAACTCATGCAGCCCTTACTACGTTTTCTCGAGTTTCGGTAAGCTTTTTCTTCTCTAATATCTACACTCTCCACTCATATACTTGCAGGGCATGCCGCACACCACGAAGCGAGCAATCTCCGCAGGGAGTTTGCGCAAATGCACGACCCCTACGACCGCCACAACACAGACCCTCAATACGTCGCTGATCTCGCGCGCCTGCAAGGTCGCCTTGGTAAGTTTTGCTCGTTTCTCTCGCTTGACATCGCCATTGCTCAACCATCCTCCAGCCTCGCTCTATGCCATTGTCGGCATCCAGGAAATCATCCAGGATCGAGCTCTCCTCGCTGCCCGCGCTTCCGTCGAAGCCGGTTGGTTATCGCTCACTCCAAAAAAAAACACCAAACCCAAAAAAAACCGACGTTATCCCCAGTTATGGAGCTCATGACCGATGAATTTGTAGGCGCCTGGGGCCCCTACTTCTCCCCTCATTTGGCTGAGAACCAAAGACACCGCCCCACGCGGGAGGCCCAGAGACGCGCAGACGCCGCCCAGGCAGCCCAGGCGCAGCTCACAGATGTTTGGGTAGGCCATACCATCACCGTCGGCGACCTCCCCGACATCCTCATCTCTGAGCTTGGACTGCTCGACGAGGACAACGACAATGCCATGGGTTGGATCTCGCCCGGCTGGGATGACGGCGGCGGCGGGGCGTGGACTAACAGCGGCGGCGGCAACCACGGTTGGGGCGACGTCGGCGGAGGCTGGGGCAACAGCACTCGCATCGCCAGACAATTTCTCTCCTTCAATTGTGGATTACTATCATGCCCTAGGTCAAAATTTTGTGGCTGCCCTATCGAGATAGTATCGCACCGCGCATAATACACCGCTGACACTTTGCACCGCCGCTCTTTCTTCTCAGCCACCGTGAGCCTGGCAAGCGTTAGTTCTGTCATCCAGAGGCTTGTAAAACATGTAATACCCAGGACGGTATGCGTCCGAGCCCTTTTTGGGTCTTGAAGTGGGGGGACCGAGGTTTTGACATGAGAGAGGGAAGATGGGTAGGTCTTGATGCAATATCTCAAACTTGAGATCATCCGCTCGTGAAGGTCTTTTTTTGAAGCAAGCTGGAGGGAACAAAGCTTTCTATACCCAAAGGTTTGGTTCAAAAAATAGATCTCTTCTGTTGTGTCGGAATCTTCCAAAAAAATCTGGGTGCCTCTCAACGTCGCTCGCTGTCTGTGTAAGACATTTGATCGCAACGGTTTTTCTCTGGAGCTGGTTCCAAATGTGCGGCCGATGCAGACGAAAGGAAAGCACCAGTTTGTTTCACTGCTGCGGGCGAGCTCGATACAGCACGTCGGTGCGACAACATTTAAGACTCCTTCCATAAAAGGCAAAATCCACTGCCGAGGCTCATCGCCACTTCGGCACCGCGAGATGACATCAAGGCTTGTCACCTTCTTTCCTCTCCCTCTTCAAGAAACTGCTGAAATGGCCCGAGCGGCGCAAGGAGACCCAACGCCCCAGGTGAGAGGTGACAAATGCCGACTCCGTTACTCAATCTTACTCACCCGACATCTTAGTGGGAGAATATGCTCCGGGCTCAACCTATCACGATTGACGGCTCCTTCATCCTTTCCCGCCGCCGCGCAGTCACTCGTCAAATCCGGGACAACATACGCCATGCCGAGCAACTCAGGTTTGCTCTGCAGCTCGTTGCCCAACTCTGATAACCCTTTAAAATATAAGGCGGGTGTCAGCGGATGCGTCGTCAAGGGCGGGTCTCATGGCATGTGATCTCTGACACCAGTACTTGCTATGCGCCTTGCAACATGCGTGATCCAAGCGTTGTGTGGTGCACCATAGATGTTCTTGAATATAGAATGTTCCTGAGTGTGCACAACCTTGGCGCCTGGTCTGCGCGAAATCTGGATTACAGTACATTGACCTCGACCCGCCAAATTCCGCCATTCCGCCATTCCGGTGTCGTGCACCGATCCTCATGTGGAGCGTCTGATCGGCTTTTGCCTAAGCGGGCCGCAATCTGGCCTAGCTCCGAGCGACTCTTGACAATGGCCAGCAACAATGAGGGTCCTAACCTCGAAAACCACGAGGTCCTCGAGATGTACCTGGTGCGGCATGTCTGCTCTGACTGACTCAAAAAAGGTCTGACCTTCGTGAAGGGAATTGAGGCCATCCTGAACCAGTGTGCCTGGCAGGTTGGCCGGTCCAGTGTTTGCCCTTGCGGGAAACCGTCACTGGTCCACTGCAACGACTGCAGAGGGCCGGATCTCTGCCAGAAATGGATACTCAACGCGCACCCCGACAAACCTTTTCACGACGTGCAAGTAAGTGTTTGTTTGTTGACATTCCGTTGGGAACCCGAGTTCTGAAGACAATGCAGGCGTGGAGCGTGGCCCTCAATTATTACACTCACACCACTTTCTACCACCTTGGCCTACGTATCAAATTAGGACACTCAAGCGATGTCTGCCCCGCCCCGCGACTCGGACGTCGAGAGGCCATCACCCCGAAAGCCATCAAGACCGTCGCGGTGGAATTCTGCGCTTGTCCCAATGGAGCCAGCGAGGACGACCAGATCAAGGCACATGGGTGGTGGCCATGCACTCGAATTTTGTTTGTGCACTGCCCCTCTTGAGTATCAATGGGGGGCCTCCGTCACTGATCAAGAAAACTGTGCCCTCGGGCGCCGCACTAGCGGATGCGACCGCTCGCTGCGTGGGCAGGTGGACCATGTGGCGAGCGGGAGTGGTGGGGGGTCCATTTCAGCTCCGGCCCTAATGCCACCGCGTGAGGGTTCGAGTCGCGCGCCTATCAAAGTCCTTTCGTTACCGGAGTCCGCTACAGGCTATCGCAAGGGGACTAGGGCCGTCGCCAGACATGTGGGCGACATCTGCCTCACACGCCTTCCATCAAGCAGGACGGGAGTGCGCGTGCCGCAGGACCCGCCAGTGGCCCCAGGAAACTTGTGGCTGACCGCGGCGCTGAAACGGTGCACTGGGGTGCAGCCGTGAAATCACCAGATAGGAAGCACTAACGAGCGTAGCGAGTATAACTCAAACCAACACTCTAACTCCAAAATCTAATCAAATCACTAACTCCAATCTCAATACTCCTGTGTGTGTGTGTTCGGGGAAGTAGGGTACGTATCACCCTTCAAGACAGTAGGTTCGCAGCGGTAAGGGTAGCGGTTGGCTTTGCCTTCACGGTAAGGCAGCGGTATCTCACGGAAGTTGTTCCCGTTGGGATTTGAGCTTCGACTTATAGGCAACTCGTCTGAGTACAGTTCCAGAAGTAGACCGTGCAACGCTACGGTGAGTACTCCGGCCACAGAATAGTCAACCGTTAGTCCAAAAGGTCGAGGTTATCCTTTATTACCTAGCAGGGTTATTGTCAGAGCAAAGCTCAATGACGGCGGTAAAGAGCAAAGCTCGATCTACGGCTAACACTGCGGAACGATGGACTTTCCAATGGGCAGTGGGACTGGCTAGGCTCCTGCACTTATGATGGTCTTAAACGGCGGTGCTCACGGGACGTACACGCCTCGAATCCAATCTTAATTGCAGTTTCTTAAATCTTTTCCTATCTCTTTCTGAGTGCACTATATTCCTCCAAAATGGGGGGGGGGGGTAGTCTACTGAGGTACATTTGGTGAAACTATGTGATATTTATACAAACTAAGGGAGCAAGATGGAGATAATGAGAGCTGAGTCAGAATGGCGTGATAAGTCGTCGTTGATGGTTCCATGTGGGCTGACGGTTTAGCGGTCCAATGGCGGTTAGAGCATTCCCAACCGCGGGCAGTTTTGACCGCGTACCGCTGGTCCGTGATATCTTTACCGTGACCTGGGCCGAGAAGCCCTGACGGCTAGCGGCTACTCGAGGAGTTGTTCAACCGCTGGCCGCTAGGAGTCCCTCCCGTAGGCCACTATCCCATATACCTTTCTCTTATCTTGTGAAGACCTCTTATTGAACGGCTTACCACCACTATTGAGGCAGCGGTAGACCACTCTCAAGAGTTTTATCTCCGGTTTGATCTCCAGCCGTTTAGCCTTCCGTAGTTCTGGTTGCCAACGGTTAGTCGCGCGGTAATTTCCCGTCAACGGTTAGCTCAGCCATTGATTCTACAGCTGCTACCGCTGAAGGTAAGCCAGTCGTTGGAGGCTTTTCCCGTAGAGTCTTATTATCTTGTATCTTGTCCCAATGTAATCCAACCGTCCGATGGTTCCAACCGTTGGAGGTTCTTCTGAGTTCCAACCGTGGGTAGGATCATTACCGTTGGGCTGCACAGCCACCAATGTCTAGCCGTTGGATCAGTTGTCAGGAACCCAACCGGCGGCCAATGCTCCGGTTAGTACCGTCCAAGTCAAACTCCAGCCGTTGGAGCGTCCAACCGTTGTAGGCTCTTTGTCGAGGCCAACGGCTGGCCGAGTAAAACTCGTCCAGCGGTTGGCCGTATCATTCTCTAACTCCCTTTGGTCTTACCGTTGGGGAGATTTGTATCAAGTCTCTGATGTTGCTCCTTTCGAGTTACAGGTCCAACCGTTCGGTCCGGATCCTAACCCTAAGGTAGGGTTGGTGGTTCAAAACCCGTATCTTAATGAGGCTACCGCTAGTAGCGCTCTGTTATATGCCAAGCCGCGGGGTTAAGGGATAGTGGAACAGTCGGCCGGAGTCGTACAGGGTACTCCGGAATAACCGGGGTGCCGGAGAATAGGCCGGAGTAACCGGAGTCGACAAAGGGGATCGGCGGAGCTGCTTGACACAACACCACTGAGGCGCAGGGTGAGCGTGTACTGCCAGGTATCGTCTAGAGGAAGAGGAAGGGTCTGGGGGAAGAGAGGAGCGACTGGCACCACTCCGGAAGGGGGGAAGCGACGTTTATTAAACTACTGAAGAACAGGGAGTATGCTAGCTGATTAAATAGTGTTGGATCCTAATTTAGTGTAAAGGAGATAAAGGAGAAACATGTGGACGAGCATATGGTTGAAAGAATAGGAAGTCCATAAGCGGTAAGAGAAGTTCGACCTGTATCAGTATTGATCTTGGGAAATGAAACATGAGGTGATGAAATCTGCCATGAGGCGATGGAAGGCAAGAGGGAACATGTGGAGAGGTCGTTACCCCTTGATACCAGCCACGACTGACCGCGAGAAGTCATCCCAATACTAATACCAGGATTCCGGTTGGCTCCGGGTTTCCGGTTGACTCCGGAAACACCGGAGTGGACCGGAGTGCCCATAGAGAACCGGGGTGGTCTTGGGTGACGAAGACCATGGTCCAGGGGTGTGGTTGCATGGATATAACACGCTCAGCCGCCAAGACTGTTGTAGTTCCTCTTGTTCACCTCGGTACTCCAGGAGTCTGGCGGTAAGCCAACTCTCAGAGCCCAGCGGTAGACCGTGAAGCTGAACCGAGCCACCTGTTTAAAGCTCTCAGTTGGACTTCAAAGTACTTGTTAATTGCCGGCTTTCGACCGTGAGCGGTGTAGAATACCGTTCCGAGGAGAACGTATTCCCTCAGTTCTAGTCTCACTTCGCCTTAGTATAGGTCGATAATCGAAGAAAACTTGGTAGTTTTCATGCGTGTTTGGTTACACGCCCTATCAGCGCGCTCCGGCGACGAAGGGCATGGTCGAATTGGCACCGGGGGCAAAGATCAAGGCAGATGGTTGTCATGTGCCTTAAAGGCACATCCTTCGCACATTCACCGCAGATGAGTGTGACATTGATCACAGTTCAAGAATGGTTCTTTACTGAACAAAGGATTGACAAAGAACAGATAAAGGACAGACAAAGAGCAGGGCCAAGGCAGGCCAGGATTCCCGCACCGGGCTGTGCCCCGGCCCTGTACTTTGTCCCTCCTTTGTATATTCTTTGTGTATTCTTTGTCTGGTGAAGGATGATTGTTGACCTTTGAGCCATGTCACATCCATGTGCAGAGCATGTGCGTTGAATGTGCATTTAAGGCACATGAAAACCATGTGCCTGGGTCTTTGCCCCCGGTGTGGAGGATGGGGAGCGTAAGTCCCCATTTTATTTTATTTTTTCTGGATTTTTATTGATGATTTTTTCAGGTTGCGACCGATGCGCGGAGACGGGGTCCAAGTGCGTCGTTCCGGCGCTAAGTCGTCAAGGACGCTACCGGACCTGCGCCCGATGCGTGCGCCGCAAGATCAAGTGTTCCCTCAACCCCAACAGCGCACAACGGGGCGGACGCGACGGCGAATGAGCGTCGGGGTCGAAGAAGGCCAGCGGGAACAAGAGGCGGAGGACCGAGAAGTCGGAGGGCCAGCCGGGGACGGATTCGGAGGTGCGCCCGAAGAAGCGCCTTCGCTCCGGTCGTCGGGGCCCGGGCGACTATACGGGGGACGGGCCCAAGACCCGTCTTGGGGACCTGCGCGAGGAGTTCAAGGAACTCCGTCGCGAGGTTTTCGAGATGCGGGACGGAGCAGGGGCTCCGAGGGTGCAAGGTCGGGAACGCGCCGCGGGCGGAACTGCCGCAGCGGGATCGGAGTGGGAGGACAGGCTCGAGGCGGTGCGCGCGATGGCGCATCGCCGGGCAGACCACAACTCCGCGGAGGTAACCCGTCTCCACAAGGAGTTGGGTCAGGAGCGGCGGGGGGGTACGTCGTCTCCGAACGGAGACGGCGCGACTGCGCTGCCACCTCGAGGACCTCCTGGACGAGATGTCCGTGGAGGGCCCCATCCGTCGCGGCGACATCATCAAGCTCGCCGAGGAGGTGTTCGAATCAACGCCCGACTGGGGATGGGGTCGAAACGGTTGGTTCAGGAGCGATGTGTGGACGACCGACGAGGAGGCGCCGAGTCCGAGACGGGAAGCCGAGGCGGAGCGGAGCGAGGAGGAGAGCGACGGGATGGTGGAGGACAAGGTGGGGACTCCGGGTGCGGAGAACGTCGGGGCGAAGGCGTCGAGTCCGGGTGGAACCAGGGAGGCCACTTGGACTCCCGAAGCGACGCCGCGTCTCGATGAGCACGCGCGGAGTGGGGACGACGGAGAGGGTGCCCCGGGGGCCGTCTCGGAGCCCGAACAATAGAACAATTGAATCGGAGTGTTATGTCCGTGCAAATCAGTCTTTCATTTTTTCCCATTTATCGGTTCTGGTCGCACTCAATCCAACTCTGATCGTGCTCCCATCACCTCCGGACACACCATCACGCACTACATCAGACCCTGCACCACTCCGGTAATACTCCAGCACCACTCCAGCTCACTCCGATCGATTAACAGTTCACCTGTTCCCGGACCTATCCCGGAATACATAGCTCTTGTCCAATCATGGATTGCTGAGTACTTCTACCTTATTACCTACTTCACCTTATCTTGGCCACCTCCGGCCTCACTCCTCACCTCGTTCACCCTCCGGTCATCCTGGTTAATCCCGGAACCTCTGGACTAGTCATCCAGCCCTGACCGGTTCTCTGCGGTTCATCCATATCGCCCCGGAACATTCTACCTGAACATTCCACCTGTACTTCACACTGGTCCTTCACTGTGATACAGGTTGTGGCACCTCCGCACTCCTTGGTACATTCCGGACAGTGATTATGTAATCACTCCGAACTCCGGTCCTCCACGTTCCTTGGTTCAGCTCCTCTTCACCCACATCGTCTCGGACCTCTGCCACTATGCATTGGAACTCTCCTAAATGACTACCAACGTCCTCCGGAATGAGTACCTGCAACTGTGTCCGCTCCGGCGACCCGGAGCTCCCAAAACCACCAACACTTAACACCAGTACCTTGGAACTCGTTCATCTCGACTACCAACATACCAGTCCAACATCTGGTACACTTATGCGCTATTCATCTATGCCCCATCACTCCTGCTCTCGTTCCAGTCGCTCCGGACATATCTCCGGAATCCGGAGATACCCGGAGTCACCGGAGTCATCAGACTCTTCCCCGGAACGTTCGCTATTATGCCTTATCAACCCCTCTTCCATTTATGCATCCCTTATCACTTCTCATCTATTGTTTCAACGCTCTCATCACTTCCCCTTGTTATCTTTCCATATGCTTCGTGCTTCCATCACAATCCCATCACTCCCCATCGCTTCTTCATCTGCCTCAAGGCAGATGTCATAGCACTTACATCTTATCACTCTTCTATCCATCCGTTCATCTATCAAACCATATGCTCTACCTTTCCCCTTTCTTTACTTCCCATTTATTCCTTTCTCTCACTTCATATCTTCTGCCGCATGGTAGTGTCTTCTTCCATGTGGTTCACTTCATTTCATGTTGCTTCACATTGCCTCATGTTACCTATTCCCTTTTGTACAAATTACTTGTCCCCAGTATAAATACCGGTACTTTACATCTTGTACAGTATCCGAAAAATAAAAGTTATCCATGCTTCCCTCTCATGGACTGTTGCCAATCGTCTCTTGAGGTTCTGGTCATTGCCTCTCGACGACTCCCTCCCTATGGCCTTGCTCCCGTCCTCCTCTGGTTCCCTCCTGTGACTACGGTCACTCCGGTCACTCCGGTTTCCGGTCACAACTCCGGAGTCCTCGCTCGGCCATACCAACAACTGCGGTTCAACTCCGGGTTGTCTCCCGTGTCTTGGATATGCCTCTAGTTCGCTCCGGCACTCTGTCTTTGCTCCTTCTACATGTCAACCGTTCCGGTTCACACCGGAACTGCGCTGGACAACCACCAACAACACTGGTGATGCTCTTGTATCTCCGGTCCAGGCTATCCCTGTCCCGTCGCCATCTTCGAGCTCGTACGACTCGGACCTTGGCATCGGACACTTCCCCATCTCGCAGCCCGAGGCCAGTCAGTCGGTCACCCTAGCTGAGTTGTGGTGTTCCGAGAAGTGGCTGATCTAGACATCTGTTCATCTCCGGTTCGCGGCTTAGCCCGGCTCCGGTCATATGATCGGATATTCCTTCCCTCTTGGCTCAGCGATATAACAGTATTTTTCGGATCCTCTGTCTGGCCTCATCTGCTTGCTGTGTCATCATGCATGCAGATAGTCCTCTCATCGCTGTGCTTGTGTATCTGGATTCCGGACAACAACTCCGGTGATCAACATCCATTGATCCTTGCATTTCCACTCATTCCCTCACGACCCCTTACGACTTCGCTGCACTCCGGCTGCCCTTGTGGCCCCGGGTGTATTCCGGTTGAATTCCGGTCTTCCCATCACGACTTCAATCCACTCCGGTTGCCTCTACGGTCCGGAGTGAACTCCGGTGCACTCTGGAGTCTTCTCCCATGACTCCTACTCACTCCGATGCATTCCGGAGTCTTCTCCCACGACTTCTACCCACTCCGGTCGCCTCTCTGAGGTTCTGGGTGGTTGCAGACTCTGTTTGCTCCATTTGTCCATTCCTAACGACTTCTACCCATTCTGGTAGCTGCTATGCAGCCCCAGATGGTTTCCGGACTATTGTCTGGCCCATTCTCACGACCCTCATGACCACGGGAATATTACCAGCTTGCCGCCGGTTCACATTCCCACCCATCTCCGGTTAATCCGGACTCTATACCCTGGTGGTGATCATTTCCTGTCGACTAAAATGTCACAGGACTTGCATCCCTTGTCACCCCTGCGACGTCTCCGAACTTGCAGGAAAACCCGGATCCTGCTACATCACCGCCCGCGCTCCGTTGAGCTGCAAGGTTGAAAAGCAACATAATCCGCTACCCCACATCTTCTTTGACCCTGTGCGCGCACACCTCAAGCATAAAGCTTGAATCCTGTTATGGCCTTTCCGGTTACGGAAGGACACTCCGGACTCTTACCGGTTGGCCCCGGTACCACTCCGATCGCTGTCTTCGCCATGTCTTGCGACAACCACCAGTCCCCGATCCTTCTATGGATATCTTGCGGCTTTGATGCCAGCGCCCACATCCCGGACTTTGTCCTCGGGCGTTCTTTCCGGTTCTAGGGCTTGTCAGGCCTTGTCCTCGCTCCGGACGACATTCTGGTTGCCACGGCGCTTGACCTGAACAGATAAGAGCACACCGGAAGCATCTTCATCGATAGCTTTCCACCGCGCCTCTGTTCCGGACTTTCGCAATTCCTCCGGTCGTCACTCCGCTCGTTCCCGGAATCTCGGCTACATACCTTGTTCCTCTCGAGCACCACTCCGGTTTGGCTAATGCCTCTGGATATACCCCGAAGCATCCCCGCTTCACCATCCTTCGACAACTCGACACCTTGTCTTTGTTGTTCTTCGGATTGGTTTCTTCCGGAACGTCTGACCTCTGGTCCACGTTCTTATCCCCTTTTATCTTCCTCCTGTTCATCCCGCCCAGTCGATTGGTTGGTTTCCAATTCCGGTTATCGACTTGAATCTCTCTTGCAGCAACAGCTACGTTGAACAAAATGTATAAGAGCTCACCGGGGAATCCTAACCCGATTACTTCCACCGAGCCCGCATTCTCAACTTTCGCCTCGCCTTCGGAGAGTTCTCGTCACCATTCCGGTTTTGCTACACCTTTCTTTTCGACTCATTGGCACCCCTTGGAGCTGGATTGCTCATACTCCACCTCCTCGTTCCACTCCGGTTTTTCCGGAGCTGAACTCCGGTTGTTTTCCGGTCCTTCGATCCCGGACCTCTGGAACTCAACCACTCCTAATTCCGGTCGCTTGCTGCAGTTCCCGCAGTATCTCCGGAACGCTCAGGTTTCAGCTGGGAGCTTCAATGTGCTCGCTGTTATCCTTTGAGCACCTCCGAAAATTTCGGACCTCTATCAGTTAGAGTTCAGATCAATTTGGACATCATCATCACAGCTCTAGGTTGCGTTATCGCTTTGCATCGGCCATATCCGGTATCTGGTGACTACAGCTGGTGATGTGTGCTTCAAATTGCCTCCAAACTCTTCATTTGCCTTCGCCAACCCTTTGGCAATGCTGTTTCAGCGTTCAGAAAATTTTCATCCCCTCCCTCCGACCTGTTCCGTTGCCCGTAACAGTCTCCGGGTTTGATCCCTTGCCCGGAGTATACTCCGGTCCTTGTTCCATTTCCGGAGTCGATCCCGGTGCTTCGGAGTCCCTCAGGTTGATCTCTGGGTTTCATTCAGCACCATCCGCTGCTGTTTGCTCCCCTCCGGTCGCACTTGCTCTGTGTGATCAAACTCCGAAAATTCCGGAACTCTCAATTTGATCTCTGGACATCAGCTCCATGTTCCAGACGTCCTCTGGACTTCTTTGCTGTCGATCCCTCAAGCAATTCTGTCCTCTTGTTCTTGGAATCTTCACCCCTCCATCGGTCTTTAACTTCGCTCTCGGATTTTATCCGCCCCTTTTATTCTCCTTCCCGGTGCGTTTCCGGTCGCCCATCTGGTCCTCTGGCATCGCTCCAACACTCCGCTTCAATGTCCTCCTCCTCCCTCCTCCATCCGACAACTTCAAACATTTTTCAACTTTCCCCGATGGCTTTCGCCCCTCTGTATTTTTTGGAGCCCTTACAAAACCCTTCCTGCGGGTTTTCTTCCATGCGGACTTACTTGAATTCTTCTCCGTTGAATTTTCCCATGGTCTCCGGTTCTCCGGGCTCTCCGAGCTCCGGTCAACTCCAGACACCCTAGGATCAAACACCCGCATGCATCAGTGCCACTTTGGCCTGCACACCAACGTTCTATCCTTCCCTGAGTGGTCTCCTTGACGCCACAGTTGGTGCCCATGGAGATTTCACCCTTCCGGCCTTGATGGCTGGTCTCCATGGTGACAGCTCTTTATTGCGCTGTCGTGCCCATCCTGGACAATCCCGTCCTCCGTTGGACACTCTGGTCGTTCTATCGACACTCCTGCCCCATCGGATTTTACGCTTCTTGCCTCCGGTCATTCAAAATGCCTTTGGCCCAACTCCGGTTGACCCGGACATCTTGGTTTAAATTATTTTCAACTTCGACATTTCCTCCGGTGGTCTTCGATCCTCTGTACTTCTTTGGAGCCCTTCAAAAAAAACTCTTCTTAGCGAGTTTTCTTACATGTGGTCTTGCAATCTCTTCCCTCCGCCTCTCTCCCTCCAGTCCCTTCCAAATCGCTCCCCTCCTTGGTCCGGTTCCTTTCGGGGTTCCGGCTCCACTCAGTACTCCGGTATTGACCGGAAAATATTCCGGCATCACCTGGACTACTTGCTTGACCATGTGCCTTCAGTGCCAGTTCTTTGACACTGCGCGTCAACGTAATCATCCATGTCTTTGACTGGATTGGTCTTCTATCTTTGAACACCAGAGTCAGATGCACCCATAGTTGATTCACCCTTTCATCCTTGATGGATGACCTCTGTGGTTTCCAAGACCTTCTTCATTGAAGGCGCTGTAATCCTTGAAAAGGATTGCTTCCCCCTCCGGCTTCATCCTGTCGCTCCGGAATTCCGGACGCTTCTCGTGTCGCCAAACTTGCCCGGACCTTGGCCGGTCTCATTCCCACGCATGTCCGGTCAAACGTCAAGCTACTCCGGGTTTCCTCAGTCCTTTCAGCGGCCCTCCAGAAGCTTTTGGACTTCTCCCTTCAATTCCAACTTCCACTCCTTCTATCCACCATCCTTATCTACTTGTCTTCCACATCCCATTCCTTCTTCAACATCATTCAACTCGGCTTGCAGCGATGCTGCTATTCCTTCATTCTCCAACTCAACTTCCAACATTCCGGTTATCTCTCCGGATTCCCACGCCTTCCGGCTTATTTCATTTCACCTCCGGTATCTTTCCGGCCTTTTCTGTGCACTCCCTGCTGTTCCCTCTCCATCCGTCGAGGCCTTTAGGTTTCCGGTCGTTGCACATCAACTCCGGAATCTTCGTTATGGCTTTCCACACCCACGGATCCCTCTACTTACCCTGTCCTTCAGTCCCTTGAGGGCAAGGAACGTAAAGGGGGGATACTGTTATGTCCGTGCAAATCAGTCTTTCATTTTTTCCCATTTATCGGTTCTGGTCGCACTCAATCCAACTCTGATCGTGCTCCCATCACCTCCGGACACACCATCACGCACTACATCAGACCCTGCACCACTCCGGTAATACTCCAGCACCACTCCAGCTCACTCCGATCGATTAACAGTTCACCTGTTCCCGGACCTATCCCGGAATACATAGCTCTTGTCCAATCATGGATTGCTGAGTACTTCTACCTTATTACCTACTTCACCTTATCTTGGCCACCTCCGGCCTCACTCCTCACCTCGTTCACCCTCCGGTCATCCTGGTTAATCCCGGAACCTCTGGACTAGTCATCCAGCCCTGACCGGTTCTCTGCGGTTCATCCATATCGCCCCGGAACATTCTACCTGAACATTCCACCTGTACTTCACACTGGTCCTTCACTGTGATACAGGTTGTGGCACCTCCGCACTCCTTGGTACATTCCGGACAGTGATTATGTAATCACTCCGAACTCCGGTCCTCCACGTTCCTTGGTTCAGCTCCTCTTCACCCACATCGTCTCGGACCTCTGCCACTATGCATTGGAACTCTCCTAAATGACTACCAACGTCCTCCGGAATGAGTACCTGCAACTGTGTCCGCTCCGGCGACCCGGAGCTCCCAAAACCACCAACACTTAACACCAGTACCTTGGAACTCGTTCATCTCGACTACCAACATACCAGTCCAACATCTGGTACACTTATGCGCTATTCATCTATGCCCCATCACTCCTGCTCTCGTTCCAGTCGCTCCGGACATATCTCCGGAATCCGGAGATACCCGGAGTCACCGGAGTCATCAGACTCTTCCCCGGAACGTTCGCTATTATGCCTTATCAACCCCTCTTCCATTTATGCATCCCTTATCACTTCTCATCTATTGTTTCAACGCTCTCATCACTTCCCCTTGTTATCTTTCCATATGCTTCGTGCTTCCATCACAATCCCATCACTCCCCATCGCTTCTTCATCTGCCTCAAGGCAGATGTCATAGCACTTACATCTTATCACTCTTCTATCCATCCGTTCATCTATCAAACCATATGCTCTACCTTTCCCCTTTCTTTACTTCCCATTTATTCCTTTCTCTCACTTCATATCTTCTGCCGCATGGTAGTGTCTTCTTCCATGTGGTTCACTTCATTTCATGTTGCTTCACATTGCCTCATGTTACCTATTCCCTTTTGTACAAATTACTTGTCCCCAGTATAAATACCGGTACTTTACATCTTGTACAGTATCCGAAAAATAAAAGTTATCCATGCTTCCCTCTCATGGACTGTTGCCAATCGTCTCTTGAGGTTCTGGTCATTGCCTCTCGACGACTCCCTCCCTATGGCCTTGCTCCCGTCCTCCTCTGGTTCCCTCCTGTGACTCCGGTCACTCCGGTCACTCCGGTTTCCGGTCACAACTCCGGAGTCCTCGCTCGGCCATACCAACAACTGCGGTTCAACTCCGGGTTGTCTCCCGTGTCTTGGATATGCCTCTAGTTCGCTCCGGCACTCTGTCTTTGCTCCTTCTACATGTCAACCGTTCCGGTTCACACCGGAACTGCGCTGGACAACTACCAACAACACTGGTGATGCTCTTGTATCTCCGGTCCAGGCTATCCCTGTCCCGTCGCCATCTTCGAGCTCGTACGACTCGGACCTTGGCATCGGACACTTCCCCATCTCGCAGCCCGAGGCCAGTCAGTCGGTCACCCTAGCTGAGTTGTGGTGTTCCGAGAAGTGGCTGATCTAGACATCTGTTCATCTCCGGTTCGCGGCTTAGCCCGGCTCCGGTCATATGATCGGATATTCCTTCCCTCTTGGCTCAGCGATATAACACGGAGAGAACTCAGTGGCGTTATTTTGTACTAGCCGATGAGCTCCGAAATGTCGGAGAACATCCATGGTTAAGAATCGGATGAATGGGACGCGTTTTAGCGCAAACCATTGGTTCCGATGATGTCGGAACGAGGTCCGATGGAGCGGAGCGCAATGGTCATGCCATGTGTCGATTCGTGCGATGATTAACAGACCAATGGAGTCGTCAGACATAGTCATGTTACTGATTGGTCGATGATGTTGACTTGAAACCGGACAAGCCGCAAGTTGGTGAATTGTCGGAGCTCCGAAGACGTAGGACACCATTTTCGGAGTCGGAGACAACTCAAGCGCGGATTCTGAAGGGAATAGAATAGGCAATGGTTCTGGATTTCGGTAGGAGTGGTTCCGAGGATGATTTTGCTCGCGGAACTCCGTCCGAACTCGACGGTGCCAAATAATTGTGTGCCAGATGATGCCGATAATAAAATAGAAGTCGGCTGGAGTGGATGGATGGACGAACAACGCGTATGCACGAAGTCTTGATCCAGGCGCTAGTGAGGACATGGGATTCGACTGCTTGGAACATGTTGTGATCCGATAGAACTGGAAGATATGGTCGTTATATGTCGCGCATAATAGTCGTATGTGAGCCTTGTTGGGTCCTTGCGGGGTCCGATGCGTTCCGAGATGAACCGGAGGTCAACGGAGGTCGACACGGGGGCTACAGTGGAAGTTAAATCATTAGACGTTTCCGGTGAGCTCTTATCCGTGAGTTCGAGTCCGAGATGACGCGTGGTACGGATCGGAGTGAACGGAGTATGCAGATGGACACTAGGCAGATGTATGGGATACAGTGTTATCGTTCCGTGAATTCCGTGTTACTCAATCGGCATCCGGACGATGATCTGTCGATCCGGAGCGGAGAGTACGGGTCGGATATGTCGCAAAGCGAGTCGATGTCAAGCGCGGATGTGTGTTGTGATGGATAGGAGAGTCCGGAGATAGAACTCGATCCTTGGAAGAGTCTGGAGATAGAACTCATTGCGTATACGACTGGACAGATGGGTAGTCGATTCCGATACGATGGAATGGACTAGTGGAATTTGTAGGGTTTTCAGCAAGGTAATGGCTATTTGAGCAATTCCTGCTGGAGAAAATCGGAATTTTGATGATTTTGATGAATAGTCGTATGGCGTATCCCCCTCTTAAGGTAGTTTGCCCACAGACTACACATAACCCCGATTTCCCTAACAACTAGATTGTGGGAACAGATTTCGCCACGGGGCGACGGAAGAAGCCCGTGCAGATCTCGGAGAACGCTCAGAGAGCGGACACCAGGAGGCACAGATCTCCCGTCGTGGTCCGGAACGGTCGGAGCGAGGTACTCAAGCGCCGAACCCGGTCCGGAACGTTAGGTTGATTCCTGACGAAGTCCGAAGAGGGCGGCGTTCCGACGGAACACGCCCAGGGTATCCGCCGACGATAGTGTCCGAAGGCGGAAGAGTCAGTAGGAGGTGAGAGCACGGCGTAAGTGACCACGTGTCTCAGCTCCGCGGATACCACGTCGAAGAGTTGTTTTGTTGATTCCGAAGGTCGAAAGAACACAGCCTGGAGAGCCCGCCAGGGGTTCCAAGACCCAGTGTCGAGATCCGGAACGACCGGAGCGATCCAACGGAGAAGCGAAGTCGAAACGGAGGCTCGTTGGAAGTGATGTGGATTAGATGTTTTCCGTTGAGCTCTTACCCGCTTGTCGAAGAACGCGGTTCCGATGAACAGCGTCCGACCGAGGCGGAAAAGGACCGGAGTGAACGTGGAGGTTATAAAGTACTCGAGACGAGGGCTTGGCGGGAATGATGTGGGTTAGACATTTCCCTATAAGCTCCTACACGCCAGTCGAGGGTCGAAAACTCCAAGTTGTAGAACAATCAACGTGGTACAGGATGAACTGGGGATAGGGGGGTATGACAGCCGGACATGGTCCAGCGCCATCGGGAGTGAAGTGGAGTGCTTCGGGGTACTGCCGGAGATCGAGGGAAGGGGCCAGTCTTCGTAACGACGATCCGGAGTGGTGTTTACTCGAAGGACGGGGCGTAAGCCAAGGTCCCTGGACGAGTCTAGGAATGTCCCGAAGGACGGGGAATGTTCCGAAGAACTGCTGGCAGGTCCGGAGCGATGCCGGAGTGCGAGCATTTGAGACCTAAAGCCTCGGAGGAACGTTCCGAGGAACGAACGTTGGCGCAAGGCCCAAGAAACGCAAGCGGAGTGAACCGGAGCGTTATTTGGTGAAGGTGTCAGAATTGGGTGGTGTAGACGTAGACATCCGTCCATAGTTGGAACAACCACAGCAATATCCGGCTTAGTTGCCGGTCGTGCGCGCACTTGAAACCCAGAGAATACTGGTCGGATTAGTTTTGGTGCTACTTCGGTCGCTCAACGGAGCGAAGTGGAGTGCCGCCAAGGTTCCAGGATCCAGATCAAAGAAGAGTCGAGATGACGTTGACACAGTTTCCATGGCAGATAGCCATATCAGAATGACAACACCAAGTTGGATGGAGACAGATGGACTGCCGATTAATGAAGTCGAGAATTGCCGAAGGTACCGGAGTGAACTGAAGCTCAGCCGGAGTTCCCGCAACGGAGGTTTCAAACCTTAGATTCGCAAATAAGTACAAGTACATTTATTCCGAGACAAGGAGAAAAAGATCTGATATGTAGCGGGAGTTGAATCCCGAGGCAATCTCTAGGATTGATATAGATTTGTTGGAAATCATGAAGGCCGGCTCCGAAGAGCGGGTAGTCGTTAACGGAGCGAATGGAGGCGATGTTGGTATATATTGTGATGCGTGTGTGACGTGTGAGGTGAAGCGAGGGATCCCAAGATGAACTCTGGAGCGACGCGGAGTCGCGAACGGAGTTGCGGAGTGCTAATTGTCGTTAAATCAAAGGTCCGAAGGTCCGGAGACCTGACCGGAGGAATTTCCGCTGCTGCTGATGACCTTGTACAACGGAGCCGATGAGGATCCGGGGTGATCAGCAACGGTACGCACTAGACGAGGACAACCGCCGATGTGGTGGAGCGGAGAACCGCAATACCGGCAGAGGTCCAACTCCCGACGTCTCAGAGCTTCGCTCTTACGGAGACGTCCCGCACGACCGCCTTCCTGCACAAGGAGGCCCGCAACAGATGCGGAGCGCTTGCGTTCTCGACGAACCTCCATCGGAACCGCGACTTGGTATACGCACGGGGGTCCGGAGGAGATCGGAGAGAGCGGAGTGGGCGAGTCGTGGTGGATCGGTAGCGACATGAGCGACGGCATGTTGGAGGAAGTGTCAGAGTGAGTAGGGTTAGGTTCGGCAACAACTGGTGGCTCCAGGGTGCCAGAGAACAGCAGATCGTTGGCAGCGGGGGTTTCGGAGCCTGCAGGAGCACTGAGAGGCGTTCCGAAGAACCCGCGAGCACAGTCAGCCCAATTCCCTTGCTCCGGAGTGCCGACAGGCTGCTCCGGAGTCGCGCTTCCGGCCAGAAGTACCGCCTGCCAGTGTTTGGCATCGAGCCGAATCACTAGGGAGCGGAGTCTGGCGTAGCTGGACGGATACGTGATGAGATCGTCGAGCTGCATGGTGATACGGAGTGGAAGCGCGGAGTAGAGAGCGTGGGAGACTGCGGAGTCATTCCAGGCCATGAACGGAGTGAGAGCCTCAAACTCCTCGAGAAATGGCCCAATTGGATCTCCGTGTTTCATCCGAAGGCGTCGGAGTTCGTAGTCCGCGTCGGCGTGACGACTCCGACGTCCGAACACATCCAGGAATTCCCCGATGAACGTGGAAAAGTTTCCATGCCAGGAAAACTCTTCGACACGGCCCGATTCGTTGAAAAGCTCAGCCGCCTGCCCCTTTAGGAAGTGGAGCATGAAGGCAATCTTGTCATCGTCCGAGGCGTAGGTCCGAGGACGCCCGGAGAAGTGCGCAAAGCACTGGGTGATGAACATATCGAGTTTCAACGGATTGGTGCCATCGAAAAATTCCGGGTACGGGATGTGAACTGGTCCGAGGTCATGGTACGAGGCCTGGGAACCAGGAACTGGTGGATGAGGAGGAGATTGGATGGGAGAGCAATACTGATCGATGTGCTGGTATTCACCGTCGAGGCCACGGTCCGAGAGACTCGGAGTAGGCGCGGGCTCGGACGGAGTGAGTGTGGTGGATTCCGGAAGGGTGGATGGATCGCTGAATGTCGGGATCCAATTGCCCGAAGACGCCAGCTCTTCCCGAGCAGACTGCCGGTCCCCGAAGATCGACTCGGAGTCGGATCTCGACGGAGAGGGCGGTGCCGGAGAAGGATAAGTGGTGAAGCTGGTGCGGAGAGACCCAGTTTCCGGAGGACCGAACGGAGTGGTAATCACCGAGATGGGGTAGTGACTAGCATCCGTTGCAACGAGATCAGATGAGCACTTATCGTCGGTAGGCTCGGAGTTGACTTGTGCAGAGGAATACAACTCGGCCCTGCGCCGCATAGATGTCGGCGACAGGAGGAACCAAGGTGTAGTACGGAGCGATGATGACGACATAGCAAACGATACCGAGCAGGTGAGTTTTATGATACTGTTTTATTATTAGATCTGTGCCCAAAGCTTGCAACAGAACCAACTGAGCCAAAAGGCCACTGTAATCGGTTGAAGACCGATTACCGCTTTGGACTATATATAGCTGATTAAACACATTTGCATGCATTTAACAGTGCCCCCCCATTAGGCACTGAGCCCCCGAAGTGCTGGACAATCAGACCCTTGACTGATCCTTGATTTAAGATCGGATCTGATCTGGTTATTCCATTGGAATGGAACCCTGTTGCTGATTTTGCAACCTGAACCGGCCCGGAAACAGGGAACCCCGGTTGCACTTCCCAAAGACTACAACAACACACAGAAGACCCCCAGGTCATGTGATCAACCTGCCGGACGTTACCGAGCTCAAATGATGACAAATCAAGTCAGGTTCTCCAGGCCTGCAAAATAATGCCACCTTGGGGTATTGAACTCGCGCCTCGGTATAACCGATTACACTATTAGATCCGTGCCCAAAGCTTGCAACAGAACCAACTGAGCCAAAAGGCCACTGTAATCGGTTGAAGACCGATTACCGCCTTGCACTATATATAGCTGATTAAACACATTTGCATGCATTTAACATCCTGGTTGAATGCCATACTGCTCGGCCGCTCTAGAGATTGAGAGGGTGAGGACAATCCTGGGACTGTAAAGCAAGCAACTAACAATGACGAAAAACCTCAATGTAAGGATGACATTTTCAGTGTTCACTATTGGTCAATACTAGTAATATCGAGTGATGTAAGCAGCTATCAAATTCCCAAAAAAGGAAGGGAATCCAACACGTAGCAAAGACGTCATCGCACGAAATCAACGTCCGATGGCAGAGAAACCGTGGGTAAATAACAAGTCTAAAAATATTTTTTTAGACTCGTAAAATGTCTGATGGGTGTTTGGGGTCATTCCGGCGTCAAATCGCTCCAAATAAAATGAGAGCATTGACCTCTCTCAATTTCATGAGGATCGGAAGAGTTAAATCTACATGTCCTCCGATTAGTTCCTCCGCAATAAATTGTTTGAAGGTTTCCGGAAAAATCGACTTTTTATACTGATATTTTATGGGAGAATGGTGTATACCATCCGAAAGTACTTGAAAAACGGTTTATTTTCATGTCTTACTTCACCCCAATCAACGGTGGTTTGAGCTCGCAATGTCCGACATGCGGACGGAACGACCTAGAAATTTGTTCACCCGATCTCAGTGCTGACGGATTCGGCGCGGGCGGCACTTTACGGAAACGACCAAAATCGGCATTTACGGATCGGACCTCCTGCAGCATATGCCACTTACCTGTTATGAGCCGCGGCCTGTGAAGCACCCACAAAATTGGACATCAATATTCTTCGCCAGGTATGGATTGAGGTTAGCTGATTTTTGGGCTGAAAATCAGTTAAAAATGTTGCTAAATAGACCGTAGCCAGAGGGGAAATTGGGGAGGAAGCAGAGAATCATGCAGCTGTTGGACGTGAGGTTTACCAACGGTGGCAACAGATATTATGCGGCAGAAATGACTAAGTTAACACCAGAGAACAAGCCTGAGAACAAGCCTAAGTTTTTGTTCATGCTCGCACATTGGGGTTGAAGCGGGGACAAAATTTTTTATGTGAATCTGTCCATCTGTATTGCCCCTTACTGACCCATTTCTTTGTTTTTTCTGCAACTTCTTGCGGTAAAGGACGTGATGACTCATGTTGCCTTACGAAGTTTGTTTGTACATGTAGCACAAAACGGCACGAAACCCAAGTGCCTTTTCCCGTAAGTAGCCGAACCTAAAGGTCCAGCAATTATTATGTCGTAAAAATATTCAGTCAATTCAATTACAGTAATTGACCGGGAAGCGAAACACCACCACGTAGCGAAACACCGCGCCGTTGAGCATCTTCCCGGGCTTGTATGGAGCCCAAATTTTGTCAGGTTACCCCCCTGGCAAGGAAAGTCTGGCATGCAAAAGGAATTGGCCAAAAAGCTCATATTATGCCAATGCAGCGCAATTTTGTTTGGCTCCCTGTTTTGGCTGGTTTCTGACAAAATATTTTGGAGATCTGGCCAAGATCTGGCACCGCAGAAAGTATTTGAGCACTATCGGAACAGTATTTTAGGTGTTAAAAACCAATGATATGACCATTGAGTGACCATTGTGTAGGTTCAAATCCCGAGAGTGAGGCGCGTCGAGCGATTGTGGTGCGTTTCGCTTCCACGTGAATGGCCCAAAATGGGCAGTGCGGAAAGACTCAACCCGTTCTCCATGAATACCACACCAAGCCTCATGAAATTTTGGTCAGGAACATAGCGCACATACTGTACCATAGGTCTATAAGAACACCGGAATCGACTTCGACACTAATTCTGCCGTAACTTGCAAAATCCCTTGAACGTTTCGCTTCCCGGTTAATTACTGTATCGACCTCGTTAAATTTTTTCATTGGCCATCCGGTTTTTTTTTCTCCCTCCACCACTACTTGCACAGAACCAGCATCTCACTGGACATAGAAAGAGGCCGAAACACGAACCAGATTGTATAGAGAAAAGCACAGGATTCTAAATGGAGCATTACCCAGCAGAGCGCAAGTTGGAATGGGGGCTCAGTTATTATCAGACCTGCGAATCGAGGTATGAAGTCAAATAGCCGGGTAAGAAAAAAGGACGTATGGATTCGGATGTGTTCTGTGTTGAGAACTGCCCAAGGTCAGCAGCAAACGATGGCGGCAAACGACGGCGGCAAAAGAAGACGCACCGAAGCTCTTCGAGACACGCGGTCTCCACACTGACTGAGGCTTGGACTGCCAGTAGTGCGACAACTGTACTTCTTCAATGCAGTAGGGGGAAGCTGACAGATTCTCGGAAAACCCAGGAGACAATCAAACGAAAACATTCTGTGCCCTACGTAGCTACCAAGTGAGCCAAAAATAAAAGATCTACATAGCACATGGTTAGATAAAAACCGCGAGGTTCATCAAAAACTTTGGGGTTGAGGCCGCTGGGGCAGGACGGATCTGAGCCTAAGTGCACTTGAAGAAAGATGAGAAGACATGTGGTGGGGGCCTGCACTGCAATTTCCGCTGGTTAGGTCAGAGCTTTAAATGCGAGACATATATTTGTTCGCCCAAGTCGGAGTTCCCCTTGCGTTAGATGTTGATTGCGGGTGGCGCATATTTCGAGATAATTTGAGGATTTGAGATAATGGACTCGTGATTGAGAGAGATGTCAGAGAGACGGGCTTGGGTGGCAACGGGTGATGTACCACGGTAAAGGATTCATTTAAATACCCGCTGGATGGGATTCTGACAGAGAGCTGAATGAGTAGTACTGGTATCCCTGGTGACTACGCGGAAACGATGTTGCCTGATCGGCAACCACTTACTCGGCTCAGTCTAAGTGGCCCTTCCTTCCTTTATTTCTTTCCAAGCCATGGTGCTTTGACTCAACTGATTCCCGCACCACACAGAAAGGAGCCGTCGAGTAACTTAGCACTTACGTTGAGTGTATTATATCTGGGACACATAGATATCTGGCTTGAAGGCTAAAGATCAAATGAAGTGGTTTTGTGGGGTCCAGTGACCCCAAGCGTGCCTGAGATCATCGCCAGTCCGTAATGATTCACACTGCAGTGGCATTATGGACTCAGTGCAGTATGTTGCTTCCGGTGCTGTCAAGATGGGTAACACAAGCTAAGCGAAACTTTAACAGTACTGCAGCTTTAGGCCCGCTAAATTCTTTCATTTCAACATGCCGCAGCTCGGCATCGGACCATCACACCCCATCAACGGCAAGTCCACTACCGTTCCGGTCCGACTCGGCGCCATCTTGCTTTCCTCCACACCTGCCTTGCACCGACCTAGGGAGCAACAGAACAGATAGGCCGGTCTGCAATCTGAGGTCTGGATTTATCAGACCATGCATCCGACTTTCTGGGAGAAGAGAAGTACCGGTCTGCGTTGGGTCTGCGTATGGCAACGTGTTTGAACCTACGGAAATTTGGTGATCCTACCTTGATCCAACCCCACGATTTCGGGTGCTACATCAGTCAGAGGGCTAAAGTTGCACCCCAAGTGAGTAGTTGGTCACTTACTCCGCATTTTCTTCTCTGAAATTGTATGAACTCTGCGTGAATTAGTCCTCTGTTGGGTCTGCCAAGCACTGCATCGTTCAACTCGCGGGTCTTGGCCCAACTATTGAATATAAAAACGTGTTTATAAATATTAACAGGACAGGAATAAAAAACGGATCCCCAGCTACCAAGAGGTGGGCGTCCGAAAAATCCCGGATATCAACCTCCGGTCGGCCGATGATTGTAAGCTCGATTTGTCAGATTTTGGATTTCGACTCGAGCCAATCTCAAGGTTCATTTTTTGCACGCAAAAGCTCATGTGTCGTAAATCTGAGTCGGGTGACCCCCCCCCCCCATTTTCATATCTTCTGAGGCCATCTAGCTAGTTTTTAGATTTTTCCTCGCTCCCAAATCTGAGACATCAAAGAATTACATCGGACTGGACATGCGGTGTTTGGTTGATGCAAACAACGCGTCCGAATAGACTTCTCTCTTATCCTCAAGCGCCAGGTCGCTCTTCCTCTGCAAAACGCATTCCTTTTGACTTCAATTGCTCTTTGCTTTGCGTCTTCTCTCTGTCCTGTGTCTCATGGCGTTCAAAGACTTCAAATGGGCGGACGGGTTCTTTCCTGACGTGATGAATACCGCTTCGCCGACTTTGCCCTCTCCCATCAGTAAAACAACACATTCGTCTTTGACGTCTTCTGTCTTTAGAACACGTCTTTCATGATCTTTGTCTTAGAGTTCCGTCTTTGGGAGTCTTACATCTTTGAAAACACATCTTACGTCCTTGAAGGCACATCTTCTGTCTTCGAGAACACACCTTGTATCATCTTGGTCTTTTCCCCCAGTCTTATGGTGTCGAGGACCATTGCTTCCCAAAAAACCCTCAGTTCCAAAAATCATGTAGCTTCTTTGATGCGGTGTCAGAATAAATTGAGTATATGATTCTCATTGGTCTCACTGGTTGTAACTGGCCAACTTTAGAGCTCAACTGGCAACTTTAAATCAGGGCCCGGGGTCAAGGACTCGAGGTTTGGTGAAGTCAATAGTACGTACTTATATGAGCAGCTCGCTCCCATTGATCAATTCACGAGCCAATTCAGAAAAATGCAGTGCGGGGGAAACAAGTGGAATCCGGATATCGTGGAAGCGAAGAATTTTGGCGAAGTCGTTCAAACTCCGCCCGATCATGTAATTACGGTATCGGCCATGATCGCCCGAGCAGGCCCGTGCGCAATCTAATGACACGATGGATGAAAGATGGGATCATTTTCGTTCGTTGCCTTCTCCCGCCATCCCTCCGTCTGCCTGTTCGCCTTTCTTTCCCCTGCTGCAAGTTCACGGCCGCTTCAAGATGCAACATCTCAAGTCCTCACGAGGTCTCGAAGATCTCAAACCTTCTCAGCCCTCAAGGTCTCCGGCGCTCTCACACAGCGGGATTCGGCCCACCCAGGTGTTGCACGTGCGCGCCATGAACCACCCAGTCCACACGACTCGCCGCGTGCGCCTCAAACCTCAACGGGGCCCTATACTAGCTCCGAGGCTAATCCAGCATCCTTTCCCTCCTCGTTCCGCATTCCCTACCCCCCCAGGCCGACTCGTCATAACTTGGGTCTCAACGCGACACACGCAACCGTAGAACTCGGCCTCAAATGTGAGGATCGGCTGCGCTTGCGGCCCCCAGCGACAAGTCCCAAATCTCAAGTTTGCTGTCCATCAAGACCCGCAACACTATTCGACAAGTCTTCAATAAGCAACTTGCTCTCCAAGTCCCCCTACGCTCCCTGAAGATTCAATACAACGCCATGCCGGCCATCTTTACCCGCCGCCGCTTCCATCCATTCTTCCCCAGCATGGTATTCAGCTGCGCGTCGGCATCGTCTCCCGAGTGCGAACCTGCTGATCTTACTAGTCCCAGCAAGTACGCTGAGCCTGGGTATAATATTGTACGCGCTTGTAGTATTTATAGCAATGCAATAGTATGAATTTCAGTTCATCTTTAACATGTCTTGAGTATTGTCTTAGAGTGTTCTGATGGATCTTGAGGTGTCTTGAGAAAGAACTTGGGCAGGGACGACTTACGTCTTTGACGTCTTTCCCAAGACATCTGTCTTATCTAAGACAAATGAGCCTGGTTAGCCAAAGACGCACGTCTTTGAAAAAAATGTGTCTTACGCGTCTTTGACGTCTTGGCCAAGACGCCAAAGACGCCAAAGACGAAAGTGTTGTTTTACTGATGCCTTCGACTCAAATTCCAAACAACATAGTGTCTTTGTCCTCTGTCATGACTCCAGCGTCTGACTCAGCCTCTCCTGGCATGACTCAACCGTCTGCCCAGCCGAATGGCTCGTCTCGTCCTCAATTGGCCCCGATATTTGTACCTCATCACTTCACTTCGCATTTTCCATCACCTAGCTCTATCGGAACACCTGACAGCGGCTACCACTCAGCATTTACTCCTGGCTCCAGTACACATCCCCAATTTTCTCCCATTTCACCGCTCTACCAGCGCAGCAATCTCAAGCGCGCCCACGCTGCTGAACCTGAATTGCCCGCGTTGGTCTATCTGTCAGACGAGGAGGATGATGCTGATGTGCAAGCTGTCGGCGCTGGGCGTCTCCTCAGCTTGTACAAGGCTGGGCATGTCAAGGTGGAACACGGTGTCAACAAATGCTGGTGGTTGCAGTGCAATCGGTGCAACACATGGGTTAACACCTCCATTCCAGAACGAACACCTCTCTCTTCCTCTGGCCAATTCTCTGGTCTCGAGTCCCACCAGTCCGGCGGCAAATGCACATATAGCCCAAAGTATCATGTGCGCGCGGCAACGGCGCCTCCCGATCCGCAAACTGTCCTGACAGATGCGATGGACGTTGACGAGGATGATTTTGACTTTCAGTATGTTTATACAGCTTGTGCTTCTACATATAACTGACATCTCTGACAGGTACAGCCGCTCCTCGTCTCTACCGCCCGAAGACACCTTGGCGTGCCCTCCTACCCCAGAAATTCCAGTAACTGACACTATTTCCCCACCACCCTCTCCCTTCTCTTGCTGTGGCGTTGTTGTGGACTCGAATATTGAAGCTGGACCTCCGGGCTGGACCTTTCCGTGGCACCGCGTCATCCAGCGTGGAGCTTCAGAAACGCAGACTGAGTCGTTTCGTATCGAGATTGACGGCGCAGAGGTGACCCGCGCTTTTTCCAAGACGTGTCTTGGTGGCATTGAGGCGTGCGCGGAGTGCCAAAAGGTCCCGCGCCATATCCTGGAACTACAGGATCTTGTGAAAGATACTAAACCGCACACAAACCTCCGGTTCCTAAATTATCAACAACTCACGACCAGAGTCAAAGACAAGGATACCGAAATACGAAAACTGCGTCTCCGTGTTGGTGACTTCACCCTAATGCACTACATTCGCTTACTTTTTCCACTCAGTGTGTAAACTTGGCGAAAAAACATGGAAATTCTATCAAAAAACTCACTGACTTCCGCCGTTTGGCGTTCGCCGTCGCCGAGTCCAACATTCCTCGACTCAAGCAATTTCTTTCTATTGGTCTCCGAAACGGCGCGAGTACCCGGAAACTTGTCAACATGCTAGGTGATGCCGTCGAAGGCAACATTCCCAATCCCCGTCCCTCCACCGACTCGCGCACGATGGATGTAACCCTCATGACTTATATTCTCGGTGGACGAAAATTGTTATACGCTCTCAGCCACGCCAACGGCCTTCCTTCTCTTTGTACCCTCCGTAACCATATGGTGTTCACTCACATCATGCCGCCGATTGGTACCCTTTCCATTGCCGATATCCTTCACAATATACAGGCGGTCGTTTTGGGACCGCGCGCCGCTGCTGGACGGACTACCCTCTGCGGTGTCAATCTCATGATCGATGAGGTTGCTCTGGAAGAACGTGCGGTCCATTTCCGACACGTGAACAGTGTTGGCGGTCTTTGCTGGCGCCATTCTTCGGTTGTCAATCTCGTGCTCTCGACGTATCAATCCGCGCTTGACCTAGTTAAATCTCTGAAGGAGGGCAAGGTCCACTTCGCCAAAGAAATGACTGTCGTCGCCGCCTCCTGCTTCGGTGAATCCAGCACCTACCCCATTCTCGCGCTCCCGACATGCAAGCATGTCAAGGCTCCAGACTCCCGCAATATCTACGACGTTGTTATGGAGGCTTGGCGGTCATTGGGGGCGCAGGAAAAAGTTGGCAGGATCTGGTCGTGGGCGACCGATGGCGACATGATCCGTAGAGTCGCGGGATACGAAGCCTTCTGACGCAGAAACTCTCCTATACCAGCAAATCCCGGATTTATGGTACGCTTGCGGGGATGATGGGCCTCAATTTGTGGACCGGACCCGACGACGTTACACTTGTCTTGTGGGGCCATTTGCTCCGCATGGCATGTACGAGGACTTTTTCTGACTGAATATTTTGTTGACTTTGAACTCAACTCAACCCGAACTTTGGCCTTCATGCTTGGGCATATACCAGTGTGACTGGAATTTTCCCTCGGCAATATTTTCAAGCAGATGTCGCGAGAAGAGGTTAAGTTTAGATCAGGTTGTGTCTACTGAGAAATGCTGACCTGGGACAGAATTTTGATCCAGAACAGTGGGCAGAAAGCAAGCTGCAAAAAACAAGATCACTGCTAAGTGCCTTCAGAGGGAAGTCTCACCTGACTGTCTGCACATAATTTCAAGCATACAAGATATTGACAGTGTGTTGGGTTCTTGGGGGTTCAGACCCGAGCCTGCAAAGCAAGCCAGACTGAGAAGCAAGAAAATTTGTGTTTGGTACATGCTGGTGTCAATCCGGGGATGATGCAAAATACCTGGCAGGCCTCGGGGTTTAGTCAGATTTTTTTTGCCAGGGGATGATGCAAGCCACCAGCAGCCGTCGGAACTTGACACATGAACTCGAAATTCGTGCCGGGAATGACACAAAATACGCGGCTCGGGGTTTTTTGGGGTCAAGTTTGAGTCAGAATTCATGCCGGGGATGATGCAAGCCACCGGCAGCCATCGGAACTTGACAGACACAGCCAAAACACAGCCTGATGTGACTGATGTGACCCTATTTGTTGGCCGCCCACGGCAATGTATGAAAAGTATATGAAACATCAGTAACCCGGAGTTAGACTACCTTTTGAATTACAGCAAGTAACAAAAAGTCTAATGACCTTCGGAGATAACTACAAATTAATTGATCCCCCAAAGTCACACTTTTGTGGGGCGAAGAGAAATATAAGAACGAAAGACTAATTTTAGTCCTCGTAACTGGACTTTGATTTTAAACATATTTTCAAGCGTAAGTTCTTAACTCATCTATTTAGCAAGCTACTAATAAGATTACAGGCATTTGCACCCTTTAAAGTAAGAACAGATGTAAGTAAAGCTTGCATCCACTTCCCCTGCTGCGCGGCCCGGGTAAGCGAGATATACTCGACTTCGACGGTGGATAGCGCGACGGTCGCCTGGCGTTTGGAGGCCCAGCACACAGGTGCACCGGCCATCACAAACACCTGGCCCGATGTCGAGCGGCGCGTATCTTGACAGCCCGCGTAGTCTGCATCAACATAGCCGACAGGAGTGAGGGGAGAGTTGCGCGAGTAGACGATGGCGAGGTCGAGTGTGTTGCGGATGTAGCCGAGGACGTGAAGTAAGGCGTGCCAGTGCTCGATCCCGGGGGTGATCTGGAAGCGGGAGAGGACGCTAACCGCGTGCGATAAATCAGGCCGCATAGCGAGCTGACCCCACATCACCTTCCCCGAAAGAGAGGGCGGTATGGCTTGCCCACCATCTCAGCGCGTTCCTCGGGGGTCGTGGGCGACATGGAAAAGAGTCGAGAGTGACGCCGACAGGAAGTGGGGTGGAACGTAGACATACATTTTGGATGTTGTGGTCGGCTAGAACCTTCTCGAAGTAGGCACGCTGCGACAGGGTGACGGTGCCGGCATCCAAATCCTGGTCGACACGCATTCCGAGCAGGCGGTGGGTGTTTCCAACGTCTTTGATATCCCACTTCTGCGCTAACTCCGCCTTGCACCGCTCCCCCTCCTCGAAGGACGAGGACGCGCCCCAGACATCGTCCGTGTAGGTGTCAGTCAATGTATACTCGCCGTTATCCGAGGCTTTGACGCGCACGCAAGGGTCCGCCCTCGAGGACACATACCCCAGCTCATTGTACGTCGCTGCCAACGTCTCAGCCCAGTCGCGCCCGCCCTGCATCGTCCCGTATATCGTCTTCTTCAGTCTGCACACCCAGCCTTCCTTCCCCACCACCTCGTATCCATGCGGCTGCTCCATGTAGATCTCCTCCTTTGTCTCGCTGTTCAGGTAAGCTGCTTTGAAGTCAATCTGCCAGAGGTGAAGATCTTGCTTTGCAGCAATGGCGGCGGTCATGCAGATGGATTCGAGACGAGCAACGGCAGCCCAGGTTTCCTCATAGTCGATGCCATGGACCTGGGTAAAGCCTTTGCCGACGAGTCGAGCCTTGTTGCAGAGCCAGCTGCCCGCGCCGTCCTTCTTGACGTCGTAAACCCACCTCGACGCCATGACACTCACACCAGCCGGGGGCTGCTGCAGCTCCCAGGTGCCTTTCTTGTCATGAAGGGCCATCTCAACATCCATGGCGGCGGTCCAGCGCTCGGCGTTAAGTCTGATAGCTTCGCTGTAGGTCTTGGGCACGTAGAGTCAGTCGGGGTTCGCAGACGTAAGCGTTGCGGCGATGTAGTCGTCAAGCTGGGCCTTGAGGCTGGTGACGGGATCCCAAGCAGCGTGAGCGCGCGGCTTCAAGTTGCCGATTGCCCATTTCTCGCGCTTGGCGTGAGCGGCCTCCTCGTGCGCTGCATATTCGCGTCCATCGGCGGCGTGAGAGCCCGGAATAGCGGTCGGGTTGCGTGTAGAACGACGGAGAGGTGGGGTAGGTTCAAGAGCAGGAGCAGGGATGGGAATGGGATCCGGGGAGTTAGAGCGTGAGTTTGCGGCGGAAGACGGTGCGGGAACAGACTTGTCACCTGGAGCCTCCGGAGCATTGCTCTGAGTGCTGTTGGATGGAACCGGGTCCACAGGTAAGTCATCATCCACCGTCCGTTTCTCCCCCACATCCATAGCGCGGTGAGGAATGCCTTCGTCAAACTCGACGTTCCGGCTCTCAAACTGCGCGCCGTGCTCATCAATCAAGATATAATTACCTGCTCCCGTTCCGTAACCAATGAACGTGGCAGGAATCGTACGACTTCCCAATTTGCTCCCACCATCCACTCGCTGGCCGTTCACAATATTCACCTCAGCGCTGCACTTGCACCCGAAGACACGAAGATGGGAGAGGTTTTGACGACTCCCGTTGAACTCCTCCTGAGGGATTTTGCCTGGGTTGCAACGGGACGGCATCAAGTTGCGTACGTGGCTCGCAGAAGCTCCAGCAGCTGCCCAATAAGTCTCTGGGAGGCCCGAGTCATCAAGCAACGTGCGGATATCCTCAGTTGCGGTGCGAATGGCCCTCTCTGCGAGCCCATTTTCGGCAGAAGAGTACGGCGCCGTGGTTTCGTGGATAATACCGTGAGTCGCAAAGTAGGCTCTCCACTCCGCCGAGTTGAACGCGTTGTCAGTGCGCACACGCTTGATTGCACGGCCAGTTTGCTTCTTGGCCGTGACGCGGTACTCGTCAAACGCACGGATGGTAGAAATGTTGCTCTTGTCTCGCAGGTACGCTTCATGTTTGTGCGCCGTTCCGCTGTCCACGATCTTCATCATGTAGCGGTTACCGCCCGGCGACGCGACGCGCGCAGGACCCCATAGGTCGAACGCGACGAGGTGGAGAGGAGGTACATCTGTATTGGTGTGCCCATCATACAAACGAGTGTGCTGACGGCCTGCTCGACAGGCAATGCATTTACCGTCGAGCTTGTGGTCGGTGATCTCAAGCCCGTCAACAAGATGCTTCGACCTCATCTCTTCAATCGTGGCGGGAGACGCGCGTGCCATGCGGCGGTGCCAGGTCTCAAGCGTCGTTGGTTTCGACGTGGACAATTTAGCGTGAGTGTTGTTCGCCTCTGTAATATACATTCCAGCTGACCCACGACCCCGCAACAGTGTATCACCGGCCTTTCCCTCACGGACGAGGACTTCCCCACCTCTGAACGTCGAGTAGTAACCCGCCTTATCGAGTTGGCTGACGGAAACAAGGTTCGCGGCGAGTGAAGGGGCATGAAGAGCATTCACGAAGGTAATGTGAATCATCTTCCCATTCACAGTGAATGTCTTCGTGACACTACCCTTTCCGACTATAGTGAAGTCACCCTCAGACGCAAGGGCAGACTTGCCAGTTTGCACGCCAATTGCTTTGTATGTACGAAAGTCAGCGCGGTCGCGGAAGAAGTGGTCGCTGGCACCGGAGTCAACGAAGGTAATGGTGACAGCGGGGGAATAGTTCTCGAATGTACGGCTGACATACGCGATTGGGGAGGTAGCAGATTCAAGTACCACGCTCGCCGCCTTGTCCATGGTCATCGGCACGAGTCTCGCCATCAACACACGGTGAACAACGGGAGTGTCGTCGGGCGCCACGGCTTGATTAGCCTGGGGTCTGTTGCACCCAAAATTGGCGGGGAACTGACCCTCCTTCCCGCCGCCGGGCCAATAACAGTTCTCAAAGGTATGGCTTGACTTGTTCTTGGCCTTGCAGCTCGGGTTCGTGCACTGACGTTTCTGAGTAGACATATTGAGTGCCGTCGAGTTGGTGACAACCGTGGTGTGCTCGGGCATCCCGGTGTTGATTGCGACCGTTTTGATCAGCGCGAACACATCGTCAAGGTCGGTGGCGGAGAAGAGAGCACCTTGGAGGCCTAACCAGCGTGGGTCGGGAGGGAGAGAGCGGATCAGAATGTTTTTCAAGTCTTTATCCTCTGCCTTTCCTCCCAGCATCCTAACGGTGTTCGCCTTGTTTCGCAGATTGCCCAACAGCACGTCGAGGTCATCGCGGGAGCTACCCGTGAATTTGATGGACTGGATTCCGCTCTCGGCGAGGGACAGGGCCGCGTCGCTCTTCTTCGCGCATATGCTTTCGACAGAATCCCAGCATTCCTTTGCCGTACCGTCACGCTTGACACCCAGTCCGATGGGGTCAGCGATGTTGGTAACGATCAACGAGCGCACAACACCATCGCGGTCCTCGTATTCGTCGCAGGACGGGTTCTTGGAGAAGACAGGGGTTGGGTCGGGAGCGGCAGTCCCGGTAATGAGTGCGGGTTTGGCGATGTTGCCGTTGAGATAGCCCAATAAGCCTTTGCTGGCGGCATGTTCTTCAATAAGTACCTTGAAGGTAGGGTAGTTTGCCTTGTTGGTTTGTAGTTTCTCTGCGGCAAGCAGAGCAGGTAAATTGATCATTTGGGAAGCCATCAAGGCGTAGTATGACCGTGAGGTTTGAGTCGCAGTTTATCGTGTTGTTCTTTGGAGTGAGCTTTAGAAGGCTACGGGGCCCATAACCTAAAGTAAGAACAGAAGTAAGTAAAGCTCAGTCGGGACACGATGAGTGTAAACGACTATATTGCAAGCCAGTAGCTTTACCTAAAGTAAGAACAGATGTAAGTAAAGCTACGGTAGAAGTAAGTAAGGTTGTAAGTAGATAGACAATATAATGTAACTCACCTCAGTCGGGACACGATGAGTGTAAACGACTGAGGTGCATGGATAGGGGTTGTAACTAATATATCAAGAAAGAAACGGAACAAACGGGTAGTAAACGGGGTATACCGGAGCCGCCGTCGGGTCTCCTACAACACCCTTCTCTGATCGCCCGCGGGCATGGCGGTAAATAACGGGCGCATTATTAATCCCACCATGCTCGCCCGCTATCTCATTCGCCTTCCTGACCAGGACACCGCCTCTGTGCATGATTTGCTCTTTCCGAATGACGCGCAGGATGTTCCTCGCGCTGTCAAACTTCTACTGGGTGTCATCGCGCTTGGTGATCTGGATTACGGTGCTGCAGACCCCAACACTTGCACTGATATTGACGTGCTTCGACTTCTTGCGGCAGTCATTAAATCACTCCTCGAACCGTTCACCAATACCAGCATGGACTTAACACAACAAATCACATCGCTCGCGACGTTCGCCCACCTCTCCTTCACCCTCTTCCGCTGCTCCCGCCTCCAATATATGTCTAATCAGCTTTATGGTGATAGTCAAACGATGGTCAAGAACGCAATGTTTTGTCTTGCTAAACAGCAGGAGCTTGACCCGACCGCTCCTTTCTATTTATTCCAGGTCTGCGACGACCCATTAGAGCGGCTGTTTGGCAAGCTACGCATGCTCGGCGGCCATAACTCCGCTATGAATTATCTCCAGGCCATTGATCGCGTGGGGCATGCATGTGATCTACAAGGCGCATTTATGCACAACCCCGATCTGGAACAAGGCGAGCGGCGTCTCAGCATGTCGCGCTCGGAGGGCGTGGACCATTTGATGATGAAATCTTGGACTGCAGATTTGACTGCTGGGTCTTGCCACGAGGCGGCTGCTTGGAACGCGGGTCGCGACATCGCCATTGGAATCTTCGAGAAAACTGCCGTGCCCCGGGAGCACTACGACTACGAGACCCTATTTGCTGACGAGGACGTTGATATGCTTCGTCCGTGGCGTGGTGGTAAGTTACGAGCCTACTTCCTTCCCCATCGTCTTTCTGACTCTTTCAGCTTCGCAAGTACAAGAAAGACTAAGCAAAAGATGTACAAATCCGCTAGGATTCCCCTTGGACCGTCGCGCTACTAGCGCGACCCCAGGTGCGCCAACTGCAGCCAGCAGGAAAACATTTTCCTGATGTAATTTATCGTGTTCAGAATCACAGAAACTGCCGGCTCGCACGGGCCGGCATCACTCGCCTTTGTGATAATGTCACGCGTTACACATCGCTTGCCCTTTCTCCACCACCACTCGACGAATGGCGCCTGACCTACCGTCGACGGTCTAACTTTTCGTCGACATTGCCCAACCAACCGCCTGCACCCTGGACGGACGGACGCCTTCTAGACGCGTAGAACGTTTGGCGCGAAGTGGGAATACCACTCATGCCACCTTGGGCCTTGGCAGACGGTGAGTGGTCTCTCGTTCTGTTTACAGGATCTCCAGATTTGGCGGTACCCTCAGGATGTTTAGCGATATCTCATCTATCCTTCAGCGGACTCCTCCGCCCTCACTTTATCTGATCTGAAGGTAAAATATTATCGGTTGGGCACAAAAGACGCGACGCTGACGCGCGGCACAACTACTTCAAGCTGCTCAACTATATGTTTTCGCCAACCGACGGTGCCAATTCAGCCGGATCAAGGTTTGCACTATTCTTCCCTTCGAGGAATCGGCGCTAACAATAGCGCTTCAGTTATGTTCGCGTGCCGCTCGGTGCATCCGACTTCTCCGCAGTCGTGAGCTCCGTTCAATGAAACCCTTGATGGTCACCCATTCCATGGATAGTCTACAGCTTCGATGACACGAGCGGTGATACCTCGTTCATGATCAAAAGTTTCAACATCGCGAGGGCGCCGTCCTATCTTTATACAGTACTCAAGGACATACAGTCTATCAATAGCGGTATGGAACCGTGCTGAACTTGCTCCTTTTGATCCCCGTCTTTTTCTTAGTTTTGAGAGGTGCATTTGTTAACATTCACTCATTTCCATCAGAATTGACCACACGAACGAATAGTGCACATTTTACCTTGGTCGCCGGGGAGTCAAGGGACGTACTACAATAATTTGATTCTATCTGAAGTTGCCAGCCTGGATGGATGAACAACAGCCACTATGGACGGGGGCTCGCTTTCTTCCCAATACCTTTCAATGTACGTGAGTTACCTCCTAAAGTGCGTCCAAGGCTTCAAATCCGAGGGCCTCACTTTGCCTTACGCGATTTCAATTCAGAACCAACTACAGAACTCGCAGACGTCTTATCCTAGTGAGTGTTCCGAAAATTGGCCTAGATCGTGGAGCTCAACAGCTGTCCCAGCAGCGAGAATTGAATCCAACGAGGACTTGGCTCGAGCACCGGATTCGACTCAAGCTCAAGCATTCGCCTCGAGCAGGGAGTTTGCTCGAGCGGAGAGTTGGATCGAGCGGGAGTTTGCTCGAGCACGTGCTTGGCTCGAGTCGCTCGAGCGACGATAATACCATTATATACCATTCAATAACAATGTTCTGTAGTAGTACATTTTGAAATATACCGGAGCTCGAGCCAGCTCAAGCAACTCGAGCCGACTCGAGCCGAATTCCCGTTCAGACAGGGGTCCCTCAAGAATACCAGAGCAGGTGACAGACCGAGGGATTACGGGGGTTGCTGAATAGCACAAAATACACTGGGGTTGCTGATTTGAACCTCCAAGGAACATGTGGAAGAGATCTGATGCTTCGCTAGTGCTCGAATGTCCACCCGTTTTTTTTTTTTTCACTTCGGCTAAAGATTAGGACCATCGCCTAGGTTTCATTTTGGGCGGGGCCTTCCACCCAAGCCCACGGTCCAAACGATGCGTGAGAGGTTCAGTCAACCTGCTGTGGAAGCGCCGCTCGCCGTGCTCGTCGCCGCCTTCGAGTCTCTGGCCAGTTTTACGCACAGACCTAGTTCTTCAACACGATACCCCTGATTTTTATTTTATTCATGCATCTCACTTATTTCACATTTACACTTACTTGACCGACTGTCACACTCTGAGATTTCACTCAGCTCTCCGCAACTACGACATCACATATTTTACACCGAAGCTATTCGAAACAACATCTCAAGTACAAATACTTCTTCATCTGCCAAATATTACAATCACAGGAGTTCTACACTAAACCCCAGGCTCATTACTCACTACTCTCATATCTCACACAGACATTAGTTCTTTCGCACTACGTACCGCCAACGCGAAGAGTTGGACTGGCTCGGGCATCTCGGACTACGATTTCGAGATGGCTTGGGCACCCATTCTCGGCGCTGAGCCGGGCAGCGTGCATCACCCTATTCCGTAGTTTCCGGATTGCTGTGACGGTTTGACTTCAGCTGCGGCTTTTCAACCATGGGCACTTTACGTACATATGTTTTGGCTCAATTACCTCTCTTTACTAGTGATGTTCAGGTCGGGTCGGGCCCAAAAGCCCGGGCTTGGGTCGGGTCGGGCAGGGCATGGGCCCACAAAATATCCTGAGCCCGACCCTACCTGAGGGTCGGGCCCGGGTCGGGTCGGGCTCGGGCTCAAGCCCGGGCCCATCAGTATATTTTCTAAGTTTTTTCGGTAAGTTTCAACTTTAAATTTTGAGCATACATTACTTGTAGTTTACCTTGGTAAAGCACTTAATTATGTTTTTATAGTCAGCAACAACCCACTGACCTTATTTCGAGCACTCTAATCGCCACGGAACATTACATGAATATTGACTCACCTGCCCATCCTCGAGTGAGCACCAAAGGGAAAAGATACTTCAAATCAACTTCTGTTGCAGGTAAAATTTAGACTTTCAACCCAACTCATAGCAAAATTTTGACTTGGGATAGTCATGTGGTTGGCCCGGGCTCAAGCCCAGGGTCGGGGGCCCTGAAAAATTCTGAGCCCGACCTTGAGCCCGACTTGGGCCCTACTTTGGGTCGGGTCGGGTCGGGCTCAAAAGCCCGGGCTTGGGCTCGGGCTCGGGCTCAAGCCCTGACCCACGACATCGAATCCATTTTTGCTGAGTATCTCGTGTGCATCCACCTTCCTCTGAGGTTTTTCAAGCTAAGTTTCCGATATATCTTCCTCATTCATTGATCTTCGGCTACCGTGATTATTTCCCAGCCTCCACTCTCATCTTTGCCTCAAGACTCGGCGCCGTCACCGGCACGACCTGGATACAGTCTGGTCCACCTCGGGACCAACACTCTCTTCTTCACCGCACCAATCGCTGCTTTGCGGAGCTCACTTTCCCCCCCTCATGGAACTCCATTGATCTTCAACCGATTCCCCGATCGATCCCTAGAATCCCGTCGCCTCGTGGATGTACCACTCGATCTTCCTGCTTTGATTTGTCCGATCATCCATACGCAATGATCTCCCACCGAACCTTTGACTCCCTGCGCGAAGGGGTAAATCCGCTCTGATTTCAGGCCCTGAACCGGATGTGCTCCAGATGTGGTTGAATCTCGGGCATCTCGGGCAACGCGCGCCGGCGCAGACCTGTCCTCTTTACAACCTTGTGAACCAGTTAAGCACGGTTTACATGAGAGGTTTTCTTCCTTTAGTAAGCTTCTCGTGGGACTCTCCTAAGCTTCTCGAGCCTAATCGAGATGTCGGCGGTGCAATCTCGGCCTCTATCTCTAGAGTGGTCACCTGGCTCTCTAAGTCCTTTGGAACGCGTGCGGCGCACGTGCTTGCTCGGACGGAACTATTATCGTTTTCTTCACTCACCTCCATGGCACCCCGTTCAAGCACTTCGACACCATCGACAGTGAGCTTAATTTGAGTCTTCAGACCAGTTCAATAGCAAACTTCCAGGATGTGCGCGCGTACCCGGGACTGAAAGTGGTTCGTACCGCTGTGTTTTTGTGGAATATTCATATTCATGGATCGAATATTCAGCAGCTCTCGCAAAGCCACCGGGTTCTCCGATCCAGCCAGACACTGGCACAGCAAGCCACTCCTACAGATCTCGAGCAAGCCCTAAGTGTCCGAGCCAGATTTGTTGGACACTGTAGTCGTGAGCCTGACAAAGCCTTGCAGGAACTCCGCACGCTCGCGGATCTCCAGGCCATTTGGTTTGGGGCCTTTCTCAGGGCTGGTGTCGATCCCGAGGTGTTGCACGAGCTAGCAGAAATTTCTGCCGGTAACCTTCGGGTGTACATGGACGAAGCATTTCCCCAATTGCCTGCCGTTGAAAAAGAGACCGTTGCGCAAGCGCTCACCTGGCCATGGCAGATGTGAAAAGGAGTATGTACGCCGATATTATCTTACTCGTGTCACTGAACTTACTGGACCGCCGGCAGTTCAAGCCATTTGCCGAAGGCAAATACTTTTTTGGGTTCCGCGAGGCATTTGTACTGTACTTAGCCCCGATAAACTTTTTACATGCGCGTCGTTTTCTAATGACATCCGCCGAATGAATACTATATTGGCATAAACAGGGAGCATGGCAGTAAGGTGTCGAGCTTACAATGCAGACGTTGGAGAGCTCATCCAATGCATCGATTCCTCCCGCCGCTGGCACTAGCACTGACTACCGCTAACAGGGCATGCGGCAAAGAGAATTCGTGAGCTTACGCGTCTGACTTGAATTCAACGTGTTTCGAGTCTTGGACGACGCCTCAGTGCGCATTTGAAGCTTCGACTCAGAGGTGACTCGTCGATTTACGGGCTTGGCATTCCACGCTCCTGGAGATCCACATATTCCCTTCCAAGGATGCCAACCATGCCCGCGACGAAGAAATGTGACGTGTCTCCCTTAATCTCCCCACGACTGAATACCGCACAATTCTGCGCGCGCGCGCCTACTGACGGAGACGCGCAGGCGATGACGCGTCGAGTGACGCGCCAAAAAACCATGCGTGACTGCGGCGGCAGCACGGAGGGCGGGATCCAAGTGCGCGGCGCGCAGGATTTAATTGACGATACATATCGACTTTCTGGAGGGTACACAGCGTGTAAAGCAGCGGTGCGGTGCGACACAAGGGTACACGCACCGCAATATCCATTTTTCCTTCCATCGACGCGGCGCTGTCGGGAGCGCCGTAGGATTCCTGCCAGGGGGCAAAGCGGCAGCGGCAATACGCAGGCGAGAAGTATGCGCCTGGTGCGTCCCACATTCGTGGAGGTTGGCGGCTGGGATGGCCGGGACAGCGGGAGGAAGATACGCGGCGAAGACGTGGTGGGCTGACGACGAGCGGGCAGTAGGCAGCCTGCGGAAGGAGTTGGAAAGATTTCTCTTGGAAGAAGGCGGGAAAGGACGGCGTGAAAGTGCTGGTTGTACCGTCGTACTTTGGCCTCTACACACTTGACGATAATGAGATCCTATTTGCGCGACGATGTCAGTAATTGAAACGCAAGATACTTTGGGGGTCTGCTGACGGACAATATACTACGGCCAACCTGAACACCGGCAGTGTTATTTAAATTAGGGAATCGCACCGTACGTATGGCTTACGGCGATACGTACGGTACATACGTACGGTGTCCGTACCGTGGGCCGTTTTGGGGGCCGCCGCGCAAGCCGTACGTATACGTGATACGGCTCCGTATGAAGCCGTATCTCAGCCAACTTCGTTGAACCGCACGTAGGGGTACCGTGTCGACTCAGGAGTGGTTCTAAGGATCTACTGTGAGTGAATTTCGCTGATATCTCGGTTGCCGCTACCTCATATCTACTGATTTGTCCTCCCGAAGGCGGCCGTACACCGTATTGTACCGTATACGTACGTGATCCGTAACGTACCGGCGCGCGCCGAGGACCTCCGTATCGCGGCCGTACGTATACGGCGCGGTGTCCGTACTCACGTATCTTGTCACGTACCGTATACGGTACGTACGGTGCGATATGTCACATCTCTCTTCCTATAGACTCACGCGTGTTCTGGGGTTTTAAGCTCCGCCGATACCATCACAGTTTGCTGCGGCAACACGGATCAACCAGTGAGAGGATACTCCGGCTTCGCATTGCCGAGGATGCTGAGGCTAGCCGAGACTTGTCAAACCCAGCAGCTTGATTTTCAGGTCTCTACGGCTCTCAGACTTCCTCAAGATTCCTTCAAATCGAGCCAAAGTGGTGGACGTGAACTCCCTGGGCCTCTATATGCACAGAAAATAACACTGCCGGTGTTCAGGTTGGCCGTAGTATATTGTCCGTCAGCAGACCCCAAAGGTATCTGCGACCGAGTCCCATCCTCCGCCCATGCATCACCCATGTCGTAGAGTTCAACGGCTTGATCCAGATCGGAAACATATTGCGGAGGCTGCCTACAGCGTTATGATCTTCAATAATACGGGCGGGGAATCGACAGTACAACTCGTTGGTCATGTTGTGGACGATGCAAGTATAAGGTTGACCCTCTGAAAAGTTGGGTGATCTGGAGTGGCATCCATCGGATTCTTCAAGATGTCGTGACGAGCAAAGTCGAATCTGGAAAGTTGCGACCCCCAAATATGGAGACAGCCAAAGTTGCTTTGAAATGAAGTTGTCCTCCCGCGCCAACCTGCACACCAAGTTGCATGCAAAAATTCAAGTTGCTGTTTTTAATGGTTACCCGGGCAAAGTTGTCACAAGCACTTTTTGCACAGTATACGTGCCATACCGTACGTCGGGTTTTTTCCGCAAAATTCGTGCGCATTCGGATCGGGGTCAGCCTTTTTCGACCGAGTTCGTACGCAGAACGGATCGGACCTCTTTTTGCGAGAGGGTACCTTTAGCGAGTTTGTAGGCGTGGGACAAGATTGTCGGCCATCACCCTCGGAGAGCCCTGAAACTCGGTTGAAACTGCAATTTTTCTAGAGTTCCGTGCGCACAAGGATCGGACATCGACGACCACACGAGATTTCCGTCCGCCGTCTGGTCCGCTACACTGGGCCTACGCTGATCCTCTTTGGTGGTGACTGCAAATCTTCATATATAGAATGGCACGAAAAGATAGGGAAGAAAACTGACGGGTGGTGGGGAATCGTCCAGAGTGATCTTCTTTTATTTTCGCGGCTGGAAAGATGCATGAATAAATCCGGTGCCATTGCAGGGGCAAATTATTATTTTGGTGACACTGGCAATGGTCTTACCTCCCTCGAGCTCCTTCCCTCGCAACCTTAAATACCGTGCCACCGGCGCAAGGCAATGTTTGCCAGAAGGGCTCACCGAGTTCAACATCCTCCGTAATGTGTTGCGTCTCGGCGCAAAGGCGACACATTGAGGGGAAGTGTTGCCAACTATCGGAATGTGGTGGCTTTGATGGGAATGTGGTGCTTGTGAGGATGTGTGTGTTTGTTTAATCCCGCCAAGATCCAGAGGCCGCCCAAAGTGCATGAATTTAGCGGAAATGGATGTAACAGTGGGGGCGCAAAAAAGGACGCGGAGCGAGTACCAGTTTGCAAAGGCCGCCGAGCGTGCCAAAGTTCAAGGGAGTCGGCCGGAAATTGAGCGAGGAGCGCGTAAAACAATCAAGAGGCTGGCGGAGCGGCGGCCAGCGGCTGAATTTTGGCCAACATAAAACTAGCATCTGGAGAGGGAGGCGGTGTCGAGTCGATAGCGCCATCGAAAAGATCTTCTTTCTAAACTGATCGAGGTGTCGACTCATGACTTCCTCACAGAGCTGTAAGTTTGAGGGCACAATTAGTCATGTTCAGAGCCCGGCTTCAAGCCCGAAGCCCGCCAGGCCGGGCCCGCTGAAACCCAAGCCCGGCCAGGCACGATGGCGGGCTTGAGTGGGCCTAGGGCTTGGGCTTCAAAAATTTCAGGCCCAAGCCCAGGGCTCACCAAGGGGGTGCCGTTGTGTGAGCCAAGGATATCACGTCCATTCCTAGTGTAAACAAGGTCTGGGAATCCGAATCCGAGCGCCAAAAGTTTGCCCGGGCAGCAGTTCAAAAGATATGGCCACTTTTATCCCGAAAAAAATAAATATTTTTCTCGTATTTTTTTTCGGAAGAATTGGCTCAATCCGCGTAACTTTCGAAAAAAAAATCTCGCGGACATGAACCAACCACGTCATTATGACGTCATAAAATTACTATATAAGGCAGTCCATCACCCTAAAAGGGTAATTAATCAAAACGGCCATATCTGTTGAACCGTCGACCGGGGACAAATTTTAAGCTTATTTCGGGATTGCCAGCCCCATGTTTGGGCCTAAATCAACGTATGTTCCAAAATTTCATTTTCAGCACCCCCTTGGGCTCACCTACAAAGATGAACTGGCTTCGGGTTCGGAGACTTAATTGCAAATTTGTTCATTGGAAGCCCCACACACTCCGAGCGATACAGAAAATGCCTTGAGAGCTTGGTTTGCGTTAGAACCGGTTGGAAGGACATCAGAACCCCAATTTGGAACGCCCAAAACGGCAACTCACGGGTTGAAATGCCTGAAAACGTCGTGAGCAGACATCACTAGGCACAATTAAGGAAAGGCGGTACACAAAAATTAGTTCCCCATCGATTGCGCGGGTTAAAAATCCAAAGGGCGTATTGGAGGCAAACGAAGAACGGAAAGAGGTCGCAAGGGGGTCACGACGGATGCGGACAATACCGATCATGATGAAGATCAATACCGGCGATCAAGGAATAAAAGAATAATGGGTCACATCAATCTTGGTTGTTTCGGCTAGCCGTGATGCGGATTGATGGCGATGATTAAATATCTGCGATCAAGACCAATCGCTGACATCAAATCTTATTCTTGTTTCGGCAAGCCGTGATGCGGATTGATCGAGAACCTCGGACCACCTAATTGAAGAAAACATCGAGCGCACTATGGTTTGACGCATCTGGCTGTCTGTCGCCTCGAGAGCAAATGGTAGGGTATCATTCGACGTGTTTAGTCATCTAAGGCGAGTCCTGGAGTTAATTCTTGGCTGGTTCAACACATCGCGGCCGCCAGGTGCGTCGTTATATCCATCTCGCTATTACTCGTCCACATTTCAACCAACGCTCACCCATTCTCACTCAGTTTGACCTTTGGGTCACTCTGCCAACCATATGAAGCCATTGGCTCGAAGGCGGGAAAGCACGCGGAGGCCGCGCCACGGCCGCGGCCTCATCGATCTCGTGGAGATTTAATTCAACCCATTCTTGATTGTGGCTGAGGCTCGCCAACCGCGCGGTAGCACCCTATCACCATAGCGGATGATTTTGATAACGATATCCATCGGATTTCGGTGGCAGTGTGCAATTATTTTGTGGCTCCCCTTCTTGGTTACATCGTTTCCCATTCCTTCACGGCTTCCAAAGATCCGAAACAGGTGGTGTCTCACCCCACAGTAAAACTTCTCCGGCTACGACTCGGAAAGATGAAAATGATCACACGACTGCGAAGTTTTGAAGTTGGACCGGCAGCACCAAGTGTGCGGCTCAATGACGACGCGTGAGAGGTTGGGTGTGCCCTCAACATATTAAGCGCATCCGCCGTCAATCCGCCTCAGTCGCTGCTTGCGGAGCCCGTTTGTTCGTTCTCTCATCAGATTTCATTGATCCACAGAATTTTCAGATCGATCTGCCGAAGCACTAAGTAGTCACACTTCCGCAGCCAATGTAAAGGACCGGTTATAGGTACTTCCCAAACTCGGTTTTTCTTTTTATTCTAAGCTTGCCCTTCATGTTTAGCCAACCATCGTCACGGTGCAGCAAGTACAGGAGAGGCCGTAATTCTTCTCTACCACAGGAAACGTGCGGGAGAGGAAATTAATCACAGTACCCATTTTAAGTTTTTTTCATTCTCCGCCGCAAGGGACTAACTTTATGCGACTATCGATCCTCACATGGCACTCGGAGCCTAGGCTATCACCTCGAGGCCGATATCCCTGCATCAAACGAACTTCTATGTTTTTTTTTTTCTCACTTCGTATTCTTCCAAGTCCGTTTTCCTCCGTGGCAGTCCGTGGCCGCGAAGTTATTGCCAATTGGAGCGCCGCACCTTCGTTTTCAACTTATAAGCACCGATGTCGGCTTCGTCGCTGCATCTAGTACCATCGTTCAACCTCCTCGACATGGCTTTCAGGTGTGCCCAATGCCCAGACAGGGCCTTCAACTCTAGGAGCGCGCGCCTCCAGCATTACAGAACGACCCGCCCGGCATCTTCTCTTCCAGTGTGGCGATTGCCACAAGTATTGCCGTGATAATGCAGAGCTGGACGCCGTTCGTATATTTCGTCTTATTTGAGTCCTTCGTTTCACAGCGTTCTAGCACAACGCCGCCATCCACGCGGTATTCAAATGTACGATCTGCAAGGGCAGAACCTTCCTCGCGCAGTCGTCCCTCGATGAGCATTATCGCGGCAAGCTTGCCACCATTCACCCTAACTGTAACCACTGCGGGAAAGGGTTTTCTGCTCAGAGGACCCTCGACGACGTGAGATCTTCGCTCTGCCACAATAGACGGCTACTAACGCTCCCCCTACAGCACGTCGTCACCGCACATTCAAGGACTAAGTGCTGTGATCTGTCAATTCACAACGACGACTTGCTGGCGCATTACTTCGAATCGCTCAATCACCCAATGTGCGACCCGTGTGGAATCGGCTTCAAGGACGACGACGCGTACATCACGGTAAGCAGTAGAGCAGCAATTGGACCTTTATGCTCACTACTCACCCTGTCCAATCTAGCACGTCGCCGCCGCCCATGCAGACCTGCACTGCGTCCCGTGCCGCCGTCGGTTCAGGACGTGTGAGGCCCTCAATGAACACCTCAAAACGGATGTCCACCCCCAGTGCGCGCAATGTAACATGGGCTTTTTCGACGCCGACGGGCTCAATGAGGTTGATTGATGGCCTCGGTAATCGAACATTTTGCACCTGCTAACTATACTTTATAGCATAATGCTGCGCCAGCACACATTCTGCGCATGGCATTCAGGCTCTCCCTAGAGGTATATATTAATCTACCATCGCTTTACTCCACTCACCGTCCATCAGGGTCTCCTCCCGGCCGAAGGCGCTCCCCCCGTCAACACGTGGCCTCCCCCACCCCCCCGCACTGGGCTTCGAAACCTGTGGGCCCCGACCACAGTACGTCTAGTCTCCAGTTATGAAACCACTTTTTGCAACTCCATGGTGTTAGAGCTTGAGGGAGACGACCCCTCCGTCTTCAACTTCATCTCCTCAGTCTCGTCCGGCCTCGCTTGCGGAGTTGTCGGATAGCTCTTCTACCTCCAGCTTCGGTCTGCCGTGACACATCTCGTACGGGTGGATTCCTAATTCTTTTTGACAGGATGGGTCTCGGACTCGGACTCGTATAGAACAATCCGTTCCGCTGGCGGTAGCGCCATAGGTTATATGCGTTGCCCTCGGACATGTGGTCTGTAACTGTGAGTCTCCCTCTTCACTCGCGCCATGTTACGAGCCATTATTATTATTCAGGCGCGTTCTTTGAATCGTTTTGTCCGCCTTCTGAAAAAATGAATTTTACCATGACTTAGACAGACAAGCCGTAGGAAGTAGCACTGTGAAGTTGAATTTTGGAGACAATAGAGCCAGATTTATGCGCGAATATTTGTTTCAACAGATTTCGAATGGGTGATGCTGAAAGCTCTCGGAGAAAAGACCTCGCAGAAGAGTACAAGAGCCAATATTCGAGGATGAAGGTGATCGCCCCGCCTACTTGTTGTGGTCTGTCGAACTTGATGCGGGAAGTTCGAAGCGGCCGGCACATCTTTCGACGTCTTGTGTCTTGGCTGCGGAGTCTTGAATTTTGAGTAAACTGCGCGCAAAAATGCAGTAATCTTTGAGATTATAGGTGTTTTGGGGGTACAGAGAATCTTGGGCAAATGCAGTACGACCTTCTTATGACTCCTCTGTTCATTATTTATCATTTCCAGGCGGTATCCACCTTGCCAAGGGGTGCGGAAAATTTTACAAGTCATTTCCTTACTCGGCCAGAAGCGCTGAGTCGTAACACAGATCCGACCGTTGCTTAAAGAGGCAACAAGATTGTTTTTTTCCGGGGCGGGTCGGGGTGAATTCAGAGTAGGGCCTTGTATATAATTCCCGGCGACTTAAAAACGCGTTTTTAATACCGGTATGTAAACAAGGTGTTTATAAACGTGTTTGTAAACCGTAGGCAAATTTTCCCATGGTTCCACCTGGTCGTGTTCAAGTGGATCTGGATCACGAAAAAATTCAAAAATGGGTAGAAACAGTCTGATAATTGTTATTCTGCACCGAATCCACCGAGAAGGGCTGAGTGATTCTCTATAATACAATTTTATAGGTCAAAATCTGCCCAAAATTCTCCGGGAAGTTGCCGGGAAGGCCCCTGCAGTGAATTGAAAACCGGGCTTTTGAGCCGTTCATTTAAAAACGGGTTTGTAAACACCGGTTTATAAACCGGTTTGTAAACACGAATAATATACAAGGCCCTAATTCAGAGACCCTGTGCACATATCCAGTGTTAGGGGAGATGTCCTGGTGAGCCTCTTGCTAATTTACCTCATTCCAAGCACCAGCAGAATTTTTTGAACTATTTTTTCTCCGTGTCACGATTTTTTCAAGGCAACGGACCCTACCGTTACCGTGACGGACCAGAGAATAGGCAACGCAACGGGGTCTCCGTTACCCGTGACCGTTGCCTCTCTACAACTTGGCACAGTACTGTACCATTTCATTCAATTCGTATGTCACGCGTCACAGAGGCGAAAATATACGAACTTTTTCGTACTTGTCACGGGTCACCGAGGGGATTTTCGAACTTGCGAAAATCGGTCAAAAATCCAAATTTCGCGCGTGCGGCGCGTTTTTTTGCACTTTTGGTTCAAAGAACCACTAAAAAGGTGGGTATCAAAAACCGGATCAGATATGCCCTGATTTCCGAATGATCTTTGACATGATGGAGTTTTGCGACACAATAGCTGGGATTTTGAGGGCGCAAAAACGCATTGGCAGCCAATCAGAGCTTTGGGAGATTGGTTTTTTGGGCACAAAAACTCAAAGATTTGTGGAACTAAAAAAGTTGAGTTTTTGGCCGTCATATTTCTGTCACAAAACTCGACGAACTAACTTTTGGACCCAAAAAATTGAAGTCCCAGCGCTGTGACTGTACCAAGTGTTCAGGTGACGGTGACATCCGATTTTTTTTGATGTGTGCTAAAATCGCCTTAAACCAAAAGAAAATTTAGCGGCCATCCCGGAGATCAAATTTTCCAATAGTACAGTATCGGTTGGATCAAACGAAAGTTTCCTGCTCGTTTATACACTCTCGATGTTCTAGAGAGGTTTCAAATGCATATAATGCGTTATAGCATCAGTAAATGTGCGCATTTGTCTTTGAGATCTTACGTCTTTCAAAGCCATCTTTGAGACTCTTTCGTCTTTGGAAAACATCTTGCATCTTTGGACACACGTCTTGCACTGTTGCAGCGTCTTACATCTTTGGCATCAAGTCTTTGATCTTTTGATGAACTTCTAATTTCGGTGGAATATTTTCCGGTGAAATAAGTCGTGGATTCAGTTCAGATTATTGATAGCTACCTTCTGAAACTCGCTTGAGAATAACGAGGACCAACGGCACTTGGAGGCGCGGCGCAAAACATGTCGTGATGGCTCGAAGATGAAATCAGCCCAGTGTTTTGAACTCCGCTGATGGTCCGTGCGCGATCAAGGACGGCGCAATCACACGTGGATGTTCGTTGATCCCACTGCTTCCTTTCTTCCTCTTCCACCTCCGTTCCCAATCTCCCTCGCCTCGTCTCCAGCAGGCTGCAGCAACACGGCACAGAGCTGCTGTGATCCACAGCGTGGGAAACGGCCAGCACTTTTAGTCGCAAGCTCTCCCGGTGGTACGCGACCTTTCTGACGCCGTATCAAGCCCTCAAGTCCCTCGCACCGTCAAGCGTCGCGCGTGCCGTACCTTCTTGCCAGCAACAACTGCACCCTTCCCAATCCACCATATTTGATTTCCGCACGTAAAGTTCACACGTCCGCTCCTTGGCTCGCTCAAGTCCACCCTCCCCGCCTTCTTTTCTATCGCGCTGCCAGCAAGATGTACTATCCAGCCCACACCTGAATCGCAAAACAACCCACCAACCGGGACCAGCAGTGGTCTCTTTACCTCAATGTCCAACGCTCCGCGTCATCAATGCTCCCACTGCTGCACTAACACCCGCTCACAAGAACATTGAGCGAGCGCGGATCTGCGCCGCAAGTTATCTCACGTCCTGGAGCATATAACACAAGCCCGCAACTCAGTCCTGTCAAGCCCTCGGCCTGCGCGCCTCGTACTCATCCTCAAGTGTCTCAAAATGTCAAGTCAAGCCTTCGGCCCTTCCAATATCCTGCAAGTATCCTGCGTCCAAGGGTCGCCACCGGGGAATCCTTGTTGTGCCCTAGCCGCAGGAACGGGGACTTACTGTGAGCGTCTTGTATTCTCCGTTCGACTTCCGAGATGACCTTGTATCATCAAAACTACCGCTCTTGGTCTCGGTATATCTTTTGAGTCCTCCCCACTCTGTATATATATTAGTACATTGAAATACACACCTTCTTTTAATTCTCCTTGTGTGTCTTTAAGTGTCTTTCAGGTGGAAGTTGCATGAGATCTGCATCGTCTTAGGCGTCTTTCACAAGATGAAGATCTTTGCCAAGACAGGGGGATCTACTTGTGAAAGATGCCACGTCTTGGGCACAATTGCATCTTTCACGTCTTTCACGTCTTGTACAAGACGCGAAAGACGCGAAAGACGAATGCGCACATAGTATTTGTCTAAAGAGAACGTCAGCGATTCCGAAAAGCGACGGCGAGAGGGTTGAAGAACTTTGAATAATGATATTCAAGCCACGTATAATGGGCTGCACAGTTGTCCGACTATGACTATATCCACAGAACTGTAAAATTCGAATATCAGATAGTATCAGCGATTTTTTAACGACGCCAACGAGGACATCTAACCTCCAATAGTAACATTCTGGCATTGTAGAAGGGTCGAGAGGAGTAGTATGTCTCCGATAATGTCAAAGTTTAGCAGATGGTTGTGGAAAAGATTCCTCGACAAAAAATGTTGATCTGGAACCTGCGCCCAATTCACGTTGTAAACCATGTTTCGACTCGGTCAGTTTTTGGGTACCACTGGTTGAACATTTCAAGTTTTTCGGCGAAGAAACTTGTAAAAAATGTTTCCAAGTTTGCACTCCTCTTTCCAGCAACTCAAGTGAGAAACTTGTAACTTTCTGGTGAGTTTTTCGAATCTTGTGGAGATCTCTTGGAAACTTGATGAATTTTTCTTGGAGTTCAAAAAATCCACAAAGAAGTTTGAAGTTTTTCAGTTGGTGTCTGCTGGGAAAGTTGCTGTAACCTTCAAAAGATTTTTCACTGATTGTTTCACTGAAAAACTCGAGATGTTCAACCAGTGTACCGAAATTTTGGAACTCATCTTAAACCACCTCTAATACCTCCAGTGAGTGCATGAAAGCACTGTTTGATCATATATCTTGCTTGATTGGGGCCAGGAACCGTGCTAAGTCGAATATTTACTCCCCATAAAAGCAGGTCAATTGGTCAGTATGCCGACTGCGTCGCATCCACGAAGCGGGCACACATGAAATAACAAGAAAGTGTATTAAATTGGGTTGCATGAACTTGGAAAAATACCGCTGGGTCAAGACTACGACGCATTCGAAGCATGCGGGCTTCCCCGTGCTGAAACCACTGGTCCACAAGTCGAACTCTCGTGCGTTGGAAAGGGATGGGTATTGAGCAGGACCAAATATCAAGGGTGGGAGATATACCCGGTGGAGCAAGCACGCTCTGGGGGTAAACGTCGAAACCAGGGGCGAGGTATCTGTTACTTTCGTGAAAATCACTGAAATGGGTTATAAGGCGCCACCCAAGCAGCGGTGAGACCGCAAGGGAGTGGATAACAAAGGAGGATGAACTTATATTCCGAGCGAACGACCACCAGGTGAGTATACATTATTTTCTGCATTGATTGTGTATTGCTGGGATTTTTTGGAGTATTTTCTGTGAATTTCCACCGGCAGTGGGGCAGGCTGGTCAGTGGTCGCGAGCCTAGGGTTGGCGGTGGTGTCGAGCGGGTGATCAAGCCGGAAGACGTCGCCGAGAGCCAATAGATTATAGAGTATATAGCGAAGTTCAAAAAGTGTAGGGGAGAGGATTAACGAGTACAAAGATAAGCTCGGCTTATATAGGTACGACTCGGAGTCCGTGACGTGACGTAGAGTAACAAGGAACGGACAGTTTTTTTGTCAGTGTAAATTTTTGCATCTAAAAATTCCATTTTTCGGACTCGTAGCTTGCGCTCGAAGACAAATTGCTCAAAGGTGAACTACATACATGGATTACATAGGGGTTCTCGAATTCAACGAAACTTACTCTAATCTGTCGGAAATCACTTCATCGTAAAGGTTGGAGTTCGGGTGCGAGTGCGAGTGGCGGTGGAGGGAGCAGAGATGTCGGAGACGGTCGGGGGTGACCGAGCCAGCTTGATGAGGCCTAGTAGCGCAAATCGTTCGAGTTATCAACATCCTCGTACGGCAGCATGGGCGGATACGCCCCGCCAATCAGCCACCCGCCGGTCTCATCCCCAAGCAGCATCGGCGGGTGCATCTGCATGAACCCGCCAAAGAAGCTGCTCAGCTCCTCTCCCCCCTGGTCGTGGTAGTGCATCTGCGGCATCATCAGCGGGTGCAGGTAGTCCATTGGTGCCTCCGGCTGCCTCGGCAGGTGGAGGAATGTGCCCGGCAAGTTGCTCGTCGTGTTCGCCCTGCTGCTGCCGCCGGAACTGGAGCTGCCCTCGCCCTGCAGCAGCATCGGCGGGTGCCAAAACGCGTTTCCCGCCGCCGCCCCGCGGGTCACACCCCGGTTCCCGCTCTCAATGCCCCCATTGGACCCATTCCCGTCCTCGCTCCCCTGCTTGTTAAACGAGACATTGGGATACCGACTAAACGGAAAGTCCGCCATCGATGACTGCGAGCCGCTCGACGCCTTGGCATACCCGTCCACACACGACTCATAGCTCTCCCCGATTAACGCCGGCTCGCTCGCCGAGTTCACGCTCATCCTCCTCCTCTTATTCACCCGCCCGCCCGCGCCCACCTCCCCATAGAGCTCGCTCCCGCCTTCGACGCTCGCGAGCGGGAGCGCGTCGGGGTATGCCTCACGGTAGGGGTACGGGTGAATGTAACCCGGGGGCTTGTGCTTGCGTCCGATGCCGATGCCGATGCCCAGCGTGGAGGAGAGCTCGGAGGGGGGCGAGGCGTACGTAGTGGTGCTGTCGGGCGCGAGGGTGGGCAAGCGGCGTCCAGTGGGGGCGGGGGCGGAGGCGGAGGCGGAGGCGGAGGCGGAGTTAGAGTTGTTGTTGTTGTTGAAGTCGTTGGGGGAGAGGGAGGCGTGGCGGGTGATGCCGGGGCAGGCGGGGGTCTTGGAGACGGAGGCGGAGGCACCGCCGCGGCGGGCGTCGTGCCACGAGCGCTTGTGGATGACATCTCTCTTCAGCGTGATGGGGCGCACCGAGCCGTGGACCTTGTAGTACAGGCCGCATCTAGGCGCTCGCCATTAGACAAGCGGTACGGTTATGAAGGAAAGGCAAAGAACATACGCATTGCAAACGGTCTTGCCCTCGTCGTCCCTGCGCCAGAGGGGGGTCACCGTGGTCCGACAATTGTAGCACGGACCTGCGTGCGTCACGACCAGGTCAACAAATATCTCTGTCTTCAAACGAGCAACTCACCCACAACATCAACAGCCTCTGCGCGCACCGAGCGCCTGCCTGGCCCCCTGCGCTGCGTCTTGGGACGGGGGCGTTTGTGCTGCAGCAAAGGTAGTTCTCAGCATCCAGTCTCCATTGCAATGACACAAGGACGACGGCAAGAGACGGGCGCTCACTTACCAACTTCCAATGAAGCCCACATGCGTTACAGTGATTCATCTCACCGCTTGGCCCCCGCCTCCAAAGTGGCGTGTACGTCGCCCCGCAGTTACTGCACTCGGCCATGACACCCCCCGACACTGTGTTTTTCGCGCTCATCACCGAGCCTGCGCCCCTTCCTGCAATTCCCCCTATGACTCCTGCTTGGCCCGCATCACCGACGCATTCCGGGGCGAGCGATGCAGAGGTAAAGTCCGGCGGCAGGTGCATCCCCTTCCCAGCTCCCCCCGCACCGCCCGCACTTGCACTGGTCGCACCGGCCACAGGCACACGCGCACTCAACACCGGCAACCTACTACCCTCCGCACCCCTGCTCGCCGTTGCCCCCAGGAACCTGCCCCTTCTCCCTGCGGTCCCGCCCGCGAAAACCGCACGGGCGGTGGCCGCGGTGGTGGACTGTTTCGACACCGCACCCGCACCACTCGCACTGGACTGCCGCCTAGTCTTAGTGCCGTTTTTGCCGGACTCATCCTCATCCACCTCGCGCAAGAAATTCGCGTTGGGCGAAAGCTGGGGCGCGGAAGACGGGGTGGGTGTCGATACATTGTTGGCGCCGTTCCCTCCTCCAATACTCGCGTTCGAGTGAGAGAGCGCGCCCCCATTGGCCTCGTTCGCATTGCACCCGAGGGACTGAGAGGAGTTGGGGTTATTGTTGTCATTGCCGCTGGGCGAGTGCATGCCGTGGAAGTGCTGCCTGAACGCGGTGCGCGGATCGAGCGTGAGTTGGGCGTGGTCGTACGAGGTGGAGGTGTTGTTTGGGTTCCTGTAAGGAAGAGAGAGGTTAGTGGGTGTTCGTTGAAGGGAAATAAGAATGAATGAACGAAGATAGGAAGCAAGAAAGAGCGCCAAGTAAGAAGAGGGAGGGAAGGGAACGAAGAAAAGACCGACACGAAATAAATGTATAAAGTGAGAACGCAGCAGAAAAAGCAGGCAGATCGGGGATCAAGGAGGAGAGTAGCCAGAAATGTGGGACGCGTTAACATGGGGAGGCGAAGTATAAAAAACAGAACGGAGGGAGTGGCGGTAGCGGCAGGCGAAGTAGAAAATGGTATGTAGGAACGAAGTGTACGTTATACACGTCCAAGGTCGAAAAAAAACCACACAAAAAAAAACTCCTCACCCATGAAACCACGCCTCCATCGGCGCCTGGGGCGCCCCGCGCTCGAGGATCTCGTCCCACACCCCGCTCGCGCCCTCCATCCTCACACCCATGCCGCCGAATTCCAAGTGTTCAATGTGTATAGTCGTGTGGTCGTTGGGCATGTTGGAGGAGTGGTTGAAATTCGTAACTTGGTGTGCATATCGACATCATTATTGTCCGACGAAAAGGAGGAGTGCTCTGCTCACCGTTCTCGCCCGAGGGAGAATGAGACTCATCCCTATACAGCTTGAAATCCGCCAACGGCTCGTCCCCACTAAATACAAACTGTGTTCGAAAAACATGCTGGGGTTCATTAACGCTCGCCTCGTGCGGGCGCAGGGGGTCGGTCGAGGATGTACGCGTGAAGTGCTGGGCGGGGAGGGTTTCGATTGATCTGTGGGGAGAGTTAGCAATAAGTCGTAAGAGAGGGAAACAGCAAAAGCCGGAGTGCAAAGGAGGGAAGAGAGGGAGAAGGGGAGGAACGCAGGCCAAGAAAGAGCGCGGTGTTCGAGCGGAATAACAGACAGCAAGCAAGGGGATACGAGGAAATGGTCTCAGCGGTGAATGTAAGCAGAAAAGGCGTGGCAAAAAAGCGTGAAGGTAAAAAAAGAGTGAGGTTTTAGAAAAAGCGCCACCACTCACCTCTCCATCTCCTTGTCGAGCTTATTGGCCATGCACTTGCTCAGCTTCTTGAACCCGCGCTTGGACTTTGCACTCTGGAGGTGCCATACTCTGCCCGTGCGCACGCACCACGTCAATATAGAGTTCGTTGACAAACAAAACGGAGGGAAGTGGAGGAGGGAAAAGTGAGGAGGCAGTCGGAAGTGGAGGGAAGCGGGGAAGAGGGAAGACGCACAACGCACCGCCAGGACAAGTTCTCCAGCCGCTGCGCCTGCTCGAGGTAGCTCGCGACCCTGGTGCAGACCTATGCGGGGGTGGGGAAGGGGGAGGGGGGGTTCATAGGTTAGTACCAGGGTGATCGAAACGAGACGCGCATGCAATATATATATATATATATATCCCCTCCCGCCAGGTAACAAAAAGCGGAATAGAAGGAAGACCAGGAAACGGACCTTCCAGGTCTTGGTCAACGACTCCATGTCGCAGAACGCAACAAAGGACTTTGAGTGCAAGATTTAGGGGCTAGAGTGAGGATGCTGGGACGGAACGAACTTTGAACTCGATGTTGAGGATGGAGGGCATTCACGGGGAGGCGTAACGTAGGCGTCGTCCAAGTAGCAGGTTAGCAAGAGGCAGAGAGAAGCAATATCACTTATACCAACTCCAACTCCAACTCCCATCCCAATTAGGCGAGGGATGCCCGAGGCGGAATGACATGGGTGGAATCTGCCTGCATCAACCCTACGCCCACGTACGCCTCGAGGCCTCCCGGGGCGCTCCGAAGTAGCATCACGGGTCCCTGCCTCGCTGCAACTGCTCAACTCCTTCTTTGTACGTTGGCGTGTGTGCTGTGGGCATGGGCGAGGAGGCGACATCAGAATCTGGCTCGCAGGCAATTCAACTTTTGATGGCCGGTGATTGCTTATCGAGCTAAGCCTAACCCTTAAGGCCTTATAGGGCAGTCGGACCCAGGACAGTCCGATGGTGGAGGCCACGGTGACGTCGTCATCTCCATCCGAGTCGCCTGAGTAATTCCATGTCAAACTCCAAGGAATAATTAGTGCCACTTACAACACCACCCACGAAACTTTCTAAGCACGATTTCTGAGTTCCACCATTCTGGTAGGACCTTTAGCGGCCATGAAAATCGGTCCATAAACATCAAACAACGTTAGTTATGTCTATTCACCATTCTGGAACCATACCTCACCATCTCAGAACTTGAATGAAGGTAACGATCTCCAGGTCAACCCAAGGTATGAAGTGACCTACGGTGCGGCCCTCCCGACGTCTCAGCCACCGATCCCCTCCAAGGAAACCACTCAAAAATAATAAAACTCACCCACATCGTGGTCACTGCCCTCAATCTGTACTCTAATTCGTACGGCGCACGGCCATTTTACAGTGTCTGTGTCGTGACGGCGGTACAATCATAAGATACAGGACATGTTCTGACCTTGTAAGATAACCTTGTGGCGATACAGGCTAGCTGCCGCCTACAAATGAGTTTAAGTCTGCATTTGCCAGACTCCATCCCGGGATATCTGTTCCCGACGGTTGCATAAGTCAACTGGTCACCGCATGTGCCTAATATCAGCGCGAACAATAGCGCGAACAATATGGGTCAATGCTCACTGGCTCTTCGTTCCATTTCTGTCCATGTTCGAGGTCTTCTGATGTAAGTCAAGATAATCCCGTTAAGACAACCTCCAAACGACGTTAGCTACCTCAGATAGCAACTGTAGAGCACATGAGGAACACGAGTGGTTGATTCTCGAACAGCGCGGACACGTGGGGATGGACAAACCACGGAAAGTGCTGAACCCAGGAAGCCTTGAGCAAATCGAGGGCCGCAAGTATCCTGCGCCGGCCGAATATTTGGAGGACCTGACATGGAAATCCTGCAGCAGCCACGGTGCGAGGCGAATAGAGACAAAGTTTCGGCCATGCGGAGGGCAAGGTGAGTAGAAACAGAGTCACGGCCATACGGCCCTCGGAGGCACGAGGAGTCGACGCGATTAGCGTCTCGCCCAATCAACAGGGGGCCGAGAACTTGCCCAAAACGCGCCGGCAGCAAAAGTCACGAACAGCGCAGAGGTGCACCCGTTACTACTGGCAAACATTGTTTACGGCCCAGCAAATCAACGCGAGATCCTAGCACAAGTCTCGCATTAGGACACCGAGGAGACGTAGACCAGTCGTTCGAAAGCGGAGTAGAGGCCTGTGACGCCAGGTTAAAGTCAAGAGGACAAGATGCGTAGTCGAATCGATAGAGGCACAAGACAGCACGCGGCGGGTGCGAAATTCAATGGGGGTCCAGAGCTCTTCAGCAGACGGCGGAAAGGACCCAGCGACCTCCGTGATCCGCATCATCCAGCGTGTCGGGGCTACAGTTCACCCAAGAAACGCCAGCAGAAAGACAGCGCAAATCCCGCCGAAAGAACCCGCCAAAGTAGAGCCGCCGAAATTGGGTGCGAAATTCAATGGGGGTCCAGAGCTCTTCAGCAGACGGCGGAAAGGACCCAGCGACCTCCGTGATCCGCATCATCCAGCGTGTTCTTCGTTAAACCATTGTTGAATTGCACAGGAGGGCGTCGAATGAGACGACGAAGGGCTGCTCCTCGCGCTGTGGGAGTCAAGACTAAGAGCTGTGTCGTTGACGCCCAATCACCCACGAGGTGATTGATGGAAGTGCAGACAACTCACCGTCGGAGTGCGAAAATCCCAGGGCAGAATCGCGGGAGCGGGTGCAATAGTCAAAGCTCAGGAAATTCGAAGACAAGAGGACGCACGGCGCGTTTATTAAATAAAATAAAATAGTGAACAACATGGTAAGTGCCCCAGGCGCCGTCGCGCAGGCACCCTTGGTCCAAGCCCGCGCGACCATGTATTGATGTTAAGGCGGCAGACGCATCAACTATTGCGACCGTTGAAGACGCTGACATGACACGCGTGCAACGGGGAAGGAATCAATGAACGCGGGGATGCAGTGCGAAGGGCGTAGGACGACTATCTCGACGCAAAAGTCGTGTCCACACCGTGCTGGCGTAAGCGGTGGACGACTAGCGCGTACCTAACCATTTTTCATCACAACACAATTCAAAGCGGCGGAGGAGCGGGGCGTGCTGTCCAGGAAGCGGTGGGAGGGTGTGATAAGGCGGAGATGGTGAGGCGAGGGAGTGGGATGGCGGGGAGCGAAGTGGGGGGAATGACGTAAGCGTGTCGTCTGGACATGCGTGCGCAAAGGGGAGAGGCGCGGTCGAGGGCGGATGCGGCAGCAGGGGAGAAGACGAATATGCTGGTGGGAGTACGGTCGCCTAGCGTCTGGCTTGAACTGTTCCGAGGAGCGCAGGGCGGCGCTGGGTCCGGCCTCCACAGACTATTCAGCTACTATAATGCGACGGTGTAGAGGAACTTACGATGAGGCGCAATCGCAGCGCCGTCGGTGGATGGGCTCATTCTGTGTGGCAAGTCAGTAGAGTGTGGGGACGTCGAAGAGACGGTTTAGGTTTTAGGAAACCCTAAAACCTAACCTAAGGGGGGTAGGGGCGGAGGACCACGAGCAGGACGCGCAGTCCGCTCGTCATTCTCGCAGATCTCCCCCACCGCTAGCCGCAGACGTCGCAGGAACCGCGGGCGCCTCGAGGAAGAGTGCCACCACTGACACCGGCGCTCATACTCGAAGCGGACGCACGACAGGACGAGACGCTGGTCTCCGGGACCGACATCGTCGACCCACGGCAACAAGCAGGGACTCCACCTGGCGCGCACCCACACACGGACACCCGCACCAGGACACCAGCACCAGGACACCGGCACCAAGACGCTCGTGAGCGACAAACGAGCAAGCATGGACAAGGACGACGAGGAGCACCAACGCATACTGGGCAGCGGGGCACGCGCACCATCGCTGTATGGCACGCGACCAGTATCAAGATGGCCTGCCGCTCGCCGACGACGATAAACCAGCACGTCGCGCTCCTCCACCACGACGCGTCCCTCTGTCTGCACCACAAGACACGGCCGGTCGAGCAGCGCCTCTACACGACACGACACGCGACGACCACGACGACCCGCGTCCGTCTCCCACGAGCACGACTCCTCGGAGTCCACGTCCACGCCCAAGACACCACCCACCCGCATGACGACCGCGCATGGCCTCGAAACGACGCGGCCGACGTCCTCTACATCAGGCGCTCCACACACGGCGTATTCGTCCCAGCCTCGCAGTACGCCGCACCACCTCCGCGCAGAACCACCCCAGTCGCACCGGCCGGCATCTCTGTCCGCGCGGACAATCTCCACCCTCCTCAAAACCCTCCCCGCCCAAACCCACTCAATCGCATCGAAACAAAACGAACGACCGAAGACGAACAAAAACTCACCCCCCTCGCCGGGTACATCCCCACCCTCTCCTGCAGCCTCGTCGGCGCGCCGAGGCGCTGGTTGGCGGCGGACGCGGTGCGCTCGCGGATGGCGGCGAGGAGGAGGTGTTCGTACGCGTAGGCGCCGCGGATGTATTCCTGCGAAGAGGAGGGGGGTTAGTATTGGAGGTGGACGAGAGGAAGAGGACGGAGAGAAGGGGGAGAAAGGGGAGGGTACAATGAAAGAAAGCAGAGGGAGATGGGGGGGAAGGGGGAAGGACGCAGAGGAAGAACGAAGGTCGAAGACACAGAAAGCAAGGTGAAGTAGGGAGCATAGCGATCAGTCAAAGTTATAGGTGAGAGCGCAAAGAGAACGACGGAAATGTCCAAAAAACAGGAAGAAGAAAGAAACACACCTCATACGCCCCCGCAAAACTCTCAAAATTCTCAATCGTCGGAAACAGCACCTCCTCCGCCGCTTCGTCGTCCTTGCTCTTCTTCCCCCTTGCCTCACCCGGCGACACCGGCGGCGTCCCATACGCGCCTATGTAATTTATATTATTTGAAGTGGAAGCAGAGTTCGACGGCGGCGTCAGCCCGAAGAGCAGCGGGGACAATATGGCCACAACAGAAGGCGGTGTGTGCCCACTGGCATTGCTGTGGGGGACGAGGCGGCTGCAGAGGGCGAAGAGGGGGGCGAGGATTGGGGGGAGTTGGGCGGCGAGGGCGGCGAGGAGGGTGCAGTAGGCCGTGGGGGGGTAGGCGTTTGCTAGAGAGGAAGGGGGAGTCGAGCGGTGAGGGCGGATCTATGCTCCAGATGGTGGGCGCGCGCGGGGACGGAACGAAAGTGGCGTGCAGCGTGTGCTGTATACGCTGGGGGTGGTGCACGTCATACTCGCACCGCGCGACAGGACTTGGCTTCGAGCAGATGGTGGGGCGCCGCTGAAGACAATCGCAGCGCATGGTTAGGCGACGTGCATGGTGTGCGCGTCGTGTTCGTGATGCGTGCCAGGGGCAGGTTTTAAGCGAAGGGTTGGGACAGCGCTGAGGATGGCCAGGACGCGCGGGCAGGCGACGAACGTGGCGTCCGCGGTGGAGGTCGGCCGCCGCAGGCGCTGGGGACGTCGATGTCGTGTTGGGGATGCGCCCCGCCACGCGCATCGAGCGGTGAGGACGGTAGAAGGTAGTGGCGTATGAGAAGGCGACAGCGGCGCCGGCGATGAGGAACGACCGCAGCGCGCAGCGCGGACGCGGGTCGTGTTGCGGGTGGTACTGAAGAGCGCGGCAGGCACGGGCGTCGAGCGGCACGCTGGTCACCACGGTCGCGCTGCGCGGGGACGCGATGAAGGCGGCTTCCGGGCCCGAAGGGATGGAGGTGCTGAGCTTTCTGTGGTGCAAGTTAGTAATTTGTCGGTACATAGATGAAGCCATATGAAACGAAGAAGGGGAAGCAAAGGGACGGGAGAAGTGAAATCAAATAAGATACGCACCCGGACGAAGGTCCCCTTGGTGCCATCACGCACGCTCGCGGTAAACGGGAGGTGTAGGTCTAACGCAAGCGCCGCAGACGCAGGCTCGTGTTCCGCGCCAGCGCCGTTGAGAGCGGGCAGAATATTCGCCAGCTGCGCGACGAGCTGGCGCTGGGTGGGCGCTGATGTCATGGAGCCTGTGGGAGCTACGGGTCAGATCGTGTATCGCCAGGAGTGAAAAGGGAAGAGATGAGGTAAAGAAGACAGGGAAGAACACGGTAGAGCCTTGAAAAAAGAAAGCGCAGAGGAAAACCGAATAAAAGTCTCGAATAAGCGCTTGAAAAAAAAGGAAGACAAGCAATAGCGGAGGCGGGGCGGGACGGAATGCCAAGGAGGAGCACGGAAGGTGAGCTAGAAATAGTCGTTCATGGAAAACGGAAAACAATAGAAGCAGAGATAACGAGGAATAACGATACGAGGAACGGGGAGGAATGAAAAAGAACAAGAACAAGAGGGACACACGCACCCTGCAGCGACCTCGCCCACACGATGCACAGTATTGCAAATGTCCAATTTCCAGCCAATGACGACTTCCGCAGCGCCTCGCAAAGATGGCGAAATGTGTTCGCCTAGTCTGCCTCTGCCCGCTCTCCATCCAAATCGAAACCCATCCCATCACCCGTCTCTTGGCGCCTGAATCCAACGCCAAGTCGAGCGGCGGGCCGACTAGATGCACAAACGCGAGCGACGCGCCGAGATGGGAGTAGTTGAGAGCAAGCAGAAGCGTTGTGACGGATTCATCGTTGCACAGCATCCGGCGATCACACACCCGAAATTACGTCTACGTTCTTCTCCCAGCTGCCACCATGAGTGAAAAGAGTCTCAGACACCTCCGCCTCAACGACATCCATCCGTTCCAACTACCCCTCTATTTATTTTTGATTGGATCTGGAGGTATGACCGAAGCCACGCACAAGTTCAACCTTGGTTCACTCCGCAAAGTCGATGGCGGTCAATCCAGGAATTAAATAAGACTGGCGACTTCCCGGACTCATTCGCAAAATGGTGCATCACGCGTGTCTTGAGCTTGAGGATTTGAATCAATATTAATGAATCATTGAATATTGATGGCCTTGCCGCTTCTGAGGCCACCATCCCGACATCGGCCCGTTCGCTTGATAGACGTGACCGAGGTCGTCTGACGTGATGTGACTGACACCACGTGGCTTAACAAACAACCACCATGGCCACTTCGTCCTGCACCCACCGACTCCGTCGTGGCACCGCCATATATGCGACGGGATTCCCCTTAACCCCCTCCCAGCTGGAGGACATGGCGCGTATCGCCTGCCCTCCCAAATTCTTTGAAAGACACGGACACGACCCTGTCTTCGCTCTCAAGTGGTATGTTAGCCGACACAAATACCAGCTCCTCGACGGCGACCATCCCGGCGAATACATCTTCGCTGTGCATTTCTTTCCGTGGTGCGGTGATCCCCAGGACGCCCCTCTTGCCCTTCGCACCCTGTCGGACGAGCAGAGGAAAGTGTGGCACGAGATGTACGGCCGGCACGCGGGCACGGACTACGAAGAGCGGACGGTGAAATATCCCACGCACGGCGCAGGTACGCGAAGACTTCCGCTAATAAATTTGATGTTGATTCAAGTAGTGGCGGCTTTCCTGGAAAAACGCCTCCAGCAGGTCATCGCGGAGGCCAATTTATGGGACCTCCTGGAGCCTGTCGTTCCCGGTGCGTATTCCTTGACTCTAGCCTTTCCATTTTCTATCTGACCCCTCTCGAAGCGTGTGTTCGTTCTGCTGCGGCCACTGCGATAGTGTCATAGGAGGAATGATTAGTGTTGCGAACGCAGAGAAAGTTGATTGCGATAATAACTGAGCAGGTATTGAAATTGCTGGGATAATCTACGCTGGATTCTCGTACCCCCATCGAAGACCCCATGTGTTTTTTTGCACCTCTGCGGCGAGTTCACACATCGTGTCATGTACGAACGGGTCGCACACAGAGTACCAGCAGCCATCGTCATCCGAGTCGTCACCCTCCTCTACGACTGCCACGAGCTCTGTCTTCGACTCCGCAAAACGGAACATCGCCACTTCTAGGCCCCTATCACCCAGGATGAATGCGAAGAACCGCATGTTTGGAGAACTGTCCCGGCCGTACGCCTCAGCGTACCCTTTCAGTTGTTTCACCGCGGCCGCCGGATTTTTCACCTTGTTTTCGGCCATACATATTGTCATTTCCGTTGGCGCTGGAGCCTCAGGCCCGATAAGCCCTTGATGTATGATGGAAATGTCAGGTCTCCGCAGGCCATCCCTTGCCAAATTAACGATGCGTTCAACGATGTCGAGCCCAGCAGATGACGGAAGGGAAGAGGTTCCTTCGACTGGGGGCGTTCCGATTACGGGCATTACCCCTGTGCCCCGACGCGGAGTGGAAGATGCGCCGGGGGAGAATGAGAGCATATCTAGACGCTGGTGAAGTCAAAGATGAGGTATGAGATCAACGTGAGGCTCTCCGACTTACTGAACTAGCGTCTCCTGGGGCCACCACGCGAGACCATTCCGCCTCCATCGCAATGACCTCCTCTGGGGCCAAGGCCCGGAACGTGTGCTGCGGTTGGAGTAAGAACTGGTGGCTGGGGGGCAGATAAAATCCGAGGAAAGCGCCCGCTAGTCTGTCTACAGTAGCCTCGTAGATCAATCCGGACTGAGTGGGAGGACGGATATTTCGGCAAACACTCAGCAGGTACGCTGGCATAAGCTTAGGCCTGTAGACTGGATTCGGTGTTTCCTCGTACACCAGGCGTTTTTCGGGGAGGCTGGTAGCACTTAGACGACTCAACAGCGCCTCCTGATGAAGGAGGCCACGGAGTCCATCGACAACCTGCCGAGACAGTCAAGAAACATACTCGTGGAGCTTACCAGGGAGGACGACGTACACCTTGCACGCGGTTTTGAGCGGATACCAGGCATCCGGTGTGAAGCAGCTCACGGATCTTGCGGATTGGAGTTGTCCTCTGGTGGAAGGTTAGCACAGAATCTAGAGGTTCACGACCGGGACGAACGGCATCGCCAATGTGGTCCACCTCTGTGAGGATCTGTTGTATCTGGGTTAGAAGTGCCGCTGCCTCATTGGCGAGGGTCAGAAGCGGGGCGGCCATCAATGTTGTTCGCATTTGTTGTGTACCAAATACCTGAGCACGGACCATTGGTACCCGGATCTTCCGGGCCCTGCGCCGCGCCGCCGCAGGACCAGATCATATTATTCAGCCGCAAGGATTGTTTTCTTAATCTCTCGAAATTCGCCCGAACCTTGGTGGGAAAAGGCCGGTCCGGTTCGTTGTGTCTAAGTGCGGTCAGAGAAAGTGGGATGGGTTATCTGATACCGTTCGTTGCACAGAGATGTGAGTGGGATGGGACTCGGCATTCACGGCCCGGCACCGCGGTGGAACAACTGTAACCTCCGCGCCTCAACGACAGGATCGGCGAGCGACGAAAACTACGTCTCCGATGTAAGTAAGTACATACTTGAAGAGGGTGATTCTTCCTTTTCTTCCGTCAATTGTTCGATACGCACGCACAAATCTCCAGCAAGCAGATCGAAGGTACCCAAAGAAATGACCATTTTCAAACGTTTACAACCGTTTTTAAACGCGTTTGATACTGTCTACGTTTAGTTTGCGCAAAAGTCGCAAACGGAAACAAATGGTTGGAGGCTTAATTAGACCCATGGGGAAAGGCCAGTGTCAATAGAAAAAGTGGTGTGACGCATGCCGACATTTTTTGCTCCTCTCCCACCGACGGCCACCATCGTCTGTGGATGAGATGGAGGGACAACAAAACTGCTGCAGGAGTTATGTTGTTCCTCCATCTCATTCACAGATGAGGGCTACAGCTAAGTGCTCTATCCACTTTTCAGTTTACTGAGCGCTATCTCTTCAATTTCAGGTCTATCCAGCTATCCCCTTTTCCCCTTGCTTGCTCGGATGTTAGCCGACGAGCTCTTTGGACGCAGGCATGTAGATGCTTGTGCTGATCACGTTTAACGTGTGAGTGGACTGCAGCCGGGATTCGGTCCTTCGGGGCTTTGACGTTCAGCTGCGGCCAGAACGGAGACGTTCTTAAACATCAAGAGGCTACTGGCGGGATTCAACTCCTCCACAGTAACCCAAAATGAACGGAAACGTTCTTGCTGTGGGGATTCTAGTCCGTCCGCAGCAACCCTAATGAACGGAGGCGTTCTCAAAAACACCGGCTTTGTTTTGTTTTGCTTTTCCTTGCGTGCTGTTTAGGTTTCTCTTTCGTGTGTTGTTTAGGTTTCTCTTTTGTCGCTCTCTTCTTTTATTCTAATCTGGTATTCTAGGCTCTTCATTTTGGTTTGACTCTCTGCTTCATCCTCATTGATTTGCACTAACACCTCACGTTACATTCTTCCTTATGAGGGAATTCAAGCATGTCTCCCTCAACAAATTTATTTGCAACTAACTTGAGCTAAACACCATATCTACATGGTGCCTGTAAATCGTTGTGCGTTCCGGTATGCCAACTCTCGATTTTGAAACGGTACATATCCACATCAAATATTCCACCATACTACGTGTACATGGTAAGTTACACCCATCTGCATGTGGTATGACATCTGACTTCAGTTCGAGGCCTTTTCTTGCTCAATCTTCAAGCTATCCCCCGCGCTCTGTGCAGAACAGAACACATATCTGCCTAAATCATGCGGTGCGCTACCCTCTCTTCCATCGCCTCCCCAAGGCTGTTACCTGACTGTTCGCTCCTGTAACCCACCCTTCCTCTCTGCCGTTCCTGTGACCATTCCGGTTGAAACTATTATTCTGAATCCAATGTATCAGGCAAGTCCTGAGTCACACCCACCCGTGTCCGCTTCCTTGGGTTCCATCCCCTTCTTCCTTTTTTCTCCGGCCACCTCTCTTAGTCGTTCTCGTTACCTTGATCACGATCTTCTTCTTGTTCCGATCGCTTTCGCTTCTTTTCTGCCCTTTTCGCAGCCTGTGTTTCCTATTTGTCCCGAAGTCTGGCTGGGTGCTCATTGTGGGTTTCCTGTCGGTTTTGAAAAAAGGGAATTGGCTTGTGGAAGAGTAGTGCGCAGAAGGTGTGCATTGTGAAATGGGTGAGAGTTGATAAGAGTTACTCCGGCAACAGATTTGGATTTGGATTTGATGGCGGATTTGGATTTGATGCAGTTACGTGACCATTATGTTATGGCCTGAATTTCGCATTTTTCAATTTCTGGCCTGCCCTATTGCCCCCGGAATTCTCCGGGATGCACACCTTTACTAGTATTCTACTCCGAACTAAAATAACTAAGAGATACAGAATGAGGAAAGTATCAAGAAAGACTTGCCTGTCCATCAAAGTCATTGATGTTGAGCAAGTTGTGGATGTTCTGGCCTTGTAGCTTGCCCAAATGTGCTGCAAAATATATATGTTCCTGTAGTATTATATATAATTCTCTCTGGATACTCAGATTCCTTTTCCTGGACCTGGTCGTGGCCTGTCACATGGGTCACAAAGCTCATTTCCTCCAAACACAACTCCCGCGGGCCTGCAAGAAGGTCTGAAGATGCTGATAAGACTAAATATCATTCTGCAGGCCTCTCAATGTTTTCTGGGAGTACCCGGTGACCAGAGAGGTTAATACATGGTCAAATCCCTGGCTATCACTGACTTTGATGGACCGGGAAGTCTTTCTTGATGCTTTCCTCATTCTGTATCTCTTAGTTATTTTAGTTCGGAGTAGAATATTAGTCGGGGTGTGCATCCCGGAGAATTCCGGGGGCACAGGGGCACGCCAGAAAGAGAAAAATGCGAAATACAGGCCATAACATAATGATCACGTAACTGCATCAAATCCAAATCCGCCATCAAATCCAAATCCAAATCTGTTGCCGGAGTAACTCTAAAAAATCGAGCGAGTGGATTGTGAACAACGAAGTACTTGCATTCGCAAGCATACCCCACTGGTATCACATCCAGCCGATTCACAATCATGCTGCACATTGAGTTCAAATTTGAGAGACAATGTTTACTTTACCAGATACTTCATCGCGGGAAGATAGGACTTGAAATTGCTCCAGGATAACCGAAAAGTATTTTCACGTTCCGTCCAGATATTGTTGAGTCCTATGTATTCCTATTTCCTTCTCTTTATAAGATTATGCATGTCTGAAGCTTTTGACGCTCAAAGCTCATCAGCCGAGTTTTCCATTTTTGTTGGAACTGACTGCAGCTTAACAGCTTTATTTTCAGCCGTAACAGCTTTATTTACAGGTATCAACAGCTCTCGTGCCTCATTGAGCATTCAAGCAAAGTAGTGGGGCGCGGAGCGCCCCGCCGCACTCTTGTAGCGGTTAAAATAATAATGTCAGGGTATACTGGCTCGGGTGACTCCTCAAGTGATTTCACTGACCAGATATTCACCTTTCATAAATCGTGTGTCAATTTTCAATAGTCCATTGGATGAGCTCCTTTTCACTATCTTCCGCGGTGCGATCCGGTTCGTCTTCCCTCATTTGTTTGAACCGAGAGATTAATTCGTCAATATAAAACTGAGTGTACGCGCCCTTGACTCAGCCTTGACTCCCGTTGCTGTCTGCCAATCCTTGACAGGTTTGATCATGCCCAAGGACGCAAGTTTGACTCGTTTCTCAAGCTCCTGAAGGATTTGTTCCTTGGTATGAGGTACTCCGACCTACTCCGACTTTAGGAACGTGGAGCCCCTATCCGAAATCTGAAGTTACTTTAAGGAGAGAGGGGTGGTTTCCCGGAAAGTTAAAGCAATGTTCCGGGATGGTGGATCGATCGCAGAGGAGCCCCTAATTGTGAGTTGACATTGGCGCATTGAATCACGCGAAGTAATCCGTGGCGCACTTGCGTACTAAAGTGCGTCCTTCAAATAATCAAAAGGCAACGATCTTGGTCTGGACTTGGGCTATATTGACTTCAGAAACCGGACAGCATGGGGTAGGATTCCCTGCTCAATGGACGCAACAGCGGGCAGAACAAGTAGCATTAAGATTTGCAGTTTCACAGTGGCAATAAATGGGCGCGGGGTGTTGGGTGCTCGTAGGAGTAGCGGGACGGTGTTTGTTTTGCTTTTCACAAAAGAGAATCAGAATCAAAGCTCGGGGTTGGAGCGGCATGAATTGAGGTGTATATCAAGTCTATTCCAATTTTCGAAGAACGTTGCCGGCGCGGGACGGGCTGACTGTGCTTGAACGAGTTGAGCAATAATTGATGTAAGCAGAAGTGCTGAGGGATGAAGAAAAATTCAAGTGTCTCAGTCGGCGTATCGGATGACTAAAGACCATAATTACATACCATGTGGGTTAGAGCCCTAGCTTTGCGTCGCAGACAGAGGGCCTGTGAAGAAGGTGAGGTGGAGGATGGAAGGCTGATGTCACGCAGTACACAAAGAAGGCACAAGAGTGGTCTGCACCGAATTACCTGGTTGAAGCCAAGTTGGTCGGAACGAAAATGAGAACCTTGACTCTGTGAATATCATAAGTCTCAAATCTGCCTCGGAGTTTGGTGTTGGCAAGGGCGTTGGAGGTCGTGATGGGAGTGCATTGCAGTCGACGCAAGATAGGGTCCGGGGAGCGGTTGAGTAATGTCAAATATAAGTTAGTAATATTAGTGCTGGCAAGGTTCGGTTCAGTTCGAGTTCAGGGTACATTTCCCTGAACGCCGAACTCGAACGCGGCATCCGGTTCAGCCACTGGCCGAACCCCGAACCTGAACCTGCATTCAGGTTCGGTTTGGTTCAGGTTCAAACCGTTTTCTGAACCGGACCTTGCCAGCACTAGTTAGTATACTAAGAAGTGCGAAACAATCAGTCATCAGCGGAAAGAACAAGGAATCAAGAGACACCTTTGCGAAAAAAGCCGGTCATTTCAGCACATGAAGGGAAGGGTTCTTCACGCCGCATGTAAGCGTAGATGAACGGAACGAGGGCAAGCTGACTAGGAACTTTAAAATAAAGGAATCCATTTGGATTAAATAGATAGGCCGGTCCACGGACTGGGGAGGGTTGATAATGGAACACGCCGGTACCTCTCTCTCTATCTACAACCTTCCATGGGAGAAGCTCCTGCTCTCGCGGCAGGACAAGTACGTCATACTAACTATTATTTCCGTCCCTACGTCTCTTGATCACATCCCTCGCAGACTCAATCTCTACGACGCTTTCCGGCAATTGCATGCTGCTGGCGTCGTCCACGGCGATGTGGCGGCGCGCAATATCCTTCGCCGTCCAAGCGGCGCGTTTTGCTTGGTGGACTTTGACAGGTCCACGATTGGTCGCCTCTGCCCGGGCTCCTCCTGCGAAGAATTGGCACAGCTGAAGCGTGATTTGGGGTTGGAAGTTATCGGAGTTTGCATATAGATATCTTTCCTCGCATATGTTACGAATATAAGCTGTTAGTTTCTCCTAGCCCGATAGATTGATCGCCTCTACTTCGACAGGCGACCGAGTATGACCACATCTGCTCAATCTGCAGTGTAATCTAATTCTTTTCGTAGGGTCCCCCGCAACTCAAGCCCGGGATCTACCACGATCTCCACCGCACGACTCTCAATATCGCACCCTGCTCGACGGCTTAGGATGCCTTCGAAAACCACGACTTCTTTGCGGTTTTCCAAACTGATACTCTCTCTCCGAGCTCGGAGTCTACTCGCACCGCGTCATGAATATCCGCGGGACCATCCCCCCTATCGCGTTTATGGCTGGAGCGCCTAAACTGAACTGATCATCCTGTTTGAGGCCGGTAAGGAGTATTATGAAATTGACCATGTCCCCTGACGATTTTTATTGACCTTAATGGAGTTTCGGGTTTTGTAGGTCTACATGGCCACCCGTGACGCTACGAAGGCCAAGGTCGCGATCAAGAAGATGGAGGCAGAGGGCCTCGGCGAGGGCTCTGTACACTTCCTCGAACCCGACCTCGCAGACCCCCGGCAGGTTTCGAAGGCGACCAAGCAATTCGCGGAGAGCGAGGAGCGTCTGGATATCCTGAGTTCGTTTCCCGACCCATTCATTTGAGAATTCTTGCTTACCGGTGATGGTTAAACAGTCAACAACGCAGCACTGTGAGTTCGTTTTTCCTAAAGGGACGCGGAGGTTAACAATAGATTTTAGTGGACTGGGAGTAAGTAAGGTTCTTGCCGCGATATATTGAACTTCACTTACGCGACATCCATTCAGCCACGTCAGCCCCTTCATCCTTACGGACACCGTGCTGCCGCTCATGAAGCGCACTGCGGTGGAGGTCAACTCGGACGTTCGCATCGTCAACGTGCGCCTCACATAAGAATTCCCGCGCCACATACTGATCCGCCGCATATAGCTGTCTTCGTCCATGCACGCGCAGGTTAAGCCGACAACATTTGCCGGGAAGGAGACCCTTGCCAAGGACTATGGCCCCTCCGCCATCAAAGCAATGGACACGTACTCCTACACCAAGCTCGCGAGCGTTCTCCACGCCAAGGCCCTGCAAAGCGTCTTGACACGGAGAAGTCGCCCGTCACCTGCATCTCCATCCACCCCGGCGTCGTCCAGACACAAACCTCCGCTGGCGTCATGGGATCCGTGCCGTTCCTCAAGCGCGTCGTTGTGCCCCTCGTCTTCGGCACCTGGGATGCAGGAGGGAAGGCCGTCGCGTTCGCTGCTGCGGCCAACGATGTGGCCGCCCGCCGTTCAAGATATAAGGGGGCGTATTTGTCTGTCAGTGCGATTACGGAGCCGTCCAAGCAGGCCCAGGACCCGAAGCTGCAGGAGGAGCTGTGGGAGACGACGGAGAAGGCCGTCCAGGAGATGCAACTATAATGTTCGGGACATAAAGGTTGTACGTGTAACGCCGGGTAGTACACCATAATATGCCCGGTGTTTTGTCTCCCTTCCCGAGAGCCTGGCATGATAAGGACGAGAAAACTTGCGCGGCAAGCAATGGTAACAAGGAACTTACGAGCATTCTTCAGGAGGGGAACACGGTTCATTCAGCCGCCCCACTTGCCCAACGGTGCCCACCGACGTACCATTGGGCCCAGTTTTTTGTTCCTCCCCTCCCTTGATGAATGAAAAGGCAGAGCTGTGGTAAAGATTTCATGCATCGCGGCGGTCAACAATGGTAATAAGGGCTGACGAGTATTAGTGTTGCGGGAAGGCGATATACTGCATTCCGCCCACCAATGATCCCCGGCGGCGTTCAGAATTCTGCCTCTCGAAGTTGGAGACGTAATCGCGGGCCCGCGAATACGCTGTAAAAGTTAGAGCACTTAAACGTACAGTTCAGTTTTACAAACTGAATTTTTCATAGTTGACTGGGACGCCGAAGTACGAAGTCGAGCTACGGGGTTTCGTTCCGAGCGAGATTCGGTGGCAGCACTGTAGGTTGGCGATAAATTATAAGAACGAAAACATACGAACGGAACATTTTCGGTGGGGTATCGGTGGGGAGGTCCGGGATTGAACCATACGAACGAAGACACAAACGGAGTATTTTGAAGGTGGTCCCGGTGGGGCGGTTCAGGGTGGGGCGGTTCAGGGTGGGCTTGGACGATGGTGCGATTTCTTCGCGAATGTTGGACAGACGGCTACACGCAATGTGGGAATGGAAGAGCTTTTAATAAGTTCGTGCACCTCTGACTCTGAAAGGACGCGTACCATACAAGTCTACCGGGAACAAGGGCGTCGTAAGAAAATAATCCGGATTGGGGTCAGCCAAACGCCAATTCGCCAATCCAGGGGAAGAAGCATTTATTCAGACGACAAAGAACAAAGTTCAGGTTGCCGTATTCCAGCGGAATAGGCTATCGTTAAATCCACTGCGATGAGTAGGTTGATTTTCGACGCGCACCAGTTATTTGTAAGGAAGGAGACACCGAGTACTAAGCCTTGCGACACTTGTGAGTCTGCTTGTGCTCCATCCATCCCTCGCGGAAGCACCGCGTCCCACAGAAAAACACCTTCCCGTTACAGCTGCCTGAACCAAACCATCAGCTTTCGCCCACCTCTAAAAAAGAAAAAAAAGAAGCATACCACCCCACCTCTTCCACGGCCCCGCCCCGCACACGAACACCCCTGCCACGACCCCGCCTTCGCCACCCTCGCCTCCTCCACATCCGCGGCGTCCTCAAAATACCCGCCCGGAAAATCCACACGCAGTGGTTCATCGATCATCGTGAGTATTTCTCGAATGGAGAGGTGAGTGCGGATAGAAAAGAATTTGGGAGAACGTACACGAATCTCTCGCGTCAGCGCCAAGTTGGGTTATCCTCCTGGGCGACTGGGGAATTAGAATCGGTGCGCGCGCTGGGAGAAGTGTCCACGATACACGTCCTGGACCTAGAATGACGACAAGGGAAGCTGGAGTCTGCAGTGCCTCGTCTTCCGGATGATTGGAGGAAAAAGTGGGAAGGTACAAACGCCGGCTAAAGCACGCGACGCCGCGCGAGTGAAGAATCAAGTATGCGCGGGACAGCGACGCAGCTCGACATATAGAAAGCAAAATCATGCCGCCGAAACGCCAGATGGAAAAGTTACGCACACGAAACAGCTTGTCCAAGCTCTACTTCTTTCCTCAGCCCAACGAAGGCCAGATTGTTGGCGTTGTTGACGCGGTTGTCCGGAGGTCGCCGGGCCTAAGGTTGAGCTGCAAATACGAATGGCGTGAGGGCGTGGTCACAAGAAATGGACGGGCGACGTACAGAAACTGAGTAACGCCGAATGAGGCCCTACGGGTGAAGTGCGCGAGAGCAGAGGAGTAACGTGTGAGGTTATGCGAACACGCGATGCTGTGTATGTCGAGACGAGCAGGCGATGAACGCGTCGAATGACGCGCCACGGACCGTGCCCGACTGCAGTAACAGCAGCACGCGGGGGAAGGAAGGAAGTGATCGCGCGGGGACGATAGGAATTCCTCGCGTATTGTCGCGCGCGCGGGCGACGCAGGATCGGATGTTGAGGGAGAAGAGAAGGGCGGGGAATAAGGGGAGAGGAGAGTTTTGGAACTAGGAGGGAAGACGGCGCGGAGGGAGTTAGACAACGCACCGGATAACCAAAGCCATCAGTGAGATTGCCCTCCTATCCCAGCAGCCCCTCTGTGGGTCGACGCAGCGCTCGCTGGGAGCATAGTGGGCAGAGCGAGAGGGTGGTCCAGCGTGCGCAAGATTTGTGGCCGGGATGCGGTGGCAAGCAGGTTGCTGGGCAGAGACTGCAGTGGGCGCGCTGGGGCAGGTGACGGCGATGTGGCAAATGGGATGTCGGGATGGAGACTAGCACGCTGACAGTGGGAGGGGAAAAGTGCAAGGACGATAGGCAGCGATTGGGAGGGAATAGAACGGGGGGAGCACCACACGCGTCCGCGCAGACGGTGGCACGAAAGAAGGAGGACGGACCGCTTGATCCGTCGACGGAACAATGATCCGAAAGCCTTCTTTTTCCTCCTCCCACGACGCATCTCAAGCAGCCCACCGTCTCAACTTGGTCTCAGCTCAGCTATCGGGCTCTGTACGCCTGGAATCTAGGCAAGGTCTAGGGCGCTCGGATTCAAATTATGGGATAATCATACGCGGTTTGAAACCTGCCTGTCCTCTGAGTCGACGCGTCATAGCCCGTTCACCACCCAGTGCTTGCGTTCTTCACAACATCTTTAAGTCGCACCTCGAGATCCCGGCTCCAATTTGCCCCATTTCAAGGCCTCGCTCCGTTGATAGGACACGCGAAACCCAATCGACGCAGAGCACCGGCCGAACTCATCAAGTCTCTGGGCGCGCTGAAGCACTGAAGACCGTGTTGTACTGCGTATGTTCTTTTCGTTTAATTTGACAAGCTATCGTCAGACGTTGACAGTTCTTACCCCAGTTCTTAATTTGTGAGCGGCGTGGGGGGATCTGTGCGCGATGTATTACATCCACACCGCCTCGATATCTACTTCGCCATAAATCGATGGATAGATTACATATGGAACGTTCGGGAGGGAAGACGAGATTTAGCGTCGGTGAGTCGCGTTTCTCCACGTTTTCTTCTCCTCGTTACACCGCCCTGCGGCAGCGCGGGGGCCATCTCCCCACCTTGTTCCATCCTTATCTCTTCGTCCTTCTTTATGCTTTCGGTTTACACGAAGCTAATCATACCGAACAGAGATATACATCCATATTTATTTACTCCTGGCAACCTATTCTCCGGCGATCCTATGCCACGAATACGTATACCCGACCCCTTCCTCAACATCCCAGATCTGAAGTGCCGGTAAATGGTTGCCATCTCGTCAGTTCATATCCGCCAGACGCATCACTTTTGTTCGCGCCGCGGTCGCGGGTCCTTGTTTCCGTGACTTCCTTCCCGCCGATCACGATAATGCTTTGCCTTTGCGGCTCGAGGCTTGCTGCTTTCTTGACCATCGCTCGTTCTTACTTGTGCGAGTCCCCCGTTGACTCTTCAGCAACACGGAGTTTCCACAAAGCCTCGGTATCTATTTGACGGCGTACGAATCTTCCACGTTCGTGCGCCATTGCGCACGGCCAGTCCATTCTACCTGGGCTTCCTCCCAGTCAACTTCCTAGCTACATTTCAAAATGTTGCGCGGGTCAAGGCAGAAAGTATGCGACACTGCTCTTCGACTAGTCCGCGCCGTTTTGGGATTTCCGCCCGACCACGGGGTTTTCTTTATGTTACGCCGATCTATCGAAGAGTGTAATATACCGGTCCTCTCCCTTTGCCTTCTACTCGTACTGACGAATTACTCTCCCTAGCCAGAAACGCTGGTGTACGGAACACGTACTGGAACCGACGAATTGGCGGATGGCGTATTTCGGTAGTCTTTTATAAACAGACGCTACAAAACAAACTCGCACTCAGTATTTCGGCGAGACATGGTTCGATCCCCGGGGTCTTTTTACTGGGCGATGCCACTGACCTCCTGAATACTGGGACACTGCCAGGGAGATACAAAACCCAACATCCATTGAACTACCACGGTTGGCTCACGGTGGACTGGACTTCCTGCTTTTGCATGGATGGAATAATGATATTAAATTACATTCATCCTGGGCTCCCGCGCACGCTCCCGATAGATGCATATGAATGCGGGTCCATAACAATGAGAATCTCAGCTGGTCCGGGTCATAATAACGCTGCATTCTAAATGTCAGGTCTCGAGCGGAAATTATAATACTTCTAATTCCTCCCAAGATGGTTTTCACGTTTAACTTGGGAATAGGCCACCGTATCGGCAACAGAGTACGAGGATATCCAGAAGTGGAAAATTCCAACAGAGCACGAACCAAATTTCCAACCTTGCATTCTAAATGCCAGGCCTCGAGCGGAAATTATAACACTTACAATCCCTCCGAAGATGGTTCAACGTTTAACTTGGGAATGGGCCACCGTATCGGCAAAAGAGTTGAATATGATGTAAGGACATCCGGAAGTCGAAAATTCTTGAACTAAATTTCAAGTTCTCGGCTCCGTGATCCGTGGTTCAAAGTTCGAGTTCGAACTCTGCATTGACCGTGGCGAGTACTTACATCGTCTAGTTTCAATCATACTGTAACAGATTTACATTTACATTGCTTTGATGTGCCCTTTTCACCTCACGCAGTACACTCCGGCAGCCCCTCATAATCAAAGAAATTATGACACACCGTATCCCCCGTCTTCTTCACCCCGCCCACCGGCGTCAAGTCAATATCACTAAAGGTCCATCCCTCGCACGGTGCGGCGGTACTGCACTCAAAGTCGATCACCTGCCCTTTCGCGGAGGTGCCGGTGACGTTGTAAAAGTGGACGGAGTCCCAGACGAAGGGGGAGGTGTTCGCATAGGTAGCGTTGAGTTGGGAGTAGGTGAGTCTGCAGGGTGTCGCATATAAGTAGGCGTAGTAGGTGGTAGGAACGGGAAAGCCATCCTCGGATGTTAGTAGGAGCGGCACCGTCGCATCGATGATGTGCAGGTTCTTGATCGTCACGTTCTTGCAGTATCCGCTCCCGCCGCCGCCGCCGTTCGGTGGGATGCCCACGTTGACGCCGATCCTGATATCGCCGTCATGTTCAATTCGTACAGCGGGCATAGACTAATGTGAGTGAAGCTTACCAGGACTTGAAGTACGCGCCGCCGTCGAGCTGCGCGGTCGGGTGGTTCTTCACCTGCGGGTTCATTAGCCCAGTAGTGGTAAGAGGAGGGCAAGGGCGAACGTACCACGACGTCCTCGACATGTATATCTTGCAGGATGTCAAACTCAACACCCCATTGGCCTCGTTACTCAAAAAATAAACAAATGCCGCAACACCACTGACCGAACTCGGATACTGCCCAATACTCCCAAAGGTCATCCCATTCACCGCCGTGCAACTCACGTTCCTTACAGTAATCTGCGTGGAATTGGGCTTGAACGCGATGCAGTCGTCGCCGCCCTGGTAGACCCAATTTTGGTACGTGATGCGGGCGGACTCGTAGGTGTCGGAACCGTCGGTGTTTTGCACCCAGTTCTGGCCGTTGGCCTAAACACAAGAAAAATATAAGTGAAAGACGTTGAAGAAGGAAGGGAGAAAAGTATGGATGGGAAGGGACGCACGGCGGGGTCAAGGTTGGTTGCATTGACGTAAAAGTCGGTGAGGAGGATGTCGGTGGAGTTCCATACCAGCGAGGACCTGCCGTGGGTGGTGTTACCATTGAGACGAAAGTGCAACCGAAAGATGAACAAGCGTACCAGAACTGCGGCTGGATGATTCTAAAGTTCTTGACAACGGCACGCGTGGCGTTCGTTATGGACACTGACATGGGACTGGGGGGAAAATGAATACCGGGGTCAGGACTTGACGGGAGGAGGATATGTACCGTCCGTAGAGGTTGCCGGCACCACGCGCCCATGAGTACCACACCTGTCCGTTCCCGAACACGCCCCCCGTGCCGTGTCCATCGACGATAAAGTCGCGGCCCGTGATGTGCCTATACACATCGCAAATTGGCTTCCATTCACAAGACTCACAGAAGAATCACGCACCACGCGATGCTCTAGTTCTGAAACGGGAACCGATACGAATTTGCGATCCAATAGTAGATGTCGGGCGTGAAGCTGAGGTAGCCGTGCAGATCGAACTGGCCGCCCTCGAGATGCGTGGTCATGGGCCGGGAGATTGTGTAGTTTGCCGAGGGGAGGACAATGTTGCCGCCCTCGCCGCACTTTGCGAACGCAGCGAGGATGGCGGGGGCGTCATCGATGCCGTTGCCCGCTGCGTGGACCGTACAAGTGTTCTTGTGCGGCGCGTTCTGCGCGGTTGCACTGAGGGCGGCTAGTAGGATGACAGAACGAACTTGCATCTTGAGGTGGAATCTCTTTTTGGTGCAAGTTGAACCTGGACTTTATATGCGCGTCTAGGTCATCGGACCGGACAGGTGATGTGGAGAGACTCATGACGCGGGGTATCATGTGGCGGGGGCGGGGCATCAGAGATGCTTGGTGGCCCCAACAGTGCCCCGACGAGGCCCGACGACGGGAGAAAAGTGAGCCGCAGGTTGAGGTTGGTTGGAGGTCCCGTCGTTTTCGAGTGTTCAAGGGACTCGGGAGTCCCGACTCGAACTCCCCAGTCCCAGTGCAGGCCTCATCCCGTGTTGTCGTGGGGGTGCAGTCAACTTGAGAAGCAGAACGTCCAAGACGGTGATGAACGTGAATAGGCATCGGCGAAGTTGTGGCGCAAAGGCGGTCCCGTTGAATTTCAATTTTGATGGCGCGCGGTTGTAATTGATCGGGAATCGGAACGATGTGCCGAGGGCGTGCCAGGGAACTCGAAATAGGAAAATAAAATAAAAGCTAGAAGGTTACGGCGAGGCTAGTGATGATGGCCAAGGCGGATTTCCCATCGTTGTTGAGCACGTACCAGTACTAAAATATCGAAACCTTTTTTTTTTTGGCCAATAGCTCAGAGCTAGAAGAGCAACATCTGGAAACGCCTTTGGCTCACATAGAGCACGGGCCGCGACCGTAGATCACCCATCACTCGGTAGCACCGGGTAGAGCCGACATCAGTAAAACAACACGTTCGTCTTTGGCGTCTTTGGCGTCTTGGCCAAGACGCCAAAGACGCGTAAGACACATTTTTTCCCAAGATGTGCGTCTTTGAGCAACCAGGTTCATTTTGCTTAGATAAGACGATTCGTCTTGGGAAAGACGTCAAAGACATACATCATCTTTACTAAAGCTTCTTCTCAAGACACTTCAAGTTCCACCAGGACAGTCAAAGATATCACTCAAGACGAGATCAATGGGAAATAACAATATATTACAGGGACAGATACAATGGATACTACGTCGTATGGATACTACGTTGTAACGACAACTACGTACAGAAACACCGATCACCTGGCTCGGATCCCTGCTCTCACCTTCGAGATTTGGGGAGGGAATCCAGGAGGACATGCGACGGGGCAAAAATAAAATGGGCAGAGGAAGAAATTCAGAAGTTAAGACACTTGAGAAACAGTTTGCCCATTGACCACTTGCTGAACGTTATTGAAGGTCTTGGAGTCTTGGACACACTTGCGACTTGACGCGGAAACTGCTCCCGGTGACGCGGTGGGCGCGGATGGCAGATATCTTGAGGACTCTTGAGCTTGAGCACTTGACAAGATCTTGAGACATTGCATGGTGGAGGAAGACTGGACACGAGATGCAAGGACTGGGAGCCATTGGAGAGCGGGGGGGACTTGAAGCTTGAGAGATCGTCACATCTTGGGGAAGCTATGAAATTGCAGGGCAAGGAATAAGTGCTTGAAGCTTGAAGAGAGACGGTGGGACGTTGTATCTTGGGGAGGAAAGTGGTGAACTTGCAGAGATAACGGACGGGACGAGTTGGTGGGAGAAGGCAACGAACGAAATGATCCCATCTTTGTGCCATCTTTCAACGTGTACTTAGTGTGATGCGCACGGACCTGCACGGGCGATCATCGCCGATGCCATAATTCCATCATGATCTTGCGGAGGCCGAACGACTTGAGTCAATTTCAGGCTGTCAGCTTTCACCAGCTTCCATTCGACATCGGATTTCTCAAGGACATCAGTAAAACTACACGATTGGCTTTGGCGGCTTTGGTCTTTGGAGCTTGTCTTTTGGCAACTTGAGCTTTGGGACGGCATCTTTCATCTTTGCAAGTGCATCTTTCGCAAGCTTGGTCTTCTGATGGTGGTCCCTAATCTTTGACTTATGTCTTCGCAATTCCATCAAAATTACTCGTGTACCAAAGACGCCAAGACGCGAAAGACTTTAAAGACAGAAATGATATATTTAAAAGACAATTTCATGGGAATGGTGATCTGCGTACTTGTTAATGTAATAGGCTTTAAAGCTATCAAGGGACGAAGAGTACTTGAAGTTGTGGGGTAAGAAATCTTCCCCGAAAATAGGGATTAAATGTGCTCCTCGAAGAATAGCGTCGATATGGATAATATCCACAACTCGCCGTCCACGGCGATCGACATCAGGCTCTACCATCCACATCCCAACGTCAGGGCAGGGCTCGTTCCCGATAGAGGAGAACCATGTGACCAGAGCACATGGATACTCAAACCTCTTGTATTTGAAAGACATGAAGAGCAGCACTCGCGCCGCGAGCAACCCACGAAAACCGGGCTGCGTGGTGTCCTGCTCCACATAAACACAGTCGTAGCGGGCCGGCCCACCCCGCCACGATCGTACAGCGCGGATGCGCTCGCGAAGTAGTCCACCGATACCGGACTGGTCGCTTGGGGCATAGAAGGTGGCCACCGCCGATGGAAAAACACTGACACTAGCGGGAGGGTCGGGACAATCGTCCAGGGGCACTTCTGTGAGGGGTATATCGAGGTCGGGGTGGTCCTGCACGTATAGAAAGCGTCGAAGGAGGGTAGGGAGCTCCGGCAAACGAAGGCGAACAGCGAGGGCTTGCGGATCGCGAGGGTAACCACGCACTGACGTACTTCAGCTTTAGGTAATGCGTCAAAAAGAAATGCTTACCTGGGGTTTTGGCCAGTTTTACTTCCCCCAGAATGTCGCGCTCTTCCGCCGAGGGAAGGTCATCATCTTCCTCCTCGAGTACCGGTGGCAGCAACCCCATGGGACCCGCGGTGCGGGCGTCAGGTCCAGACAGCATTCCACGCTCGGTGAAGTCCACGCGCGCGGCGGCGAGCTTATCGAGGCGCTCGTTGATGGTCAGCATTTGGGCCAGTGCTTGGTATCGACTGGAACGCCGCCACGGTTCTTTAACGGCCTTGATGTGCTTCGACTCCGTAATGGAGGAGCAGAGTCCGTTCGGAGCACCGAACTCTTGAATCAGGTACCGGTAATGTGTCAACGAGTGCTGCCGTGGGAGGCAGAATCCGTTGGGACAAACACCGCTGTCTTCGAAGACCTTGCGCTCGATGTGGTAGCGTGCGAGGGCTTCGTCAATAGCCGTGAGAGTAATCTCCCCAATGACGTTGCGTCGGACAAGGTAGCAGAAGTCCAGAAATGCGCTGAACGCACGCAACATCTGCGGGGGAACATGCCCGTCGATTGCAGGAAGGTAAACCTATCAGAAGTGAGTCTGGGGTGCGAAAAATATTGAGGGATCAGGCGGACCTTCATGAGAGCCTTCGAGTCATCGCCCGTCCACTGCTTAAAGCCTCGACCTTCAGGGAAACGACGTAGGCCTGGAAACGCAGGAACTGCAGCTATGCTGAACAACAAATCTCAGCTTTCGACGAGGATGAATTGATTGATTATTTTTCGTACCGTCAGCCATAATCTTCTTTGCCTTCGCTTTAGAGTGAATGGTTTCGAGATACTCGCCGACCCAGCCGACGAGATGGTCCTTGAATGTGCCTTTGATGACCTGGTGGAGAAGATCGGGCGAGAGAAGCTCATAAATATCCGCCCGCGGAAATGTCCAAGTAAAAGGCTGCATAATGGTCAGTAAATGCGTCGAGACGGAGGACATCCAACGAACCAGGACATCAGGTATAACACCGTAATCGTCCCACAGGGCCTTGTGGTCGAAGGCCTCGAAAAGCCGGGCCGTGTGCGCCTGACTTCGACGTCCACGCTCACCATCGAGATTTTTATTGGATGCGGTGCAGCTGAAGTAAATAAGGAATTTATTGGTAAGAGTTGGATGTAAACGCACCGAGCACACCATCCCTGCACGGTACAAGCGAGAAGAACCTGCTCCGGGTAATCGGCAATATACGGGCCAAGGCCGTAGATTACACGACGGTAGTGGCCGTCAGCGAAGAGCGTGACCTCCGGCACCGTCATCCCGGGCCTGAGGCTCTCGAGGATGTGGCGCAGCGACCCGTGAAACAGGTTGCGTCGAAAGGTGCGAAATTCCGCACTATCTTGATTTTCCCGATCGGCTAGAAAGTACAGGATAAATCAGCGCCGTGGTGAAGGAAGCAAGGAAAAGGAATACTCTTAGGAATCGCTAAAAATCCAATAAGAGTCACGGCATTGCGGTGTGCGCGGCGGACGTTATTGTAGACAAGCCCATTCGACATGTAGAGCGGGTAGTAATCGTTCTGCCCGGTGGCGACGGAGACGGTGGTCTTGTCGCTCCCTAGGATAATCGGAACGAACGTTGAACCGTGGGTCGCTGGGTCCTCCACAATAGCATCCTGGTCAAAATTTCAGTCAGAAAATTGACACCGACAGATTGAACGAAACTCACCGCCTGACGCCATGCCCAGTTCCCAGACATGAAGTCCTGATACTCGCGACTGTCATCCTCGGCGAATACCCGCTTTGGCGCAAAATCCATCTCGGATTTGAAATCCGGGTTTGCAAGCTGCTGTTGCAAGACTTTGCGCGGGTCCCGAAAGTGAACGGTGTACGCTTTGGTTTTCCACGGAGTCGTGTCGCCAGGAGGGATTGGTTGATCATAGGTGACTTCAAACGACTCCCAAGGGACGTGACCAATATCTGTGGCGTCGATGGTGTTATAGAGGTCTTCATGGTCGGCGAATGGAGGATCTGCAGCGGACTTGGGCCGGGCAGCCCAATTCTGCATGAGCTCGTCGATCGCGCCGGCGGACATTTGAATTTTACGGTATAAAAGATCAGCAAGGTGAAAATCGAGCTGATGCTTGAAGGGCGAGTAGTCGTCGGGCGGCGGGTGGACTTTCATGGGTGGGGGAGCACCTGGGGGAAGGAAGTTGCCCGCCTGGTCGCACGGCCGTCCTGCGATTATTTTGCCGTTAAAGTCGAGAAGGATCTGCCGTAGATGTACATACCATTCAATACTTTGTGATATTCGGTCTTGCGCTGCGGTCGCAATGGTGGGGGGGGCAGTTGCCAATCGTCACCACCCCCTGCATCCCCCCCGCCCGCCACAGGAGATGCACGATCGCCTGGTGGGGACCCGGGAGCATCGGGAGATGGGGCGCGCCCATGAGCTTCTTCGTGAAATCGAGTATGAGTGTTGCGATGTTGAGTGAGACCAGACTGGTTCTTGAAAAAACGATGACAGCCAAGGAATGTGCAAGGTATGTTGCGGGGTCGGAAGGTTTTCGTGTGCTGCATATCTGTGGCGGGGAAATCGTGGATCGGGCGGGACTTGTCAGAATTTTCTGCCGTGAGTTTTGCGTAAGTTACGGCCGGAAATTCAGAAAATCATGACAACTTCATGACTCAAGCCTTACTCATGCGCGCTCGGAACACCGTGGGTCGGCCTTGAAACACCAAGTTGGTGTGTCACCCTCCTTGATTTTTTTATTGGCGACGACTCTCGCTTTCTCCTCTTGACCACCACAGCTATGGAGATGCCCGCCCCAAAACGCAAGAGAAATGAGCCTGACGCCCCTGGCCTCACCACTCGGACGAAAAATCGACTGGCCGAGCCCGGAAAAGTAGATGCAAAGGCATCCCGACGCACCGCCGTCGAGATGGAGAAGGCCCGAGCAGACGCAGAGGCTCAACAGCAAGCGGAAACGAGCAAGAGGATCGACGCCATTGCCCGTGTCGCCGAGATGGAGGACGCTCAGCGTGCTGAGGACAAGATTTACGACGAAACCGCCAACCACCCAGTAGATCCTCCCAGCCCTGTTCCAGCGCGCAGGCCCTCGACGCCGGAAGACAACAAAATGGGTGAGAGTTCCTTCATTTTCATTCGTCCACGCAGCAGACATTGACTCTTGAATACACTTTGCAGCCGTCGATACCGAAAATTTTGACGACGACGAGAGTGATGGATTCGTCCCCAACGACGGCGAGGAGGAGGAGGAGGAGGAAGAAGAAGAGCCTGAAGAAGAGGAGGGGGAGGGGGAGGAGGAGGAGGAGGAGGAGAGAGTGGTAAAACGCCGGGGGCCAGTGAAGTCCAGGCGAACTGACGTTGCCTCCGCCCGCGGAACTCAAGACTCGGCCGGCACGCCGATCGTTCCTCAGAAGCGCAAAGTTGAGTGAGTTTGCATTGAAGTTCACTCGCATCCCAGTAACGATTCACACTCCAGTGCTCCTAAGCCAAAAGCTGGCCGCAAGAAACTCAAAGTCGTCAAGAAAGGCGGACTAGCAAAACAAAGTAGAGCTTCTTCTGCGTCGGGTCATTCGAGTCTGGTAGGAGGTGAGGAAGACGAGTCTATGGTCCATTCCGGCGGCCCAGCATTGGACGACGACGAGCACGAGGGCGTTGAGCGTCCAGTGCCGGCAGGAAAGAAGAGGGGTCTGCCAAAAGCAGTAAGTCCGCACTTCCCCTTTGAGACGTTTGCGTACCCACACTTCTCTTCTTCCCTGTCCATCGTCAAAATCGCCCCCGTCCCATCCAAACCCCTCACCAAGAAAGAGCAACGCGGGAATGCCAAGAAATGGAACCTGAGCCACCTCCCGCCGGGCACTAGCGACAGATTCACCAACGTCGTGGTCCCCCTCGCGCGCGAGCTGTGCGGTACCCTCCAGCCTTGGGCTCCGCTGACGTTGCTGCAGATGCAGGGCGTCGTTAACAGGGCATTCAAGCAGGATATACTACTGCCCAACGGAAAACGCAGCCCGGTTATCTACGTTGTGGAGCCCTCGAACGCGTGGTATGGCTTGGTGCGTATCTCTTTCTCTCCGCCCGTCTGCACCGCTGATAAATGTTAGATAAATTATCGTCTCAACGACTGGCGTGCAGGGTTTGCTGCACAATCCGCCAAGGCCACGACCGACCTCATCAGGCACAGGATCGACGAAGAAGAGATCGAGATCGAGGACGCGCGCGAGAAAGCAGAAGCGATTGCAGCGGGCGCGTCCGAATCCGATTTCCCGCCAGCGGCAGGTAAGATCCCCCTCCCCCTGCAAGTGGTATTCACTAACGATGCTTAGTGCGCGGGTTCTCATTCCGTAGTGTCGCCGGCATATCTGCCTTCGTCCACTGGGCCCGTCAAATCCACGCGAAGAGCCAAACCATGGCGTTCCATTGGTCTACATGGGGAGATGGGGTGGAGAAACAGGTGTGTGCATGTCCTACTCTTATCTGTAGTCCGCGCTGTTTCTGACCGCTGCACCAGGGATTTTTCCTCTCGCATCTTATAGTGTGTACGTACGCTTCCCATCTGAATTTCCTGGACAGCATACCCGACGAATATGCTCGGAGCTCGGATCCGCCGTACGGCGCGGCGCTCATGGCAGCGCAAGCGGTACGTTATTTATTCATTCCTCGTATGCGGTTCTAACCTTTATCAGGTCGACCGTAACCTTTTATATTGGCAGACGGGCGTGTACACAGTCCCGAAGGGGCAGGCCGGCCAGTTCTCCTTCGATAATTGGGGTGATCTCAAGGTACGCACCCCGACCGGGGGCAACAAGCTTACGCGTCGCGCCACCAAGTTTCTGGGGTCGCTCAAGGCGTGGGATCAGAAACATTGGGATGAGTTTCGCGAAGCGGCCGAGGAGTGGCAGGATAAGAAGGTTCGGCGGGCAACGTCGTCAAGCCAGGCCTCGTCGGAGGCGGGGGACTTGACGGAGGAGGAAGAGGAGGAGCTCATTGTCCTCTCTGATTAGCTTATTTGTCGCTTCCGTCCCGTAAAATGCAATTTATCGCCGCCATGCTCATTATTAGTGCCTTTTTGGGATTCTGAGAGCCAATTAAGTCGCGCTTTGAGTGTGCTTTAGGACTGCTTTGAGCATCTTTACCAAAGTTCGGCCATCTTGACCAAAGTTATCTAACATCCTGTTGAAGACATTGTAGGTCTTACACATCTTTACAAAGACGCGACGTCTTGCAGGGAAAAATGAACCTTCTTGGACAAAGACCTATGTCTTTCGCTAAAATGCGTCTTTCACGTCTTTGGCATCTTTCCAAAGACGCCAAAGACGCCAAAGCCAATCGTGTAGTTTTACTGATGGATTTCTCTGCTCCCACATGAACCACTGGGTGCAGATCCACATGTTGGCCATATGTAAGACTTCAAATAGCACCTCGACCAAACCTCGACGACGTTGAAGCAGTTGACTGAGATCTGAAGAAATTACACGACTACTAAACTGAGACTCCAACAATTTACACTGGAGAATAGAAGCTACTTCAAATTCATTCATTTTTTAAGCAATTGGCCTCGACACCAGGAGACTAACAAAAAAGACTAAGACCCTCCAAGATGTGGTTTCAAGACACAAGACATGTTTTCAAACACATAAGACCCTCAAAGACGCGACTCAAAGACAAAGATTGCTCAAGACGTGCTTCAAAGACAAAAGACCCCAAAGACAAATGTGCTGTTTTACTGATGGACACTTCTCTATAGAGCACCATAGCAAGCCTCGCTCTACATCAAACGCGCCCGCCGCATAGAACTCTTCCATCCACATCGCCCTACAGGAAGCTCTTGTTTCACGGAAACTCGCCAACTCCGGTATTTCCCATGAATTTTCTGGCAATATATAAGAACCGCCAAGACCGTAAACCGTTCTCCGCCCTTTCTTCCCTCCCATCACCTCAAGAGTCTTCAAGTTGTCTCTGATCCGCACGGTCTTCAAGCTAATACCAACCCTCAATTCAGTTCAAGTCTCAAGTCTCAAGTTCCCCATCCTTCAAAACAAGTCAGCGGCGCGCAAACACTTCAAGTTCTTCAAGTTTACTGGTATCAACATTTAAATTCAAGACTGTCTCTCTCTGTCTGTGGAACATCCTCGGAGCGTCGTGTGTATACAAGCCTTCGTCGGGAACCGCTTCATTTATAGATAGACTACTACGAACTTGAAGTTCTCTGTACCTGTTGACCCTCTCATCAAAATGCTATATTTCATTGTATTTTTCGACGCGGATTTCAATCCATTTCAATCACATATAAGAATAAGAGGACAATTGTCACCGCGTACCAACTGTATGCGTGGTGTGATCATAGCCGATGTTATCCCCGAAACGTTCTCTACATAGATCTATGTTGCTCTACGCCGCTCGGAGTCTACGGCTCTATGGATCTACAGATCTACGGCCTCTATGGGCATCTATGATAGAGGGTACATAGCTACCATGGCTACTCACCTGTCATGCCCACTTATAGAAGGTAAGTACCATGAGTATAGGGTACATAAAGACATGCCGGCTGCCATGAATTTGGCGGAGGTACCTCACAATGAAGACCCCACGGGTTTAAGAGGGGACTAAGGGGTATTTTCTTACCCTTTTGGCGAGCTTTAGAGGTAGTGGGTCAGCTCTCGGTAGGGGACACGGCCCCGCGGTTGGTAACGGGGTACGTGAGGGATGTTGGGTGGGTGAAGGGTGCGCGTTCGGTAGAGGGTACGGCCCCGCGAATGGTAATGGGGTACTCGGGGTATGTTGGTGGGTGGTGGGGTGGGTGTTCGGTGGAGGGTACAGCCCCGCGAGTGGTAATGGGGTACTTGAGGTATGTTGGTGGGTGTTCGGTAGAGGGTACGGCCCCGCGGGTGGTAATGGGGGACAGAATATGAGGAGGAGAAAGGAAAATAAAATAAGATGAAACATACCATTATCAGTCGTCCTCACGTTATCCAATAAGACCTCCGTCAATTGACGGAATGATCGTGTGTGTTAGTGTCACCGATACACTACTCTAAGGAAGAAAAAACAAAAAGATAGGGAATAAAGAAGGAAAAGGAAAAGGAAAAAAACAAGGGAGGAAAACATACCTTAGGAACCGGTACTAAAATTGTCGAATAATAATCGAGAGTCCTTATGGACGCTACAGGACTTGAACCGGCGACCTCGCGGGAAGCAGATGGCCTGATCTATCTGCGTGTGCAACCATTACACTAAGTGTACGATACCACACCTCGCACCTCAAGCAACCCATACAACAGAACTGAATATCATGAAGAACATAATCAAGGTGCAAAAATTTTACTGATCCCTGTTTTACATATGATATATTCATACCTACGTCTCCCCGTCCTCCGACACCATGAACACAGTATGGAGGTCCTCAGCCAATTGCTCTCCCTCTGCCCGCTCGCCCACATCGTCATCGATCTCGTGTTCCTCGTCCTCAAGGCGCACGGCGTCCATCCGCCCCACCAATTCCTGCTCAGCGGCCGACTGCGCATCGACAACTCCCTCCATCGGATTGACCGGCGGCGGCGTCGCCTTTTTAGCTCGGACCCCGGGCTGCAGTGTACCTGTAAAAGATGCCCCCGCCTTCCTCGCGAACTCCGTGAGACGTTTAATGTGGATCTCGTTGTACCGCTCTCGCTCCATCCTGTACTTTCGAATGCACCACGAGAGCCCCGGATTCGTATCGAACACCCTCTCCTCCGCCGCGATCAGCTCCAGCTTCTCGTCTCGGAGATAGGTAACGAATCGACGTATTTCCACATTAAGTCGAATCACTTCCTCTCGAGCGCGTTCGATTCGGAAGTACTGGTCGAGGAGGAGACGAGCGCCTGGTGTAGCCCACTCTCGAACCTCCCCCACTTTCTCGGGGTCTCGGAGGAGGTCGAAGTCAGCCAAGAACGCGTACTCCACGACTTCTGACCAGGAGAGAATACGGCCCGCGGGAACGAGCGCTGACGCCGCCGAGTTGTATGTTTTCAGGGCGTTCTTAATCGCTTGAGATCTTGCCTGCAGCGCCTTCGCAATATGGCGTCTAAGTTTATAACCTACATGATAAGGTATTAGCATACGGCGATGAAGGAATCAAGGGGGCCGAACCCGTTTGTGACAGGTTCATCTTGGTTAATTCGAACATCCGTTGAATTACCAACCGCTCGAGTTTGAGCAGGGCCATCCTATATCTCTTCGTGCTGACGAGATGTGCGGCCTCTGCCCACTCCGGGCCTGTTGGCTCCCAACGGTCGACAACCCCCATCGCGGTCTCGGACTGCTGAACCTCGAGAAGTGCCTTGTCGTAGTTTTCTTGAGCATGCCGCCGAGCCGTGAGAGTCGCTGACGATCCCGTTTCAGTGGTCAAATCGCGTTTGAGCCTTGAGGGGGGTACGGTGGGGCGACGGGGAGGGTACGCGCCATCAGGGTACAAGGATAAGGGGGTACGGGATGAGGGTGAAGTCGGAGAGGTGTTATTAGTTAGTAAAGAAAGAAGCAGAAGAACAGGGAAGGACGCACCGGCGGTCAGCAAGATTGACGAGCCTCTGGTAGTACTCCATCTGGAGGGAGTCTTCCTCAGCCTCGGCCATTAGCGACTTGAGGAACTTGAACTCCTCCTCGAGGCGCGCGGGGAAAACATCCACGTTTTGGATATTTGCCGCTGCCATCGCCAAGTGCAGCGCGGGCTCGGTCTTGAGCACTCCGAGCGCTTGCCAGTAGTTGTCGACGAGGAATTTGCCTGAGGTCGTATTTAGTCATTTCATGGAGAGAAAAGCCGCCCACTTACTAAGATTCGCATATGTCTCGTGGGTGTCGTTATGCTCAAAATATGCGGCGAGGGCTTGAAGGCGGTGGAATACGCTTGCATAGCGGACTGAACCGGCGTTGGCGTTCGACTTGGAGAATAGCCGTTCGCATCCCTCGAGATCCTCGAGTCCCAGGCCGAAGATATAAGTCGCGAGGTAGAGGAGTTGGCATAGCCGGTTGTGGGCGTGCCCGTGGAAAGCGCCGACCAAGCAACAGAAGTTTTGAAGTAGCGCCCGTGGGCCTAGCAAGCTTTTCCACAAGGTTGAGGAAAACCCGCACGAGATATCGTAACCCATGCCGATATTCCTCCCAAACGAGTCCATCAGCTCCTCGACCATCGCTAGGGGATATTTCGACCTAAGTGCGGTCAAGCCGAGCACTAAAGAGAATACAAGATTGGACGCACAATTCCCCGCTACGTACCATGTCAGCCACCATCAAGACGAAACCGTGTCGACAAAGGCAGACGAAGACCCCGGTCTCGTCATAAATTGCCCACATCTTCTTCGTAGCGTCGTCCGACAAATTCTTCCATCTTTCTTTGCAAGGGGATTTGTCGTCCGTCGTGTCCTCCTACGCCAGGTTCATTTTTGAGGGCAGGAGAGTGGAAAGGAACGCACCCGTATTCTCGTTTTCTGATCAGCCCAACGATCCACCTGTTCCCGAGGCAAGAAATAGTCACCTCCCGCCGTTGCAGCGCGGGGATCAAAGCGCTCCTTGGAGACGCTAGGTAGGGGGTTTCCCGCGTCGTCGTAGTCGGGGGCCTCCCGACGGAAGACACGTTTGAGCGAATTGTTTCCGTCCATCGTCACGAGGATGGAGAATGTTAGTTCAGGCTCTTCCTCTACCTTCAGCGTGCATGCCGGGCAGCCGTTTTCCATCCGCCATTTGCGACCATCTCGACCCAGTTCACGCCGGACTAATGTTTTGACCATCCTGAGGATCGAGGAGTAGAAGTCGAAGGAAACTGAGAACTGTTGCGCCAAGTAGGGTTTGAAGGGACCACCGTGAAGGTCGGCCAAAGTTTTGAGCCACGAGTGGATGGAAAGCTGAGGGGTTCGAAGGTGGGCGACACGGTACAACTCCAGGACACGAATGGAGAATGCGACCTTCGGCCTGAACGAAGCGCAGGGCACAAATCCTTGTGCAACGATGGAGGACGAGTCGTGCTCGTCAGACTTCCGTTTCCACATCTCCTTCGTATATGTGCCTTTAAATTGCTCAGTAACGCGTCGGGTAGCTCGTCCGCCCGCAGTTTCCTCACCATAAACGTCCACGACAGTCATATGCACGCTCCTCTCCATGTCATCGTCTGGGATTGGTGGCGCCTCGCGATCGAGACAGTCGTCGGTTGAGCGCGCCCACTGAATGTAGGCCTGTGTAGCCTCCTGGAGCTGGTTGGCGAACGCATAGGCCTGCCTTGCAATCCTGTCCCGACGGCGCCGCAAATCCTTCCGGCGAGACCTGCTATTTTTCAGGAAATTTGTCCGCCTGAAACAAGGTAAAGCACTGAAAAACGCACGTTCTCAAACGATCCGCTCGGAGCCCCTGCTCCAGCATATCACGGAATTCTCCTCCAGCCCCACTCTGCATAAGGTCGCCTCCTGCATCGTCCAAAATGTTGTCGAGGTTCGGCCCGAGGTCCTCGTCCCCCCACTCTGGAGCAATAGTGGGTATGTCTTGAATGTCGTTTAATTTTCGTCTGGCTTTATCTGAAAGACTGCTATAATGTTCTTGAAGCCCTTTTTCAGCTGCATCGCGTCTTTTCTTGGCCGCGGTGACGGAGAGAGTTTTCATGAAAGGTATCGCGCCGCCGTTAGCCGTGTACCGAACCGAGGACACGCGAGCCTTGGGTCGAACCACAGCCTTTTTCTTTGCTCCTGCGATGCTGATGACCATGCTGAGGATTGTTTCTTTGACCGCGATTTTGTTGAGGAAGAACGTGTTCGTAAACACGTGATGATCGCGTCAACGTGATTCATACCAACTTCGATTCTGCCTCCGCCCTTCATCTCCTCCGCCTTTCATCTCCTCCCTCCGCTCGCTGGTCGCGATGACCTCTCCAGGTGAGATTTCGTCTCATCCAATGCCCTGGCATCCAACGTCGAAATGCTTGCTACGGTGGTACTCGTGCCCGGGAACATAGTAGCAAGCATGGACGCGTCGGAGTTGCCACTCACCTTTTATTTTCCATCCCTTTTTTCGACTCTCCAATCTGATCCTTCTTCATTCAGCGAGACTCGATGTTCTAGACGTGTTGGAGTGCAACTTCTATTTTCACAACGTTCGTTTTTGTCTCCACCCATTAACTTCCTCTACTGACCTGCCCAAGACGTGCTCAGGCCGCGCGTTTTCACCCTGGGAGGCTGAACCCATCAGCAGCCCCGCGTTCGACATCGCAACTGCGGTTCTCCAGGCTGTCGACTCCGCCTCTGATGAGGATCTTGCGGAGGCAGACGCCGCCGAAGACGAATGGCCCCCCGACGGAGAGGACCGACGCGTACCTGCCACCGTACCGCTGGATTCGTCGGCGTCTCCCACCTCCCCAGTTCCACCATCGGCTCGCCGCGCTCGTGACAAAGCTGGATCGAAGGCTCGGCGCAAGGCTGCCCGTCAAGCTGAGGCCGTGAAACGACATGTCAACCTCCAACCGCCCTCTCACCGCCCTCAGCATATAAAAAATGCGGGCCCCACCGTGAAGACACGATTCGACCTGCGGAAGGAACGTGTTGCCGCTACCGGATGGATCGGACTCCGCGACGAAGGCCAGTCCAAGCAGGAGGAAGCAGCGGGATTTGAAGAACCTGGCTGGACTCCCACCCACACACTCAAGGACTTCTTCGGCGCGCAGGCCAAATGGGGCGGTTTCCGACTGGTGAAATATTTAAGCCCGTGCGCATTCATTCCCTCCTCTATTGCTGCCTTGACCGTCCTTGTTCTCAGGAAAGCTCGTCCCATCGTCGATGCCGCTGGACGGGTTTTTGCACTCTCGGGCGGACACGCCGACGACCCCGAGTGGATGTCTGAGGTCCATGATCCCGCGGTCGAGGCGATGGAGGCTGCACGTGTGCAGTGCAAGGTCTCCGAAACCCGACGTCACCACCGCCGCGGGTACTTCCCCCCACTCACCGCCGGCGACTCGTATGGCGGCGGCCAGACTCAGCCCGGAGCGCTGGTCAACGGCGTCATAAACACCGCCGTTCTAATTTCTCTTATCAGCAACAGCGCCTTCATTCGACTCGCGGGTTTTGCCACTGGTCAGTCCCCTCCTCCCCCTCCTCCCATTCCAACGATTAGACGCTAACATTATCCAGGTCTCTTTGCGAATTGGTCCCCAAGGCTTTTTGAATACTACGCCACCCGGATGCGTAGGTTTTACAGGCGCTACACCCACCTGCACCGACCCTTCTTGAACAGCGTCTGGTCGGCATGCACCTTCAATCTGGGGCCACAAACCTGCTGCCTCGGGCACCGCGACTTCAGAAACCTCGCATTCGGATGGTGCGCCATTACTGCGCTCGGCGACTACGACTACACAAAAGGCGGGCATCTCATTCTGTGGGACTGCAAACTTGTCATCGAATTCCCTCCCGGCACTACCCTCTTCATCCCCAGCGCCGCCGTCTTCCACTCGAATATCCCCATCGCCGCCGGGGAGCGCCGCTTTTCATTCACACAATACACCGCTGGCGGCCTTTTTCGATGGATCGAACACGGATTCCGGTCGGAGGAGGAATACTTTGCGAGTTTGTCGGCTGAGGAGCGTCAGAAAGAGCGGGCGGAGGCGCGGGGTCGATGGGCGAGTGGCGCGTCCTTGTTCTGCACTGTAGAGGAGCTCAAGACTGGTAAATTCTGAATCCTAGATTTAATCTCTCATAGACCATACGCTCCAGGAGTAGACACATTTTAAATACATTATATTTGCTTTTCAAGCTTTTCAAAACCTGTCCCCCCACCGTTGCGAAATCTACCTTAATCGTAGACCATACGCTCCAGGAGTAGACACATTTTAAATACATTATATTTGGGAAGAGTAGACCGTAGGCTCGAGGGGTACACCATCAAACTAAGACTGGGAGATTCAGCGTCGGATAGCGAACACGTTCCCTGATCTCTTCGCCAAAACGACTTACAGCTTCACCTACCGTTTGACTGCGAGAACTCTGAAGAGACAGTTTACTGAATTGCATGTTTAGGCATCGTCTGGAATATACTTGTATTTTTGCGACAATTGGACGTTGGATGTTAATTCACCTGAAAAGGCCGGTAGATTTGGTCGTGTTTCACCAAACTTTCCACCTTTTGACTCTATCTCTCCAGTACAAACCTACCCGATGGCCAGCCACAACAACGGTTCAAACTCGTATGTTCCCAAAACTCACCCTGGCGACGGTGTAGACTCACTGGATGACCCCAAAGGTCAGGAAATGGCTCCAAAACCCAAAATGCTGGTTCCGCGCCTTCGCGATCCACGGCCGCCCGTCGACTCGCAAACGCTCGATATCGCGAGAAGTATGTTCCCAGCACCCCCCCCAACCTCTGGAGTGACAGTCAGCCCTAGGAATGAAGATGAGCTGCGTGAAAAGGCGAGAGATCGAATGGCAAGGTGCGTGAGCAAAACTCCTGCATACCTTGCCTCATACCGCTTCACTCACGCCCGTTCTGACTTCCCTAGACGCCGCGCACTTGCCCGCAAAGATGACAAGCTTGCTGCAGAAGTAGCGGCTCGCCGCCGTGTCCACGACGCCAATTACCGAGAAAAGTGATGCGTGCTCGATGTGCACGGACCAAAATTAACGGCGAACTTACAGAAATCCCAAGATGATAGCCTTCAGGCGGGCCATGGCCGCCATGCGTAAAGATGAGCGAGAGGGCCGCCGGCGTCCCACCACGGTCGAATCGAAAGATTATGAAACGGAGCTCAAGATTTTGGAGGAAGATCGCTGGATGAAGGCCATGCCGGCGCACATGGTCAGGAAAACTTCAGACCGCTATTAGGTCGTGTACGCGTCTGTTGGCTGTGAAATTTGCGAAAATCTCGACCTGAGTCGTTCAAAATAATCTTTTCTTGCCTTTGGATTGAGAATTGTACCCCTCCCCACCACCATCCGTACCCCATACCCGATTGAGAACTGTACCCCTCCCCTCCACCATCTGTACCCCATGCCGGTCAACCGAAATAGCTGTGTTGCCAGCTCATCGTCTTGACCCTCACCTGCAATGGCAACCACCAACTTCTACTGCAAACCCAAGTACCACAACGACCCAGTTTGGGATAACATGCAAGCCACCGGTCTATGGCTGGTCACTAGCAAGAACGCACTGGAACCTGGGGCCGGGATTTACTCTTCCTGGTACGGGATTTTGGGCGTTCACTCACACCACAGCTAATCTCCTCCTGCCTCAGGGACTCCTGTGCCGCCGTTTGCGAAGGCATATCCGGCGCCGGCGCGACGTTTTACAAAACTGAGGACGAGTGCGTGGCCGCCTGGCATGCTCATTGCCGTCTGGGCAAGCATAACCACCCGGCGGAGCCCCAGACGCCAACTCGCGCGCGCGCGCAGCGTTCCTCGACAACGTCCATCCTCCTGGACAGCCTCCACTTCGCGGTCCGTGGCGGCGAGGTCATCTACAGCAACCTCGATGCCGCGTTCGCGCACTACCGAGAGTGCATTGAAGACGGGCGCGTCGCCGAGCTCCTCGCCACCCGTCACTATATGAAGGTACGTTAGATTTATTTAAGATTCAAAGTAATCCTCACTCACGTTTGCCAGGCTATCTACTTCGCGCAAGGCGCCAACGAATGGACTGCGGAAAAACTCCTCGAGGAAGGCACGGATGAGCTAGCCACCAGCTCGCTCGTCTCGCCATCCCCGCATCCCAAGGGCGGTGTCGTCTACCCAGTGACTCCCAGCGGCATCTACCCCCTGAGCCCCACCCACGCCGTCGGCGCCACTCCGAGCGGCATCTACCCCCTGAGCCCCACCCACGCCGTCGGCGCCACTCCCAGCAGCGTCTACCCCCTGAGCCCCACTCACGCCGTCAGTGAGCAGAAGAAGAAAAAAGATGCTGCCAGGGCCGCGCGTCTTGCCGCTATCGAGACTGCCCTCGCGACGAACGCCAACCCTGCGCCGTACGCCTCCACTTCTCTCGCCTGTGGCTACGACATTAACACCGTGTTTAGAACGCCCAAGACCGTGTTTAGGGCGCCCAAGAAGCCCATTGTTATCGGTGGGCGCGTCGCCGAAAAAGCACCCACCGACGGCAATGAGAGCGACGCTCTGTACTCCGTGCTCGATGACGCAGAGATTTTCGAGGATTGGGTGGCGCCAGAGGATCGCTTCAACCCCGCGAAGGAGAATGGACCCTCAGATGACGCATGAGCGGCGAGGCACCAGCGGCGAAAAAAAAAAAAGATATGTAGCGTACGCACTTGTAGTATATTTTTTGGTTGTACGGCGTCGAATCGAACAAGTTTTCAATGTTTTGACAATTGTCTATAAGTTGAGTCAGTCCGGTGGAGTGACGGCTGGAGGGTACGTGGTGAGGACCGGTGGAGGGTACGTGGTGGGTCCGACAAGTGGAGGGTACGTGGTGGGGTGCGTGCACCGCGTCCGTGCACCGCACGTGTTAACTGTTTGGTCACGGTCACTGTGACTTGTCTTTCTTTCGCTAAGATAAGACCGACGCACCGTGAATAGCCGTACCCACCAAGTGTAAGTTGATCTAATCCTGGACTGCCCGCGCGAACGAGGAGCTCTATACTGACTTCCTGGTCAGCAACCAGACCCACCGACGAGAAAACGCGACTCAGCCAAAAAATAAATAAAAACGCGACTCCGCTGAAAAAGACCGCAAAAGTCAGCAAAATTGCATTGTAAGTTCAATGCAGCGACGTTGTATATTCAACGGAATGTTGACCGCGCGACAGACCTCGAACCCCCCTCATTCTTTTACAAGTGAGTTTTTTTCTTGCATCTGGCGCACTGGAACTGACTTGGTCTTGGCGTAGAAATGCCGTCAGAGACCGCGGCGGGCAGACCCGTGAGGAAAATCAACCCCGCGAAGCCGCGCGCTGCACCACAGTCGCCCAAGGTGAAACCCAACGCCGGCTCCAAAGGCAAAAAAACAAAAGGTCCTAAAAAGAAAAAGACGGCCAAAAAAGACGGACCAGGCGGTGAAGAGCAGCAGGACGACGCACCTCCTCTCGACCACAACAACGCGCTGCCTTCGCCTCCTCCGTCCAATGACGCGCCGCCTCCTCCTCCTCCTCCCGCCAACACCCCGCCTCCACCGCCCAACGACACGCCGCCTCCCGACAACAGCAACGCGGCGCCTCCACCTCCTCTGTCCAATGACGCGCCACCTCCTCCTCCTCCTCCCGCCAACACCTTCCCGCCTCCTCCTCCTCCTCCCGCCAACAACAACACGCAGCCGCCGCCGCCTCCTCCCACCAATCCCACGAGTACCCCCCCCGCGAACACCTCGGGTGTAGGGGGTACAGGAGGTACGGCGCCACCTCCGCCTCCTCCGTCCAACGACACGCCGCCACCGCCGCCGCCTCCTCCTCCTCCTGCCAACACCTTTCCTCCTCCGCCTCCTCCTCCCGCCAACAACAACACGCAGCCGCCGCCGCCGCCTCCTCCCACCAATCCCACGAGTACCCCCCCCGCGAACACCTCGGGTGTAGGGGGTACAGGAGGTACGGCGCCACCTCCGCCTCCTCCGTCCAACGACACGCCGCCACCGCCGCCGCCTCCTCCTCCTCCTGCCAACACCTTTCCTCCTCTGCCTCCTCCTCCCGCCAACAACAACACGCAGCCGCCGCCGCCGCCTCCTCCCACCAATCCCACGAGTACCCCCCCCCGCGAACACCTCGGGTGTAGGGGGTACTGAAGGAGGTACGGCTGCAAGGGGGCCCGCCGCAAATCCACATGCGGATCCGTCAAGGGAGGGCGAGCATCTTGCGGGCGGATCGTGGCGGGAGCGTAACCCAGACGCGCCCGTGCTGGTCCCACGAGAAAAGGCGCCACTGCCCGCCCGCACGCCCGAGGGGATTGCGTTGAAGATGGACAAGAAGGTGGAGAAGCAGCGGTACAACGACGACCTTGCGGATTTCGACAAGCTGATGACCGAGACCGCGGAGAGGCTGGCGGCGAGGTACGACAAGTTGCCGGGGGACGTCAGGCGGGCTTTGCGGGGGAAAACGAATCTTGCCCACGAGCGTGCGCACAACCTGCACAACGCAAGAATCTGGAAGTTTGCGCAGGAGTACAATGCGGGTAAGTGATGTGCCACGACTATCAGAGGAGGGACTCACCGCTTAACAACAGACCTTCCCGTCGGCTCAAAACTCAAGGCCCCCGACCTCGCGGCCGTGATGAAGCAGCAGGGCACGTTCGACGACCAAACGGAGGCGGAGGAGGCGCTCCTCTTGACCGAGTACGCCGCATCTAGGGGGGTGAAGCAGTCGGGGACTCGCCTTAACAACGCAGCGGCCGCCAGAGATGTCACGGCATTCGTGCGAAACATGGACCGCGAGGTAAGTGTTTGACAACCCGTCTTGTGAACATCCCACTGATGGTCTTGATAGTTGACGTTGCTGAAACCCAGAACGGGCGCCGTGGCGTTCCTGGTCATCGCACGTAGCTCCGTCACCGACACCATCAAGCCGCAGACATGTGGTACGCCAGAGGCGCTTGCCTTCTTTCCCCAAGTGCTTCGGACGACCGACTCGGACTTTGCGCTCAAGTTCGACAACTATGGTTGTAATATGGAGACGATTGGGCTCCACTCCACCTACGACTTCCTCCGCAAAGACACAATTAAGCTAATTTCCGATGGTTTGTGTAAGTAGATCCGTCGTCCGCGCTATTTGAGCATCGCTGATATTCCGTCCAGTCCGCGCTACGGGGAAGCACCTTCAGATGAAGTACGAAGATTATGACGACATTCCATCTGAGTAAGCCGTCCGATTTTACCTGTCCGCACGAAGACTGAACATTTTGTTTTAGATATGGTGTAGAGCTGGTTGGGTGGCCGAAGGACATCCCTTTCCAGGCTCCGAGCGCCCTCGGGACGATCGAAAAAATGCGCCCCGTCCACGACGCGCTAACCATGGGGTCCATGCGCTGGGAGAAAATGTCCGAGGCGCGGATCGCGGAGCACAAGGCAAAGGTGCAGACCAAGACGAAGAAGGACAAGAAGCCGAGGCGGGACAAGGGGCTCACTCGAGAGGAGGCGAATGCGTTGAGGACCAAGAAGCGGAAGCGGTCGGTGAACGAGGACTCAGACGAGGACGATGACGACCCGAAGCCCCGCCGCCGCGCCAACCGCAGTGCGATGACCCCCGAGGAGCTTGCTGAGCACAAGCGGACGCTGAATCGCGAGAAGAAGCGACGTCAGCGGGCGAGGGCCGCGGGGGATGACGCTCCCGCTCCAGCACGCCGGGCGAAGAAAGGCAAGAGTCTGGTGATGCTATCAGACACCGACAAGTCCGACAAGTCCGACAACGGCGGTGATAATGATGAGGAGGAGTGGGTTCCGATCGGGGAGAAGCAGAAGCAAAAGGAGGTGAAGCGCAAGGGGAAGGGGAAGCGCAAGGCGGGGGATGACGGGTCAAGCGGGGATAGCGATGCTGAGCGGCCGAAGAAAGCAAGGAGGACTGACCCTACGGACGACGACACCCTTTCAAGTGGGTCGAGCGACGAGGAGCCGGCGTCGGCACCCCGGCAGAACCTCCCCTTCTCCGCTCAATACTCCAAGAAGTATACCTTGGCGATGACCCTGCAGGCCGAGAACGAGCGCAGCGCCCGACGCAAACCCGAGGCGCTAGCCAGGGCCCGCAAGGCCAAGTCCCACCCCGTCGTTGGTGGAACACCCCAAGCCCCGACCTAGGGTCAAGGCCGGTGTTCTCCCCGAGTCCGCATCGGGTAGTCGCGGGCCCTTCCTTGCCCCCGCCGCATCAACAAGTCTACCACCCCGCTCCCACTCCCGGCGCATCAACGAGTCGCGGACCCGCTCTCACTCCCGGCGCATCCAGTAGTCGCGGGCCCACCCTGCCCATCTGGGACGCAGCGTCGAGGAGGTTGCCAATGCCCCTCCTCGCGATTGCCTCCTACTCCTCGACCGAATCCTCGGATGATGGCGACCACTGATGTGGGTGTTCTTTCGACTCGTCTTCTTGCCCCCGTACCACCGCTACTCCGCCGCGTCCTGTAAAATTACTAACTGCTGTATACTTGTCAAGCCTCCCATAAATACTTCTTGCTATTGTACGACTACGCCTACTACTGTACATTTTTTCTTGATACTGTATTTTTTCTTGCTACTGTACACTACAACCACTCCTGTACATTCTTTCACTACTGTACATTTTCTCTTGCCACTGTACATCTTCTTGCGTACATTCTCTTGATACTGTGTTCTTCGCGTCCCTCAATACACGAGTTTGGGATATGCAGTACAAGCACCCCGTGCCGGCCCTTGATTTGAATCTGTCGACAACGTGAGGACGACCGATAATGGTATGTTTTATCTTATTTTATTTTCCTTTCTCCTCCTCATATTCTGTCCCCCATTACCACCCGCGGGGCCGTACCCTCTACCAAACACCCACCAACATACCTCAAGTACCCCATTACCACTCGCGGGGCTGTACCCTCCACCGAACACCCACCCCACCACCCACCAACATACCCCGAGTACCCCATTACCATTCGCGGGGCCGTACCCTCTACCGAACGCGCACCCTTCACCCACCCAACATCCCTCACGTACCCCGTTACCAACCGCGGGGCCGTGTCCCCTACCGAGAGCTGACCCACTACCTCTAAAGCTCGCCAAAAGGGTAAGAAAATACCCCTTAGTCCCCTCTTAAACCCGTGGGGTCTTCATTGTGAGGTACCTCCGCCAAATTCATGGCAGCCGGCATGTCTTTATGTACCCTATACTCATGGTACTTACCTTCTATAAGTGGGCATGACAGGTGTGGCTACTGCTCTACCCACCTCTCTGTAGAGCACTGTAGGCATGTGGGGTTTTCCAGATGAAGGGCAAGAGGTGGGCGGCCGAAAGAGCCGAGATATCATGCACAGCTTCGGACTCCCGCGGAAGTCGGTCCGAGTCCAATTTAGATTTCTGAACCGTGTTTCATTCATCTTTTGTGTAGCGGTCTCAATTTTTAACGTATTCCTTGGCTGTAAACCCGAACCCCCCCATAAGTGCATATCCCCAAGAGATCTATGGATTCATATTGTGTAGAAAATGCTGTGCTTTGGTGTTGCAACCGATTGATTGCATCCGGAGTTCGGGACCTGGTCCGGGGTTGACGTCATTTCTACAAAGTGCGACTTTGTCCTCAACTCCCCGACGCGCGCGAGCGAGCTCGCCCTGGGCCCGCCATGCGTGGGAATTATGCAGGGTCTACACCACGCGCCTCGCCTTTATTCTTGGGTTCAATATTCAATAGACCACCGCTGCCTTTGTTCTAGTGATTCAGTCTCATTTTTTCTGATTATTTGCCAAATGTGAAGCCGAAGATGTGAGCAAGAGGGCCAAGAGAGTTGACAAGAGATTCAGACGGTACATCGCTACATATGTTCGTCGGATACATGTAATCTAAAGCTGCTAAGCCTACGCTCGGAAATCGCTCCGCGGGTAGTCTCTCTTGACAGACAACGACACTCGTAACCTCGTTCTATAGTCCGCGGGCCTTCGGAGCGATCAACCGGTCGCGTAGACACCCCCCCCCCCAGCTCAGGTTTCTGAGCATGATATCATCATTTTTCTATCCGCCCACCTCTTGAGCAAGGGGAGTAACAATGGTATCACAAGTTGAATGATACCTAGGCCCAGTGTACTGTGCTGGTATACTGCAATAAGTTGGTGGATCTTGAATATAGTTGGACAATCATTTTTTTGTAAGTAGGAGCACATCTTAGTCGACATGGGAACTTCCCGTACTTGCGCATGCCAACGGGCAACGGCCATGTACCTTGCCATTTTGTGCCCCATCCGTGTCAAACGTAAGTACCTTTACCTATGGTAACTGCTTTACGGCTTTTTTACGAGCTCATCTTCATGGATGTCTTGGATGTCTGAGGAGTCAAGTTCACGATATTTGTACCAAATGTTCTAGGCTATCCTCGCACTCAGGACGATCCGCCCAAATCACGCCAAAACTGTGACTATGGCAAGCGTCGATCACGTTGTTATTACTTTATTAGCCACCCCACCGCCCCCGCAACTGTTGGCTGCTGCTTCCGCATCGGCGACGCTACTAGCACTGGGGAGGCACCCCTGACACTCCACTAGACTGCTGTATGCGCAAGAGCCATGCGGCCGGCCTTGACCAGCTCCTCGTCACAGCAGCCCCCGCACCCGGGCTTGCATTGCGGCAGTGGCAGCTCTGCCTCGCTCGTGCAGGCACTACCGGGTTGAGCAGACACCTCCGGGGTGGGGGTAAGATCTCTGTTTACTTACTTAGTCATTGTATCTATGATCAACGGAATCTCACTCACCCGAGCTTCTTCTGACTTAGGATCACAGGCACGAGGAGCTCCACGAGCTGGTGGGTGGCGACGACGCGACGGAGGTAGCGCTGAAGGAAGAAAACAGCTGGCCACGCAGAGAGTCAGAAGCTTAACGGAATTAATACGGTGGGGACCTACTGCCGAGGGTCGCGTGCGGGTAGAGCATCCTCCGCACCTCACACTCGTGACCGACGTGGCGGCCGTAGAGGCTGTTCCACAACTCATAGCGTTCCTTTGGTATTGCCTCCAACTCGGGGGGGGCGGGATAGCCGTAGACCCAGGGATAGAAGTGAAGGGCGACGAAGACCCTCTCGCGCTTGGGAAGGACGTCGAACACTTCAAACTCGTGCTCGGTTACGCGCCACTTGAAGGCCTGGACGCCGTCGTTCGAGTGGACGGCGAGGAAGTCATGGGGAAGGGCTGCCTTGGCGATAACTTCGACCTCGGCGCGGTCCAGGATGAAGCCGACGGCAAAGACACGCGCATCGTCGCGCAGTTTGTGGGTCATGGTGGTGGCTGTCAACTAAAGTCAGATTGCAGCACGTGATGCTTTGTCAGTTGATGGTAGTAGGCTGCCGGCCCGTGTGACCGCGTTTCCTGCTTCCCGCCAACTTCCTGCACACTCCCACTATGGACCTCGCTTCTCTCTTACAGGAGGCCCAAACGCTTGCAGACAGTCTCGATGGTAGCCCCCAGTACGCTCAGGCCAAGAACGTGAGACTCCTTTTTTGCTTACCATCCGCGCGTGCCGATCTTGTGCCGATCGCTACAGTTGGTGGATAACCTGGACGCGGCCTGTCGGGCGTCCCAGCGCGTCTGCGCGACTCACCTCACACACCAGCCAAGTCTTCAATACAGCCTCCACCCTGATCCTCAGCATTTGCCGGGACTACCCCCGGCGTACTTCCTCCGAGTTTGCCACAATGTCAGACCCCCACACGTGCCCGGCGTTGTCTACGAGTCGCTCGTCGACAGGCTTGCCGGTGCGTTCCTTGCGCATTACTTCCCAGCAACCCACCAGTTCCTTCTGCAACCCCAGCACACCTTCCGCAGGGAGGCTCCAGAAGCTGCGCTCAGGGAGGTTGGAGAGTGGTCCACCACGGTTGCGCCTTCCGAAAGTGTGGTGAGCGACTCTTCGATGGCCTTGTGTGCGCCACTTACTGTGTAAAGCGCGCCGACGAGTCCGTAGACACGCAGGCGTCCACTGCGGCCCCAGCCTCCCCGTCCAACAGTTTAACATCGGTGGCATCGTCTGCCGTCACTCACCCTGGAAAGTCACCGGTACTGCGTCTGCAGACCGACGTCCCCCCCGCCCAGGCCGATATATCGGACCCGCTCGACGATTTCTTGTTCGACCTTCCAGCCGCGACTTCGACCCCCCTTCGGCGGAGATCTTTGCCTCCGTCCCCGCCACCGCGGCCCCGTGTCGAGGGACCGTTCCGGGTTGCGGACGTTGTCGTCGACACATACGATCGCCTCGTCGACGCCACGCCTGCGGGATTACGAAAGCCGGACCTTTCCATCGTGTTCCAGGGCATCCCTACCGAGCACAATCCGACAGTCGTCGAACCCTACCCCGGGCTCGAACCTATGCGGAAGATGGTTGTAGAACTACCCATTCTCATGGGGGAGAGTAAGATTCGGAGCCAGCTCTTGGCGGAGCAGCAGCTCGTCAGATATGCCGACGCTTTCAAGAGGGAGACCTCGCCCGCCATGCGGTTCCTGGGGTTCACCCTCCGCAACCGCGGCTTGGAGGTGGCGATATTCAAGTTCGCCGCCGGCGGCGGTACCAATCTCGAGGCTGTGCACTTCTCGGGCGGCTCCAGTTGGGTCCCGGTCTACGAACCAGTTGTTCACGAAGCCATGTGCGCCTTCACGGCCGAAGTGCAATCGAAATGGGACCAGCATGGGCTTTGCTGGGCGTACGAGGTGTAGATGTTCATTTGTGTTTGACTTGCTATTTTGTAATGCAACAGAATTATCCGACCGTCAGACACCGATCGTATGGCACACATGGTGTCTCATAAATATTTTACAACAATTTTTTTCAAGGGTTTCCGCAATGATCAACCAGATGTTCGGGGGAAAAACGCCATCTGAAAGCACTGCGAGAAGAAAACGCACAATCCTTTTGGTCTTGTGTGTGAAAAAACAATGTTCAATCCCGCTGGAAAAAAAAAGTGATGTAACTTACTTGGCAAAAAACATCATGGTGTCTTCAAAGTACTACGCCGATTGCACCCCGGATACATCACCTTGCTTGTCAAGGTCTCTCCAACCTCATAATGGGGGAACCCCGCCATTCCCAGGGTTGACCTCGACGACCGATTAAGACCGAAGGTGCCGGCTGGCAAACCCTGGGCTCGCAGAGGCCGTTTCCCGGCATCTGGAAGCCCTGGGAATGACCGATTTTCCAGAATCTCGGCGATGATTCAAGTGGGAGGGCACGAGAAACGGAATTCACAAGAGGATGAGATCGACAAAAAGAAAGTGTATGTATAAATGCAGGTCGAGCCCGCCGCTCTGCGCCCTGCCGCGCCCGCGCCGTGTGCATCCGCTGCCCAGTCACCCCACCACCCGGGCGCGACACCATCACATTCCTCTCCCACTGCCGCTCCCCCTCGCGCTCCCGGTGCGGCACCGCCGCAGGCATCGCACCCCCCGCCCCCCGCCCGGTCCTCCATCGACACCGGGAACGGGGGCACGCTCAGCATGAGCACCGCCTTCCTGCTCTTGCTCATCGCCTTGCTCTTCGCCAACGCGCTCCTCTTAAGGGACAGCGGCGCAGCCACAGGCATGGGCGTAGGTGCAGACGCAGACGCGGCGGGCGACGGCGCAGGCGCAGGGGGTCGACCCAGTCTCTCGATCTCCCCGCCCGCATCAACGAAGCTCTCGTCGCCCTCGAGCTCTGCATATGCCTCGCCCCCGGTCTTGCCCTTGCCCTTGCCATTCGTGGCAGCGGGCGCGGACCCGCCGCTGAGGTTGAAGCGCGCACCGAACAGGGGCGTGATGGGCGCGACGGGGTCCTCCTCCGTGTCTCCTCCGTGTCCACTTCCGAGCTGTGCGCGCCGCTGCTGGTGCTGGTGGTCGAGGCCGAGTGCGTGGTCACCTCCGCGTCGCCTCCTCCTTCTCCTTGTCCTTGCGCCGCGAGCCCGAGTACGCGGACGTCGCCGACGTGAAGCCGCGCCCGTGGCCGTGGGACGATGACTGGGACGACGCCGGCTTGGGTTTGACGAGGACGAGAAGACGGGGAGGCGGGCGAGTGGGAGGCGGCAAAAACGTCTGTTTGGTAGAACGTGCCGTCGGTGGCGACGGAGACGCCGAGGCCGCAGATGGGGAAGGCGTCGACGAGGGTCCTATAGATGAGATTAGCATGGTTTTGTAAAGACGAGGGAGGAAGATGATGAACGAAATGAAGGAGACGACACTGGGTGCGGACGGGGAGGGAAAGCGACACGAGGGGGATACGGCAGGAAGGATGATGAAGATGGCAAAGGGTGGATACGTAGATGACGCGTCAAAGTGTCCAAACAGTAAGATAAGCGGTGGTACTACGAATACGAAGGGAGACGGTGTAATGCAAGGACAAATAAAAATGCAAGGAGAAATAAAAGGTCTGCAAAGCAAAGAGGGACATCAAATTTGTGAATACCCACCTCAACGCCCCCGCCGCCGCACTCCGCCCAAACCACATCCCCACATCCTTCCCTGCGGCTTGCCCGCCAGCGCCATCCTATGAACGCCGAACGGCGCCACCGGCGCGTCGAGGAACCACGAGAGGAGGCGCGCGTGTAGGGCGCGCGCGGCGAGTGTTTGGGGTGGGAAGGGCGCGGGCGGAGTAGGTGTTAGCGGGGGTTCTGGAAAGGGGAAGATAGTCAGCGTTGGCCCAGGGGATGTTGGCGGAGGAAAAGAGGGAACGAGAAAAGTAGAAACAATACGATGGATGGGCGAATACAAGAGGAGACTAAAAGATGAAAATAAAGATAAAATCAATAAATTGACGGAACGCTCGGGACCATCTCCAAACTGCAGTTCTTCAAGAGCGGAGAAGAATCTTCAGGAGCCCATGTCCGGGTATCGAAGGTCGGTGGTGGCAGAAGGGCCAAGGTACAGCTACCCTCGGCGTCAGGTACGAAATCGTCTGCTCATCACCCTCACCCAAAAACCCCAAACTCCAAATCCGCGGCAAACCAGGAGCGCACTTCGCAGACGACGTCTGATAGACGCACGAACGATGTCCTGCAGTCGCCAAGCCGATCGAGGAAAACCGGGCTAGCATCGCCACGGCCAAAGTGCGCACCCACCCGACGCCCGGCGCGATGCGAAAGCTCCAATTTGGCGGCAAGCAGGGACAAACCCGGGGACCGCATGCCCGGGTATCCCATCTCGGTGGTGATACAAGGGATAAGGTGCAGCTGCCCTCGGCGTCGAGGACAACATTGGCTGTTGTGCCCCCACCGCCCCCACCCAAAAATCGAAAAAGTGCAAATTCGCGCCAACGCACAAACGCACTTCGCAGACGACGTCCCATCTGCGAGAGAACTACGTCCCGGAAGGGCGAAGTTGGACGAGGAGCGCCGGGCGAGGGTGGTGAACTCCAGATTCGGAGACATCTCTGACGCTCAGCGCGCTGTCGAAGGTCCAGATTGCGACGAACGGGAAAGAAATTGGCGGAGATGATGGGCAAGCATCGAGGGTCAGTGGTGACAGAAGTGCTAAGCCCCGCTGCCACCACAGAGCCAGCACGAAGAACGACGTGCCAAGGTCCGGTCCGCACACCCGCCCGACGCCCAGCGCCACGCCAAAGCTCCAGATCACGACGAGAGGGGAAGCAACTTGGGGGAAGGTTGTGCGGGCATCGCAGGCCACTGGTGGCAAAGCGCCGAGACGCAGCCGCGCTCGGTGTCGAGGATAAAATCGTCTCCTGGGCCACTCGCACCGGCCCACCCAAAAATCGAAAAAATTTCAAATCCCTGTGAATTCAAGAACGCGCACGGCAAACGACGCTCCACATACGGACGAGCAAATACGTAGAAGGTTTAAGCCCTTGCGTATAAGGTGATCGAGGATGACCAAAGTCAATCTCTCGATCGTCCCCCGACTGGCGACGTCGCTGACCCTCCGAATTCGACGCAAGCGGGGAGACAGTGGGGGATACCATAGGCGGGGATGTTAGGTCGGTGGTGGTAGAAGGGCTAAGCCCCATCGGTACCACATCGCGCCAAATCGGCCCCCAGGACCCGACCGCACCGGGAGAAAAAAAGTAAAGAGCAAGGCAGGGAGCGCCGACGTACGAAGGCACGTCGGGCACGGCGTCGCGAGTACGCACGAACGGCATGACGCTGTCTCGGGACAGAGCCGACGCGACGTCGGGCGAATCTCCCTGCCTCCCATCTCCCGACCCGACCGACCGACTGCACGGAACGAAGGATGAAGGTAACATCAACGTAAACGGAGCATGCGTACGACCTCCTTCGTACACCCCACCAACCCCCGCAAAGGGTTAGTCCCCAACGGGCGCCGTGCTGGAGGACGAGGAATATCCAGAAAAATAAAGGAAAGAAAATAGAATAAAAAAAGGTACGACTGCAAAACGCCGACGGAGGGCGCGACACAGACGCGCACGAACGAACACGATGCACCCGCACACAGTCCACACAGACGAAGAGAGAAAAAAAGCAAGAGTCGCCTCCCTTCCTTTTCGGGAAAGAAAATTCGCCGCCGCCGGCGCAAATACGGCGCGAACGAAGACGACGGCGAAACCTCCAAGGAACGCAAACGAACCCGTGGAGGAACAACGTCTGCCTCAACAACGTCCAGCTCCCCACCGCCACCGCCTGCCCGTCCGCACCCAGGGACTGCAAAAACCCGTCTCCGAACGCCGCGAAGGAAGAATAAAAGCCGCACAAAAAACAAAAAAAACCACTCACCCCCAACCCTGCCAAGCGCCACCAACAGACTCTGCCCCGTCCGCAACATATACCCCCAGCCTATATCGCTCGTCCAGCCCTAGGTCCACTTAAAGCGGTCGGAAGGAGGCGGGAGAGCTATTTTCCCTTGGCCCAGGTCGTGCCGGCGTGAGCGGGAATATCTAAATAAGCGTAAGAGGTTGGCAAATAACTGAATGAATGAGGGAAGGAAGGAGGGGAGAAGAGGACGTACCACCCGACTGTCCACTTGCATACGACCCCGCGCTCGACGCCGAACTTGCGTGCGACGCGTGTGACATCGTAGGATGTGCGTGAGAAGCCCCCGGGCCCATTTACTCGACGACGCGGCGGGGGGACAATTTTGAGGGTGTGGCGGAGGTGGATGTCGGCGTGGATTTGACAGCGGGATTAGGGTTAGAGGCGGGGGAGGGAGAGCTGACGCTGGCATGGACGGTGGAGCGAGTGGACGGGCGGGATTTGGAGGAGTTTGGCGGAAGCATACCGGAGGGAAGGTGCGTCGTGGAGATCCGAGGAGGCAACCCCATAAAGAAGTGAGTGGCGGTGCAGATGATCAAAACTCGTTACTCTTGACCACCATGAGCTCGAGTTTGTTTGGATCGTACAACCGCGGTCCGGCATTCACCAGTTTCTCCGTCTCTCGAGGACGCTCCCCACAACCAATTAGCTCTGTCCCCACAACGGCCAACTTTCGGGCTTCGCCAACGAAGGTCAGCGCCACTGGCGCTGCGGTGTCGGATCTCCGGCCCTCGACGACCACCGCCGACGTTACGCCCAAGGAAGTCAATCCTGCAGCCGAGGTATGTCGTTTGGCTTCAACAGATTCGCTGGCCATTAATAATGTAACAGGCTCGCCAAATCGACAAATGGCTCGACGACCTCTGCGCGAGTTGTCCGTATTCTTCCAGTTCTGTGAGTGTCAACGCATTGTGTCCGATAGAGTTTACTGACATCATTTTCTCAGATTAAGCTCGTCGAGCCCGCCGTTTGGTTAGAGATAAAAAATGATCACCAGGAACGGTTGCGGTCTCGCTGCAAGTCAGTGCCAATTTTTGTTTATTTTCATTGCTGATACACGACATACATGCAGGCTTGAGTATATTTGGTCTTCTAAAGAAATGATCGTCACTTGGCCCACGTGGGTCCATGAGACCTTTGACGTGAGCTTGAGCTGCTTCAAGGCGATTGCAGCTGCAGATCCCGACACTTATTCGTGCCTCTACAATAAAAACTTCCGTCTCTTCAAGCAAGAGAACCAGGAGGCCGACCTCATCCCCGATTTCGCGCTCGCTCGCTGCCTGGACTCCAACCCCTGGCAACCACTTGTCGTCCTGGAGTGTGCTGCCAGCCAAACCGCGACCGCTTTGGATCGGAAAGTCCGCTGGTGGTTAAACGATCCGAAGATCTCCCTCGTTATCGGTGTGGATATCCAGATAGGCCAATACCGTTCCCCCGATCCCGCCGTTCTCACCAAGGATGTCGATCCTCCGACTTTCAACCTCAGAGATCTTCTCGCAATGGAATTTCCTCCCTTGGGCCCCATCAATATCAACAACCACCACTGGGGATGTAACATCCGGAAAATCATGGTTGGTCTTCATGCCCCTCCTGACGAGGACGAGGTCTCGAGACAGGTGGAAGGCAGTAGCCGCAGCTTTGTACGTGATGCCGTCCGACTCTCCTCTTAGCTGACTCACTCCCTGCGACGCAGGATCTCACCCCGGTTGATGTGAACGACTCAGCAGCGCACGCTCAACTCCTCCGACGACAGGAAACAGTTGATCGCATTGTAGGTACAGTCGTCAAGGACGCCATAAACCCCCAGCTTTTCGACACGTGTTTTGGGAGCACCCAGGCATTCAATCTCTCCTGGGGGACTTTTTATTCTCGGCTTTATCGCGCCTTGAGGGACGACGCATTCCAGCGTTTCCAGGACTATTATAACGTAACACCAGCCACTGCTGCGAGGGTGCCGGTACCATCCAGCAGCCTTAAACGTGCTTTGGCCGAGGTGGATGAGGATGAGGCCACTCCCTTGGAGGTTATCGAGGAGCCAGTCGCGAAAAGGGTGAAACTTGGTGCGTAAAGTTCGCTCGTGTTCTTTGTACACTTTCTCATTCTGAGCGCAGACAAAAATACCCGTTCACGCCCCTCTCACGATCAGTAAAGGGACGTGGCCAACTTGGATTTAGAACACAGAATGTTTAATACACGATCATTCTTATGTACTTCGAATGTGTTAATTTTAACAGGCCTCCTACGCGTGACGCCGAGTGATAACGACACGAATCGAACTGACTGAAGCGACACCGTGTCGCGCTTGAGGAGGCCCTTTGTGTCGCGCTTTGTGGAAGACGCCAAGAAGACGCGACACTTGCCTTTTGGGGCACCACTACGCGACGCGCGGCGAGTGCATTGTCCGCCGCCCTCTCTCTTCCACACCACCACCATTGTGCCTATGTTGTGCCCTCGTCATCGCCCCCTCCCAGAGCACCCGGAGAACGTCGGAGGACAGCTAAAAGAAGGCGGGGAATACAGGAGTGGGCGGGATGACCCGGATGTGGTAGCTCGGTCGCTGCGTCTGCACTGGCAGGACCTTCATCTTCTACCATCTGTTCCTGTGTTCTGGCGCTCCCAGAGCCTTGCCTGAGCGCAGCAAAATGACTTGGGGCAAGCTACTAGGTGGTACGTGGCCTCCTGTCCGCTGTCGAGTCTTCTAATTTCATTCTTGCAAATCAGTAACCGATGTGCGCGTCTGCAGGACTTTCTTCCCACCCTTACGTTTACGAGGTTTTTTTCTCGCTGTGACTGATTATTCATAAGTTACCGTGAATATATGCCGCTCGAAAAAAATACAGAAAGTTAAACAAGCATACCGACTCTGGTCTGTTGATCATGCACTTTACTGATTGGCCGTGTGCAGTTCAACCATAGCTGAGTGTGTCGCGTCTTTGCGCAAAGTGCCACACAAACCTCCTCAAACGCGACACTGTGCCGCGCTTTCTCGTGCGCGTCGCGCTTCTCAATGGGGAGTGTACATCGCATTTCGTTTATCCCGTATGCCAAGCCCGTTGCTGGGTTATGCCGGATTAGGCATAAGCCTAGTGCTGGCCATGATATGAATACGGTTTTGCTGTATTATATTTTGTCTATATTGTATTTGTATTCAAGAGGCTGAATATGAATACTATATGGATAAGATTCCGTCAATGTTAACTCTCAGTGAGAAAAACTGAGTGGGACTTCGCTTTAAGCTCTGGAGGGAATTAACATCCTCACTTTGAATCTCCTTATTTCTCAGGGAGTCGCGCCGCCTGACGTGTTACTTCAAACATCTTACGTTGCTGGTAATACCTACAACTTGAGGTACGAGCAAAAAAGTTGTAGTGTCTGTCTACGAGAGACTAGGTAATACCCATTCCTTTCCTGTGTACGTGTCAGTTCCGACATCATGCTCCTTCGGTGGAGGTCTATTCGGCGTTGAACCTGCGTATCGCCGGTTGACAACAGAGCCGACTTTTGCTCAGTTATTTGGGGAGGACTGTAGATACTCACGACGTCGGACGGTGATGAAGGCTTAAACCTGAAGAGGCATATGGTCAGTCCCCCTCCCTTAGGACGGCCGCCCCGGTAGTCCCCACCCCTCGGTGCCTGTATGTCCCCACTACGCTTGCCTTGTATGGAGTCCCCATGTGGGGACATACAAGGATGAGGTCCTTGTAGGACCACATTTAGGGGGGATAAATGTGGTCTTACAAGGGCCATTAGTTGAGAACTACAGGTGGAAGCATGGCTTTGGTTTCTCCAGAGTTCCCAGTGGATCTACTCTAGGGATGGTCGCCGTCACCGTCTTTACGGGTGGGACGGGGCCCGTAAGCGGCACCCCGTCCCGCGCCGTCTTGGCATCGGCTTCGAGAAATAAGCGGGCGGTTACGGGCGGCAACCTTGCCGTCCATACCCGTCCGTTAACGGCCGTTGACGGCCGCAGACGGGTGGATTAAATTTACCAAAACAGTCTAGCTGTATTTGCTACAAGATGATTCAGAAGCTAACTGTGTACCCCCATTCATCTATTAAATCCGGAATATCTCCATCGTCCATGGTTTTTGGATTTGGATTTGGATTTGGATTTCACTTTGTAACTACATGTGGCCCTGGGGCGAAGGTAGCTGTACAGTAAATGATGTGTATGATCAACTCATCCCATTTTCCCCAGCCAAAGCGCGTGCATTGCAGTGTTCTCCCATAAGGGCTTATTAAGGGTAAAATTTTTCGTTAAGGTCTTAGGCCTTAATAACCCTTAATCAAGGGCTTGTTATTAAGGCCTTAAGATTTTTTTCACCGGCATTTTATAAGGGTTAACTCAAGTTAAGGCTTAGGCCTTAAGGAAAACACTGGTGCATTGTCATACAACCTCTGTGCATGGTCGCTGCGACTTGAGCCGAATTTTCTGCCAAGTTTTTCGTCAAGGCACAGAGATCACCGCCTGTAACATCCTGAAAAATACAAGCCGGAAATACAAAAGTGTCACGGACCTGAACCGATTGAAGGCTCAAGAGTTATGAACTCCAACGAATATATACCTGGCGAGAGGTGTCACGTAAAGTTTGCCAAGGAGCTCCGGTTAAGTGATTTTGAGGAGATCAGCCATCTCGCAGAGGCGGGGTATTGTAGTGGATTTAATCAAATGCCAGTGATGGACGTTGAGTTGACGAGGTCAGCCTAACCCCAGTGGGGAGTGCACCTTAACGATTGAGAACTGAATCAAATATAGAAAGATATGTCATACCGAAAGTCTGAGGACTTCTTTAAAAAAATTTGAGGCTAGTTGGCGGAGGGGAATGCCTAATTGGTCCATGGGGGAGACTGAGTACGACCGTACAACTGATTAATCGCGAAGAACGATTTAAATTATCCTGGGCTGCCGAGGAGCCGGTGTGATGCGAGAGTGTCTGTGATGTGGCGCGACACATCTTTTTCCTCAACCCTCTCACACGGTTCCTTCCGCGGAAGACTCTCTGCCGAAACCATATCTAGACTGATGATTGTCAAACAGCATCTCAAGTTAGCGCGCACGGCCATTGACGAATTCGCTGCGATGTAATCTACTTCAAGTTGTATTTTTCTTCTGAATATAGCACTATTGATGCCTCCTTGGTCATAGTACCACGAGAACCAGTTGCGGGGCCCCCATTTTATATGCTGGTTAAAAATTATGCCGTCCCGCCCCGCTTGCGGCCGTCTTTCTTACCGCCCGTCCCGCCACCAGGTTTCAAACTCGAGAAAGACGGCCGCTAAAATGGCGGGCCGCCACCGTCTCGGGCGCGCAGATTTACGGCCGTCGCCGTAAACGGGACGGTGGCCATCCCTAATCTACTCCTGCCTCGAACTCGGTGCTTTGCTCTGCGGGATAGTCCGCCCGGATCGTGAATAGAAGGTTGTTACAGAATCGTAGGATAGTGGAGGAGGATATTAGAAGCAATCTCGTGGTTGTGCTCCGGAAACGGAAGTATAAGCAGGGTGGAATATTCGGAAAATCGGTCATTCCCAGGGCTTCCAGATGCCGGGAAACGGCCTCTGCGAGCCCAGGGTTTGCCAGCCGGCACCTTCGGTCTTAATCGGTCGTCGAGGTCAACCCTGGGAATGGCGGGGTTCCCGAGATTCTGATGAGTCAAATCGAAAAGTGGATTACATCACATCAACACTGCCCCCGTGATCGCGTGGCTGGGTACACGACCATGTAGTAATAGTTCGACAAGTTGAGGGGACCCGCCTTCGGCAGGTAGGTTTGCTGCACAATCCCTGCTCGCAAGGACACGGTGGTTTCCGAGCTCGCCTGTTTTGGCCCTCGCTAACGCTCGGGCATCTCGTGGGAATCAACTCGTGACTTATCACATGATTTATCAAAAAAGCTGTGCTCTTCGTGTTTTAAAGTATAGGAATTGGTCTAATTACGGCAAGTGATAGCCGACGGCCGTCCTGCCGAGAGTTGAGCCGAACCTGCCGTATTCTGAGCCTACAAACCTGAGCACTATTCGACATGAAGAAATATATTCAAGGCTGATAAAACACTCAACAGGTATTTCAGGAATGAAAAGTTCCCCAGGAAATAATGTGTTGGAGAAGTCAACAATATTTATTTAGGAATGGGGTAAATAAATGGTAGAAGCCGAATGAGGACTACAGGTAACCTTTAACTATTCAATAAAACAGCAAATTGCATTGGGGAAGTCCTGAATTGGCCCCACAACATTACTCTTGCTCATGCCGTGCTCCAACAGGAGCTTTCAAACTCCGATGACATGGAAGGTACAGGGAGCGCAGTGCAAGCATAAATCACCCTCGGCTTGCTATATTACAAGCCGCAAAGCCCAAGGAAAGCGTCCAAAGGCTCTAGAATGTGTTACTCTGGCTCATCCCTTCACATTCCAGGTAGAAATACCGGAGGAAAGAGTAGACTTTCTATAGATTTCTTGCCTGAGGAATGCTTGGAAAAAATAGTGCCATAGTATGGCAAGTATGGATATCTTAGTCGGAATCTCACTGGGTATGGATTGTGACCACAAAGGGTATTTTTATTGCGGTTTTACCAGCAGTTGAGCAAGCCGTGAGGAGCCGAGTCGGCAGAAACACGTGACCTTCCTTTCGGGGAAATCTAATTAGACCAATCGAACGGTTCCTCTGTCCACACCTCCATCTGCACCGCCTGTCCTAGATTCCACTCCCCGGAGCAAGGGTTCGGGGAGCCACCACAATTACGCCTCCGAGCACACTCAGAAGGACTACGCACCGTACCTCCAGGAGGATCTTACTCGTGAAAAGACGATCACTCCGGCTCAGTTTTTCAAATGGATTTTACGTATCACCGACGCCCAGGACACCAGCAGTACGGAGAATGACTCGAAATTCCAGCAATATCTGGCCACGTACAACCGGTGGGAGGTGTTCGAGCGCGAAACCGAACTGTACCAGCCGTTCGTCGAACCGGCTAATTACTGTATCGGGAAACGAGCTAACATCCAATTCTGTCGCGATGACCCAGCCATCGTCCACGGGTCTGATGCGGAGCGGAAGCCCGACGTAGTCAGCATTTGGAAAGCTGCGTTAGCCCTCGGTACCCGCACCAGCGCCGACAATCTTTCCGACGGCGGGCCCGGCAAGCTCAATGCCTTTCATTGGATGGAGCTTATCGCATTCTGGGAGTTTAAGTTCGTCCCTGGTGGTGTTGTCCCTAGTACGCACAGATATGCTTGTGACCCTGCCATTCTGGTGCAGTTATGAACAGTCACTCTAACGTCCTCCAGCTCGACTCAAGCTGCCTCTCCTCCAACCGCCCCTCCGCCTCAAAAGAAGGCGGTGAAAAAGCCCCCTCTTCCCCCTCCCCCCCCCCAACAGTCGCGAACTGAGAGCGAGAAAAAATACATCCACTGGCCCGCCGACGGCGACGAGGTCCGGCGAAAAGCGCGCCTCGAACTCGGCGAGGGCGAATCCGAAGAAGGATGAAGATTCGCGGACGCAATGCGCTAGTTATGCGCTCGAATTGCTTACATACGGTGGCCTTCGCAGCCACGTTATCGGCGCACTCATCACGAACAACCTCATCGAGCTGCTCTACTATGACCGCTCCATCATCGTTAAATCGCAGCCCTTCGACTTCGTACAGGACACCGCCCGGTTTATCACTATGCTCAAAGGCGTCGCCGATCTCACAGAGAATCAATGGGGATATCATCCTCTTTTAGACGCACCGCATCCTACCACGCTCTACCCCAAGAGTGTGCTAACTCGCCCTTTCGACGGTTCCGAAATCAAGCTAGACAACGGACGATCGTTGACCTTGGGGGAAACGATCTTCCAATCCCACGGGATCATCGGGCGCGGCACATGCGTTTCCCGGGCAAAGATGGAGGTGGAGGGCAAGGAGCCGGAGGTGATCGTTAAATGGAGTTGGCCAGCGAAAACCAGAACGCCCGAGGCCGAGCTCGTTGGGATAGCTACCGATTTGGCGACCGCATCTGGCGATTCCTGGGTCCTCAACCACCTCCCGAAGATTCTGCACGCCGAGCAGAAAGAATTTGACGCGAATTCTCCTCAGCAGCGTTTATCTGAGCGCTTTGGGGAGGACTACGAACTCCGGGCTCTCTGCATTGTAGTTCAAGAGAGACTTCGTCCGATCACGGAGCTGACGACTGCGGCCGAATTGAGTGAAGCGTTCCACGGTATCTTCAAATGTACGCCTGCATTTTGGATCAGCGACCTCTTTTCCCTGATTCTTTCCTGACAGGCTACCGATGGTTATACGAGAAAGCTCGTATCATGCATCGCGACATTAGCCGCAATAATTTGATGTATCGCAGGATAGACGGGAAGGTTTACGGCGTCCTGAACGATTTCGACTTGTCACTCCACCTGGGCAAGGAACCTCGCTCGACATCGAAACACCGCACCGGAACTGAGCCGTACATGGCGATAGACCTCCTTGTGACCGAACCTCCCCCACCTCATCGCTATCGCTTCGATCTCGAATCGTTCTTTTACGTCATTGCGTACGTTGTGTGCCAGTATCACGAAGGGAAGAAGATCGATGATCCCCCTTTCGACGCATGGGACCATCTGCCCACGACAGTTCTTCTCTTAAAGAAGAGACAATTCCTCGCGGATGCCATGGCGGGTACCACCAACATCCAACTTTCTTGCCCTCCGGAGGTTGACCCTGCTCCTACACAAGATGTTCAACGACGCCTATAATGCACGGACGAACGCCCAGACCCTTCTAATGCTTGATTCAGCCTCCACTGCCTTCGACGACAGTACGCTTGGGGACCATATCACTTTCGATAAATTCGAGAAAATACTGGTGGACAACCTACCATCCTTGGCTTGAATTTGTGCAATGATCGTTACCTTGGATCTCGGTATATATTTCCACCTATATGCGCTGTTATACGTCAGCTTATCTATTCCAATGTTGAGATTGCGAGATCAGGGCGTCTTTTTGTAAACTTTTAATGCATTGGTTGCCGTAAGTACAAGTCCAAGAAAACCCTCTTTGTAAATCTCCAACGACCGCACGCGGCCACAGACAACGCAAATATCACTCCATTTTTACCACTGCCTCCTGCTCATCCGGCTTCTTACTTACAGCAAGCAAACCAACTACTTACTTACGCGATTCAACTATCAACAATGTTGAAACGAGCAAATAACAAACGAATGCGCTCGCGAGTCCAAGCGCTCCGTAGATATTGGGAAGTGTAGCAGGAAGCAGAGACAAGGAGCGGGGAGCAAATACAGCGGACAGGCAAAACGAGATGGGGTTATGTTACAGGCGGGAGCTGGAGGGATAAGTGCCCAGGCGGGTTAGCATGGGCCGTGATGTAGAGCTTTACACAGACGGCCCGCCTTTAACGCCTGGAACGATATTTGGGTCCAAGAGATCAGCTAACCCACGGATAATGTGCCCGCCACTGGTTTTGAAGTTGACGGTCGTAATCCGTTGGACCCGAGCGTACAAATTCCTAGAAAGCAGCTTGCCTTGACCTCCAAGTGTTTTATGTAGAAATTCTAGGAGACAAGGCCAGAGAAGGTTACAAGTGTGTACGAGCCAGAAGTACGGTGGGTCCCGCACCTGTTGCAGACTGTGGCTTCTTCGCAATCATTCAACATTGCGCGGACTTCCCGTTCGACTCGGGCCAGGTGCAGAGAGGGAAAGGCGTAATTTTTTTTTTCTCCTTTGTCCATTGCGGTTGTGCGGGGGTCAGGCCTTGGACCGTGGTTTATTAAATTGAATGAGTTGGACTGGAGGAGAGAGAAAGATGTGCCGGCGGCGTCAATTTGGGGTTTGGGTCTGGAAGGCAGTCGTCTTGGCCGGTTGATCAATCAACAACCGAAAAGAATATTGTAATGTGTGATCGACCTCTTGATTGCACATTGACGAGACGAACAATCGTGCGCCATAAAAAATAGATGAAATTTCGTTCAGTAAATTACTTCCGCCGAACGCGTCGAAAAAAGGGAACTCAACAAACGAGGAGCACCGCACCGAGAGCACATGGGCGCATCTGCGATCCGTGAACCGCGGGCGCAGACTTCCCGTTCGACTCGGACTGGGTGTATGCACTGCAATCCAGCTGCTTTTAAGTATATCGGAGGCTGGTGGCAATCGCGGGTTCGCTCTGAGCGGGGAAACGTATAACACGCCTTTTTGAAGGAATGGCCAGAATTTCAGGCCAAAGTCTACATAGACGACTTTAGCAAAGGGGTTGGGATCACGGATATAGAAGCCAGAAATAAGGAGGATACCGCACCTGTTGCACACGGTGTACATCCGCCTCTCGTATCTGGTTGCGCGGACTCCCTGTTCGACTCGGGACAGGCGCATTCAAGGGCAGTTGTTGACAGTTTTTCCGTTTTGTGTGCATGCGCAGGGATGAAGGATTTCGTTCGCAGACTAATAGGGGTTGGCTCACGTTGCGGATTTGGATTATTTCAATCAATGCAATGTCGTTGGATTCGGCTCGCTGGAAAGACGGTAGGAAGTTGGCGGGCGGGATTTTTTCGTCGAGTTGCAACCGGCATCTTGTGTCAAAGAGTGACACAAGGTTCCGGAGTTTAACGTGGGTTGGATCGGCGTGGGCGGGCTTTGGTGTTAACTAATTATAACGCTCGCTGCGACCGTCAGAGGTAAAGTGAATATGTAGTCGTCGATACTGTGAGACAAGCTTCTAAGAATTAGTGGGTTCCGAGGGTGGGAGTGGGCGCTAAATCTGCGTAAGCTAGGCGAAGGCTTAGAGGCAAGATGAGAGGCAAAGAGAGTTGCTACGAAGAGGCAAGACGAGGACCAAGAAAGTAGTTTGAGACCGAATGGCAGCTGTAAAAAAAAATCGGTAACCTGAAGCGTAGATTTTGCTACTGTGTTAAGCAAGCCGACTTCATAGTTCCAGGTGAAGGACCGTAAGCCCCAAAACACGTCCAGAGTGGTTGATCCAGAGGACGTTGACGTTGATCACGAATTGAGGGGTTCCGATTCCCCAGGCAAAGGCACCGAGAGAGGTTTCAACCGTAGAAGGTTTCGCGCAAGGAAAGGCATCCGACGACAGACGACATGCTGCGCATGGTGGTTGGTGGCAGAGAAGCGGACCGGGCGATCCGAGGGATCCACGATCAAACACCGCCACATCTGTGCGCTCTTGCCTCTTGCCACCACGACGGCCAAGCCACCACAACAGCTCACTCATTTCTAACCCAGCCAGCGCTGTTTTGGTCACCGCCCCACGCCCACCGCCCTTGTCATGCTGACGATGTCACTTCGCAGCCCCTTCGCAGGCTGCCTATCGCCTCCTCGCCAGCATGCGCAGTCTTCCCATTCTTGTGTCCGCCTGCAGCCTCCTACAGGAATCCTTGCGTCTACTCAACAGTCTCCGCCCCTCACAAGTCCGCAGCCTCCGCCCAGTCCCTGCTCGCAAACCTTCGATTTCACTGGCGTAGTTCTGTCGCCTTCTCGCCGTGCCAGTTGGGTGCCAGGATGACGTCTCAGATCTCCGCCGTACACGCGCAACGTTGAGACACCACCTTTTGCGTTCTCAGCTCCTGGTTCGTCGCAGCTGGAAGACGTGGATTCGTGTGGAATGTCATAAAATCTACGGCGGTGTGCACATCTCTTCGCTGCGTCCCGTTTCCCCCGCACATTCCATCCTTCTCCCACATTCGAAGATAGCAAATACCGCCACGAGGACTTCAACAGCGTCGCCTCACGTCCCGCTCCCCCGGTGTCCTGCGCGCTACCGTGGTCGGGCATGGTCTGCGACGCGCCAATCGACGCGTTCGCCGCATGCTCGTCTACTTACGCACGCCGCGCATTCTCAGTTCATCTCTCCACGCATATCTCCCACATATTAACCCTTGTACGGACCGCGATCGCGATCTCTGCGTCCACGGTGCGCAGCATCGAGTAACTCTTACCATATTAATCTAGCGCTGCTTGCTTGCTACCTTGTTCGACCACATCGCTGCGTACCGACCGAATTGCCCTCCCCCGCGTCGCACACGCGCGCCGTTTACGATGCCCCGTACCCACCGCTCCGCATTAGAGTTTCCCTCGTGCGTGCGGCTGCGCCCGTCACGCTGGTCGCGGATTCTCCACGGTGTTCTCCATTTCTCGATGCGAGCAACTCCAACACCAAAGCAGCGCAACCTGGTTCATCGCTCAACTACGACTCCTCCCAAGCCGCAAGTCAGATCGCCGTTCACTTCTTTTTCCAAATAGATGTAACGGTGACCTCTGTGTTTCTTGCTCCGCGCTGTTCGGGAAACGCACGGAGACTGGGTGTCGTCGGTAACCTCCTTACAGCTTGGCGTTCGCCTCCTCGAGTCGGGCAAAGGTTGGGATCCTCTGTACACCTTGAATACGGCGGCACAAAACTGATCCTCCTCTCCCCGATCCAGGGAACGAATGGCCCACGGAAAGTTTCTACGCAGCCAAAAATAATCAACGCGCAACACACTATACCGCCCTCCCGAGTCGAATGGGTCCCTTCAGTTGTCCACGATTTCATGAGAAATCGATGTGCGCACGGTGTGCGCCTATAGCTAGGTTGCAGTTTTGTTCAGTGTCGTTTCGCGGCGACATGCATACTTACTGACGCGCTAGATTTTGGAACAGAGAAGCGAGTGTAAAAGTCCAAATTCACAGTGTCTGCGCCATACCAACGCCGTGCTTTAGAGCAACCTAGTCCAGGCAGCCGCCTCAACCTCCGGCCACGTACGTATTAATGTCCGCAAGCCTCCCCAATTCGGAATTCGGCATCTGCATTGATTGAAACCAACGGAACCTGGCTCTGAACGAGGCCTGTATTTATTGGCGTCAACGGTGTGTGGTACTATGCTTTCTCAACACTCAGGAGTCGTCACTTGGTCAGACTCGCTCCTTCAAGTGCGAATGAGACAAACTCTTAATTATTTCTTGTCGATGGTGATTCTGATGTGCGGCACATGAGTTAATTGTGTGGGTGAGTCACAACTTGCTGCTCAACGTGCGGTGTATCCGCGAAGTCTCACTTCGCGGCCCGCCGACCCCGGCTACTCGAGCGTTAATTTAAACTTCGATCGAGGATTAAAACTTGCCAGCTATCGAAGTTTGAAGCTAGATCAATGAGGCCTGGTAGCGTTTAGAACGCATCCGGATGTAGTCAACAAACCACCTCATATTCATGCCGGAAGCACCTCGTTCGAATCGAGGACTCAGCCACGCCCCCGCTTCAACGCTCAATATTTTCCAACTTTCGTCGTTTGGGTGTGCTCATTCTTCGCTCCTCGGAGTCACCCCATCTCTCAATGCTCATGGGTTGACGGTATGTGCGCTTTCAACACTCAGAAAATGCCAGGTCTCTTCACCCCACTTTTGTTCCACTTGTGCTTTCTCGTTGATATGTCGTCCTCGGTACAACGCTCGCGTCCAAGGTTTATGATTATTATGATACTACCAGCAACAGATGCGCGCCACGTCCCATGAGGAGGTCTTCTTACCGTTCATGCTTGCCCTATAACTGAACTTTGCGTTGGAAGCTGCAGCGTGCTAGCGCTTTGGGCAACCCGATGTAAATCCGCTCAGTTCAATACTTACCCTGGTGATTTGCCATCGAAAATCGAAGTAAAATTCTCTTATGAGCCAAGTGCGGTTCCTGCTGGAAGATTGGATCTCTTACAAGACCAGACTGGGCTGAGGTCTTGTAATCCATTCTTACAAATTACTCAAATAACGCCGTTGCGCTCCGCCATTTTCGCTGATTGATATACCTCCATTTCGTGTGGGCGCGCGTGGTATGCTTTGGTTTCGAGTCACTCGTAGTAGGACATCCCAAATCGAACGGGGCTCTGTCGGAAGGACATCATATAATTTCAACGATCACGGTCAAAGCCACGCCAGGGAGGGGCCAAAATGATTCCAAATGTATGCTAACAACCTGTGGGAGGACCTGGGCTTGGATCCTCAACCGTCATAGAATCTACATTTTCAATGTTCCTGGGCCATAAAACTAGAAAATAAAACATCGTGTTCAGTTTGGTCGAACCACTTCCTGAACCGGACATTGCCAAGTTGATTGCCGAGACAAAGGCGAACGGGTTCACACGAGTCAAGTCTTCACTAAGCCACTGACCAGAGCCACGTCGTACATCTCTGCGGCGTCGCTCTGCCAGCTCTCCCATCGGAAACTCTGGAGATTCATTCTGATCTTTCTCCCACTCGTATTCAAGTTTCCGCAGCCCTCCCTCAAAAGATACCCGTGTACCTCGGCGCATTCGCGACTAGAAACTATGGATAAGTGGAGAGTCGCCGTCCTGGGTGATGGCGGGGTGGGAAAAACCGCGTTGGCCGTCCAGGTAAGCTGCGCATCCCCATCTCTTGTTGCCCACCATTGAGGCTCCTCAGTTTACATTGGGTTGTTTCGTCGGTGAGCTCCCATCTCTGCTAAAACTGC